>CM036757.1:36731599-37331599 GCA_020796225.1 Arion vulgaris | reverse complement strand
GTCAAATTATAGTACCCTGACTAGATCATTGGAGAAGGTTGAAGTGTAACCAAGATGCCAGTGAGATTTGGTTTGGTTAATATGCATTTTTTCTTATATATGAGCGGAGCGAAGGAGACAGTGTAACCAAGATGCCATTGAGATTTGGCTTGGTTACTATGGTTTATGAAATTATGTGCATTCAGTGGTGATGCGGAATTTTCTTATGTATGAGAGGAGCAAGGGAGAGACAAGGAAAATGGAGCCTATTGTCGGAATTAAGTGCTGTGCATGGAAGGCAAAAGGGGAGATAATGAGATAACCAGAGTTAAGACTGACGGTCCGAGTAGACGAGCGGCTAGAGGAGTCCCGCATTGGCTTAACCAGCCTCAAATAGAAGTTATTTTTTTTCCTCCTTACTATATAATCGCGGAGGAAATTGAAGAACAATGGAAGATGGGGAATGTACATTGTTTTTTTTTAATGATGTATTTTACCATTGCAAGGGTTAATTTGTTTGGATGATGTAACAATGTACTGGATGCAATTAATTTTTTTTATAATGTTGCCTTGAATGTTGACATCGGAAATTGTGTTGGTGCATTTATGAGCCAGAGTAGAAAATGACATTCTCCTGGTATATATTTTTTTGTTTTGAACATATGATGGTTGTATACGGACGTTGCCCTATGCGATTTTTGTTGTTGTATGGTTTATAATTTGATAACTTTGAATAGATCCTTTGGAAGATTGATCTTGGTACTTTATGGTAGCGTAGCGAAAAGGGAACTTTAGAACTTTATGGATAGAGCTAAAGTTCTAGATGGCATAGGATGGTCTGTAACAGTTTCACTGTTATGTTAATTAGGGTATAGTCGGGGTCAACCCAAACCCCCTTATTGCACTTAGAGTCTTTGACCAAGTTAGTATTAAATACCTTGTTTACTAGTTCACAGTTGTTGACCAGTAGTTTTCAAACTCAAACCAGTGGTTTATCCCCGGGTATTCGAGGACTCCCGTTAACTCGGTAATCTCGAGACTAGGGTAGGGGCAGCTGGGGTTTTTGGTTGCAGACATACCAGTGGAGCGATAGATTTAGAGAGAGTACGACAGAAACCACTGTAAAGAACAGAAGTCAGAGAACAGTACGGTAGAGAACAGAAGTCAGAGAACAGTACGGTAGAGAACAGTACAGTTAGAGAAGAGAAGGTGAAGAGATCGCCATTTGAGATTGACCATAGAACAGAAGCTGAAGAGATCGCCATTGGTGTGGCTGACAAGGAAGACATGAGGTGTTACGAGAAGACATGGGGAATTAGATAGGTAAAATTGTAAATTGTGTTCGCGGATTTGATTCGTGATGAGAATTAATCAGACGAGTTTATTGACAGGTATTGATAAATAACTCCTTATTGTGTATTAGAAAAAGTGACGACATTGTGATGTGTATTTTAGAGTTGTTGAGAGGAACATTTTTTTCATCTGTGTTATAATAAGGTAGAGTTACCAATTGATAAGAGGAAAAACGGAGATAGGACTATTTGTGATAAATGGCATGCCTAGTTGCATATATCACTTAACGTATAATAATTGTGAAGTGTGGAAGAATTATGAGGGATGAAGTTCAGCGTTGTTGACCTTAGACTACTTATCCAAGTGAACCAAGGTAGCGTAGACTTTATGTAAGAACATTTCTAGAAGGAACCAGACTGAGCAGCTAGCAGCCTATTCCAATTACCGGGAATCGTTCTCAGCATTCAAGTTTTCCAGTTAGATGGAACAGAGTATTGCCTGTCCCTATATTCAGAACTTTATAGTAATTTCCAGCGAATGACTTTTCAAACGTCAGCAGAAGAATCGAGCCATTAGAATTAATACAATTCTGGGACAAGACTATTGTTTCCTACTAATGAACAAGTGTATTAATTTATGTCACTAATTTGGAGAAGAGTATTAATGCATAATTAAGACCTTTTCTTTTGTTTACATGGTGCAGGAATTACAAGTCGTGATGTATTTTATTACGACGATGAATTTTCTTTCTATGATGCGAGTCCATGAGGACTCATGAATGAGAATTTAATACATGGCTAATTGAGCAGAAACATTTGCCATATTGTTATTGTTTGTATTTCTATAGTCATTTATGTTTAGTGTGAAGAGAGTGTCTTGTGATTCAGGTGACCAATTCACGGGCTGTTCCTTTCTATTCTTTTCTTGTTTTTTTCCCCTTTTTTTTTCTTGCTTTACTTTCCAGGAGCTCTTTACTAGCTCGAAGAACTACTACAAGGACAAGCTATTTGATGATGATGAATGCCAAAACTCAAGCGGGCAGAAGCATGGACAGAGCCGATATCATCAATGCGGTACGCTCTCATTTATGTGACTTGAACGAGTCTCAGAACTGGAACGAGTTTAAGAATTAGGCATTAAGTGTGGTCCCAGAATTGTATTAATTCTAATGGCTCGATTCTTCTGCTGACGTTTGAAAAGTCATTCGCTGGAAATTACTATAAAGTTCTGAATATAGGGACAGGCAATACTCTGTTCCATCTAACTGGAAAACGTGAATGCTGAGAACGATTCCCGGTAATTGGAATATGCCAGACAATGTCGTCTTCGTGGTAGAGAGAGAAGATATGCTACAACTTCTCATGGGTACGGTGAGTAGAAGTTAAGTTTGGACATGCCAGACAATGTCGTCTTCGTGGTAGAGAGAGAAGATATGCTACAACTTCTCATGGATAAGGGGAGCAAATGGACTTTGGGACGGGGGCTGCAGTGGAGGACAGAGCACGAATGGGAATTCCCAATGAGCCATGACGCCGATCGCATAACATAAAATAACATTTAGGCATGCATAATCCTCAAGTATGTATAATGGCTATTATTCTCCTATTTTTGTCGTCACACTGTTACCTGCTATTGCCCAATGTTGTGATTTTTGTTTTTGTGTTGCCTGTCTCTAGTGACTTGGGTCACGGACGACTCTATAATGGCCTCAGCACAGGTGGTCATATTGCCACATACGTCATAGGCTGAGGCGGTGTATTCTCACAGACTGTCTGTTACTATTGGGAAACGCTGCTCCAGACAATACATTTTGCAGATGTTAGAAACTTGTTATTGGATACATGTGTGTATTACAGAAGATGTTTTCTGATGAATATCTATAGTTGTTGCTCTCACATACTATTTTAGTTTAATTTTATACAGAATACTTAGAGTAATTTACATATGATTACTAATGTACTTAAATCAGCTTATGGTAGTCTAGCCATTATCCGTAGCCATTATTTGTAATCCATGAATAAGTAAGTCAACAAGTTTGCACAACACAACAGCTTTATTAGCACATAAACTCACATAAGCTTATTGTAGTCTCTTATCAGTAATCCATGAATAAATCAGTCACAAGTTTGCACATCACCACAGCTTGATTAGCACATAAACTAACATCACTTATCAGTAATCCATGAATAAGTAAGTCACAATTTTGCATAACACCACAATTTGATTAGCACATAAACTAAACAGTATTACACAAATATATTTATCTACTACTGAATTTTACAACTTCCTTTTTGTGAAGAAGCAGCTTGCTGAACATTGCATTGATCATTCCTTATTTTTCTATAATTGATGAGGAAAATGTTGGAATCGCAGACAAAAATTATTTCTTTTTTGAGCGTTCCGCAGACACATACAGTACTGTCTAATGAGAATTTCAAGTAGCTGACAGTTATAAGGAGATCAATAGTCAACATGACAACTTTTGTTACATTATGTCGAAGGAGATCAATAGTCTACACGACAACTTTTGTTATATCATGTCAAAGGAGATTAAAATAGTCTGAGTGACAACTTTTGTTACATTATGTTGAAGGAGATCAATAGTCTACGCGACAACTTTTGTTACATTATGTCGAAGGAGATCAATAGTCTATGCAATACATTTTGTTACATTATATCGAAGTAGATCAATAGTCTACATGCCAACTTTTGTTACATTATTTCAAAGGAGATCAATAGTCTATGCGATAACTTTTGTTATATTATGTCGAAGTAGATCAATAGTCTACATGCCAACTTTTGTTACATTATGTTAAAGGAGATCAATAGTCTTACTCTCTTCTCTATGGAAGCTCCCTTCAGGTGAACAGTAAAGGACATGTCCTGGTCTATTTTAATACTGTCCTATAGCTGGTGCTTCCATGGTTTCAACAATTACAGTATACAATAGAACATATTCCTTGTCTTTACATATCTGAAGAAACTTTGCATTTAAATTCTCTTGTATCCTTGCTTCATAATTGTCCTGAAAAACCTTAAATCACTGATCAGATCTGAAGCCAGACGTTCTGACATATGAGATGGAAGGTTAGGAAACACAGTGGGAACAGCATAAAGTTTCGAGCCGAAGAGCTGAAAAGTTCAAGTGCTTCTGGATCGGAAAAAACAACAAAAAAACTGCACAACGCCTGTCAATAAAGTGGTCTACATCCTTTGTATCTGTATATTTATCTGAACGTATTAAAGCTTCTTCCCTAAATTGTTTGATACAAACAACACTATGTTTCGTGGGAAGCCAATCTTGCCGTGTAATATTTTTGAACCATTTGTCGCGAATTTCCTGACGATTTTCAGTTGGAACGTTGAATGCTTTACTTCAGACTTAACATAATCTCCCTCGTAATTTGATTTACAATTTGGTACACAACACTTTCTAGGCATCGTTATTTTGTTGTTAAGGAAGATAATTATTAAATTATAGCTATATAATTATGATTATACAATAATTAACAGACTAACTAATCTGATTGTAGTAATACAGGAGAATAATAATTCATTTGAAAATTGTTGATGTCTCTGCCTCACCTATCCGCCATTAAATATGGAGCGCTCTGGCCAGATAATAGAGTCGGTTGTGCTTGGGTGATAATAAGTTTTGCTTGTTGACATAATTCTGCTGTGCCACCTAACCTTCTTTTCCGCGGTTTTCCTCTTGCCTTCTTTCCAGATGTTTTGTTCTAGAAGATTATGTATACAGTGGAATTTAGTTGCATTCTTAGTAAACGACCGAACCACTTAATTCTTTGTTTTTCAATGTAATTCAAGCACGATTCTGTCCCAACTTTCTAATGCTGATGTCGGTGACTCTTGTCTTTTGTGGTGTTGTTGGTAACTTTTCGTCGGCGCCGCATTTCACATGTAGTTATTTTATGCCACTGTTCTTTGTTCATTGTCCATGCTCGGCTCTGGTAACACATGCCAATGCCGTTGATCATCTGTTGTTTAGCTGTCAGTGAGATGTTTGGGTACCTTAAAAATATTGCTTGCTGGGAGGTTACAGCATTTGCTTTTTTTGCAATGTAGCCTCTATCTGTGTCTACTCTTCCATTTTCTGTGAATATACTTCCTAAGTATTTGAATTCATGCACTTGGCTGATTATAGTGCCATTGATATGGATTTTTAGTTTATTATGTATTCTTCCTGTAGTCATTATTACGGTTTTCAGCATCACTATACTCACCAGATCGGTTCAACCTATACAGTGAAAACATCATGCGACTTATAGAAGAAAAGACAGTAATAATAATTGGTGGACAAAACGATATTAATTCAAAATACTCTGATGAGACAATTCTTATGTGGACATATGAAAAATATTTACAAGACATGATAGACATAATAGTTAAAGAAGAGGAAAATAATAGGTTTTGTATGAATATAAAAGCTGAAAATAATAGGTTTTGTATGAATATAAAAGCTGAAAATAATAGGTTTTGTATGAATATAAAACATATAGAGGTAATGGTATTTATATAAATGACCCTTTTCTTCTTTACCGACGAAATTCAATTTGCAAGTCATTTACTGTGACAACTTCTGTGTTTGTGCTTGTCTCTCTTGCCTTTCAACTCATTCCTAAGTCTCTTTTCAAAAGATGCTGCACCTTTGCGTAATGTTTGTTTCCTCATAACTCGGTCATCATCTAGTTTTTGTCCATTTGTTGGGATCGATAGTATTCTTTATTGAGGCCTACCAGACATCCTAATATCCGAGCAGTGGTTTGCCTTGTAGCCTATTCCCTCCGAAAGTTCACAGAAGAACATCTATTAGGCTATGCGGCTATTTTCCATTTATCTTAAATGCTTTAACCATCTTAGTCTTCTACTGTGAGCATGCCCATGATGGAAGTCAAATATGCACGTTACAATACTTCAGAGTTGGTTATCTTGCCGTACCACCTGATGTTCATTATCTTGCGGAGACATCGAAGGTAAAAGATGTTTACTTTCCACTCATGCCTTGAGTAGATTGTTCATGTTTTTGAGTCATATAGTAAAGAGCTAATTACACAGGCTCGATCTTTGTCTGCAATGTTAAGTCTTTATTCTTCTTTAACGTTGATTTCGTGTGCTGCAATCGTAGTATTGAATATCGCAAGTTTCAGCTTCCCTCTTTCTTGAATACACTTCCAAGTGTCGAAATATTCACAAAATAGATGAGACTGCAGTAAAACTATTTGATTGGCAAAACACGTAATCACAAAGTACTGTAGTTTTACAAATTACAAAAAAATGACAAAATACAGCACGTTTCGACCAACAAGGCCTTTATCAAGCAAACGAACAACAGGAGTGACAAATTTAAAAACAACAAATGGACGACCAAATACAAACGTTTCTAATGAAAATCTGGGAATAAAAACGAATAACGAAATAAATGTAACACAAAACACATAAAAACTAGAAATAGAACGGAAGAGAAACAATGAAAATCTAGTAAATATATCACTTGAATACATGCAACATATACCCATATATATTACAAGGCATGGGAAGAGAAAGTACTAAGAAGCATAGGAATGTAATACGTTGAGCCCACTTGGTCGCAAGGTACCATACAAAGAAATCAACCGATTCTCCAGAGCAATCGACTGCGATCATCCGAGGAACATGATCGGATGGCTGTGACCTGGACATCGTGAACTCCTAAATGGCCAGTATCATTGAAATGGGTGGCTACAGGTGTCACAGAGCATTGGCGTATGTCGCGCAAGGGGGTGAATCGGTCACTGAGCCTCTTGCCTGTCTCGCCGATATAAGCCTTGTTACACCGCTGACAGATAATGGTATAGATAAGATTACGGGACTAGCATGTGAAATCATCGTCAATAAGAAACGTGACTAAAGGAAAAGATACAGTACGTGTCTGTATCACATAAGCACACGTGTTGCAACGCCGACGGCCACACTGGACAGTGCCAACATGAGTCTGGATATTGGACTTAAGGCGACTGTGTACCAACATATCTTTAAGACTTCTGTCCCGTCTGTAAGCCACCAAACAAAAGATAGTTGGGGAAGACAGAACGGGTCTTAGAATCTGACTTAAGGATAGACAGATGACGGAATAAAACATTTTTCCCCAGTACACTATGGGGGTGGAAAGTTAAAATTCGTTTTACTCTGTCAGAGTTAGTAGTCGTATCCCATCCCCGGGCTTGTCGTGACTCTTTACCATTCTCGCGGCTCTTGCGCCTTCGTCGCCTATGTAGCGAGGACGATGATTTTCTTGAGAGAACTCGCGAGATGCTTGATTTCTTTTGCAGTCGCCTATACCCGGAGAGGGTGCTTGTCTCGGCTATGCATCGAGTTCAGAAAATCACTCGCCAGCAGGCCCTCACCAGCCAGCATAGGACTACTAACTCTGACAGAGTAAAACTTATCTTAACCTTCCACCCCCATAGTTTACTGGTGAAAAATGTTTTATTCCGTCATCTGTCAGATCCTGAGACCCGTTCTGTCTTCCCAACTATCCTTTGGTGGCTTACAGACCGGACAGAAGTCTTAAGGATATGTTGGTACACAGTCGCCTTAAGTCCAATATCCAGACTCATTTTGGCACTGTCCAGTGTGGCCGTCGGCGTTGCAACACGTGTGCTTATGTGATACAGACGCGTATTATATCTTTTCTTTTAGCCACGTTTCTTATTGACGATGGTTTCACATGCGAGTCCCGTAATCTTATCTATGCCATTATCTGTCAGCGGTGTAACAAGGTTAATAACGGCGAGACAGGCAAGAGGCTCAGTGATCGATTTGCCCAACACTTGCACGACATACGCCAATGCTCTGTGACCCTGTAGCCACCAATTTCAATGATACTGGCCATTTAGGAGCTCACGATGTCCAGGTCACAGCCATCCGATCATGTTCCTCGGATGATCGCAGTCGATTTGCTCTGGAGAATCGGTTGATTTCTTTGTATGGTACCTTGCGACCACGTGGGCTTAACGTATTACATTCCTATGCTCTTAGTACTTTCTCTTCCCATGCCTTGTAATCTATATGGGTATATGTTGCATGTATTCAAGTGATATATTTACTAGATTTTCATTGTTTCTCTTCCGTTCTATTTCTAGTTTTTATCTGTGTTTTTTTGTGTTACATTTATTTCGTTATTCGTTTTTATTCCCAGATTTTCATTAGAAACTTTTGTATTTGGTCGTCCATTTTTTGTCCTTCAAATTTGTCAATCCTGTTGTTCGTTTGCTTGATAAAGGCCTTGTTGGTCGAAACGTTGCTGTATTTTGTTTTGTAATTTGTAAAACTACATTACTTTGTGATTACGTACTTCTAAGTGTCATAACGTATCCAAAGTTTTCTGTCTATTGTTTATAACCCGACTATACTACTTTCCGCCTTCAAAATTGTGTTTTTTATCTTATCCAATCGTCTTCAAAGATCTCATTTTTCTCATCAAGTGACTAAATAAATTCGAGTTGATATTCCTTTTTACTTCTTTATTTTAGAGCCTTTGACTGTGTATTTGCAGTCGTTCTTTTTTAGTGTGATAAACTTTCAATTTCAATTGATCTGCGGATAAATAATCATGGCTTCAACATAATCTCTCTATATGTACGAACATCAAGTAATGCTATTCTACATTTTCTACTAACGCAAAGAAGGTTGCTCTGACATCCTGTCAAGTCAGTGTCAAGTAAGTTTGTGAATCTCCATGTGAATAACGATGATTTCTCCAATTACCAAATTTGACAGCTTGCGGTCACATATCTCAGTAGGAGAGATCGAGTCCTAGTCTTATCGGAGATGAACGATAAAATGTAGGTCCCGTGTTCAAGTTGAGCACGTAAAAGATAAATTGGCAGTTCAAAATAGAGGAGAGCAGGCTGGAAAGGCGCTATCTGGGCAAAAGTCATTAGAATTAAAAAAATTCCTACAAAGTATTTTCACTAATTTCTAATTGGCATCTGGGACCCTCGCCGGTGCTGCGGAGTTCGTTCAATGTCTTTAGATGTTTCTGTGTAAGAAAGAGATCGGAGCACACATGGTTACACACCGAAATGCAATGATGATGTTCCTCAATCACTCAATCAATCGGAGTGCAATGAAAATATTCTAAACTAAAATTGACACTGAAACAGTAAACGTCGTTTGTTTTGTTTACATTACACCTAAGCTAATACACCATATTCTACAGATCAGAAACGAAATATAAAATCAATATCATATTTCGTTTTAATCAAATGCTTTGTTTAACATTTATGGAGACAAAAGATCGTTTCTTAAAGCTTTCTACTTTATAGTTGTCAGTGTAGCTGCAAATAAATGTATTGACGTCCTTAGTACAATGGGCACCCCATTTCTTTATCAATACATTGATTTTTTGCTAGCTGTCAGTCGAGTTCTGCTTCACAATTATTAAAGAGTAGACATTTTACTTGCACTGTATGTCGTATCTTCCTTATCTTGACAACCACAATTATGTCATCTAACAGTTATTTTGGATAAGAGAAGAGTTCCATACGCTGACATACTAAAATAGTGAAACACAAAGATAGCATTGTTTGTTTTTTGATGTTTGTGAGTTCAAACTTCTTCTAAATATAGCAACACATTTGTCGACATACGGAAGATAATCAAACTATATTTGGTTAAATGCGAGTTGGATATTAAAAAATAATGTTAAGAAGTCACGTATATGCTTTTGTTATTATAGTTCTTTTAGCAACTCTTGAAAATGCAACCATTTGACAGAAATTGTTGAAATGTTGCATAGAAACATCTAATCTTATCTTATCTTAACCACATTTGTCTGAAGCGCCGTGGGAGATTTAGTTTCATATATTGTGCCAGGTGTGTTGCGCTTGACGTTGTCAGTCCATGCCTTTGTAGGTACTCTGAGATGGTATCTATCCATCGTGTTCTTGGCCTGCCTCGTGCTCTGGGCAATGAGTGTCGATTATTGTAGGCACGTGATGGTAGCAAATGTGGTTCCATTCTCATTAGATGGCCGAACCACTTGATTCTTTGCTTCTCAATGTACTGTATGCATGGTATAGTACCAACGATGCTTTTGATATTCTCGTTTCTCACTCTATCTCTCCTGGTATCGTTGACAGCTTTTCGTAGACATCTCATTTCCCATGTTGTAATCTTTCTTTCTTGTGTCTTAGTCAGGGACCATGTTTGACACTGATAGCAGAGAGTTTATCAGTTGTCGTTGGACTGCCATGTTAATGCTTGGATGTTTTAATAGTGGTGACAGTTGGTATGTCACTTTGTTTGCCTTCTGGCATCCAGTCTCGATTTCTCTGTCCATCTTTCCATCTGATGTGAATATACTCCCGAAATATTTGAATTCTGGAGTCTGTTGTAGCTTTACTTTATTTTGTAATCTTCATGTAATTATGAGAAATTGTTTTCAGTGACATTAGGTTGCTAGCTGGTTTTCTTTCTGGTCTATTTATGGTATACAAAAACCAGCACCGTTTCTCACGGCATTCTTTTCCCAGTTTTACACTATCTCAATGATCATTATTTGTTGTGCAAATATGTGTACATCAGTGGCGGCTCGTGATGATTTTAGTTGGTGGGACCAGACACAAATTTTCGGGAAAATCATGGCTTTGGGATAGGTTATATTTTAATTTATTAAATAATAAATACACGTTACAGATTATTTTTGGTGGGGCCCGGCGCCTCTGACCCTTAATGATGAGCCGTCACTTGTGTACATCAACGCTAATGTGTTTTGTGGAAAGGTCAAACTGAATAAATAAGTTGTACGAAATGTTTCACAATGAATAATGAAGTTATATGTGTCTTCGTCATTATAGAAAGCGTATACATTTTCAAAGATATATTCAACTCCCAATATGTATATACTTTACTTACTTACTTAATCCTGTCATGCCTAGTGACACATGGGGCTTCAGAAAGGACTTTCCATGCTCTCCTGTCCCGTGCAACCTTCAGCGCAGAGCCCCACGTCAGAGATGGGGTGTCCAGTTCCTCTTCCATCATGCGCCTCCATGTTGTCCGTGGTCTGCCTTTCTTTCTCTTTTCCTCTGGTGTCCAAGTGAGGGCTATCCTTGCAGGCATTTCTTGTCTCATTCTCATAACATGTCCGAGCCATTTCCATCTTCTCTTTTGAGTATGTCATTCATTGCCTCTTGTCTTGTGTCTTGGAGTTGTTGGTTATTGAATATTTTTACTGGCCAAAAGATTCCCAAGATTCTGCGAAGACAAGAGTGGTGGAAAACTGACAGCCTGCTAGTATCTCCTTTGGTCATCCTCCAACACTCCGACCCGTAGAGCAAAACTGGCAAAACAATGCTTTTATAGAGTTTAAGCTTTGTGGTCCTATTGTATATTTTGGACTTCCATACTGGTTTCATTCTGGCAAAAGCGGTTCTGGCCTTACTTAGACGTGATTTTATATCTTCCTTTGTGCCACCATTTAGTGTCAGTACGCTAAATATGTATATAGGGAAGCAGGAATTAAGATAGTTTTATAAGCGCAGAAACAAGACACTTTAAAGAAACTGTGCACGTGTTGTAATATGATTTATATATAGCCTTTTTTCGTCTTTACAGACGGTCAATTGGTAAGTGTTTTACTGTGACAACTTCTGAGTTTTCGCTTCTCTCTTGTCTTTCAGATCATACACAAGTCTCTTCTAAAAAAACTCTGCGCCCTTGCGCAATACCGCTTTCCACACAACTCTGTCCTCAGCTAGTCTTTCTCATGTGCTGGGACCTATAGAAAACTTTTTCATTGAGTCTTTGCAGACATCTTTATATCTGAGCAGTGGTCTGCCCTGGTGCCTCTTCCTCCGAAAGTTCACAGAACAACATTTGTTTTGGTATGCGACAAGTTTCCATTCTTTTCACGTGCTCCAACCATCTTAGTCGTCTACTGCTGAGCATGTCCATGATGGAAGTCAGGTTTGCACGTTGCAGTACTTCAGAGTTGGTTATCCTGTCGTACCACCTGATGTTCATAATCTTGAGGAGACATCGAAGGTGAAAGATGTAAAGTTTGCTCTCATGTCTTGAGTATGCTGTCCATCTTTCTGAGCAATATAGTAAAGAACTAATTACACAGGCTCGATATATTTGAATCTTCGTCTGTAACGATTTGGAAACTGACACATTCAGGTCACAGACATTCAGTCATGTTACTATGGCGAAAAACGTAAAAACAAAGTACTGTAGTTTTACAAAATATAAAAACAATAACAATACGAAGCAACGTTTCGACCAAAAAATCATTTATCAAGCAAACGATACAACAGGAGTGGCGAATTTCACTTCTTTCACAGCACACTACATATAGATTACAACAAAAACATCCTAATGTCCATAAAATGATAGGCTGAATATGTCAATGAGTTGACTGAAGAAGGGAAAAAAGGGAGATGAGACTGAAACAGTAAATTGCTGTATAACACACTAAAACAGCTAACTGGAACTTTTGCTTCAAAGGGTGGTCGGTCCATCAAGAGTTAAAGATGGTAAAGTGTTCCCATCAGATACCGAGCAGAAAAATGTTCATTTAAAATAAATCCTAAATGGACCTGACTCACCAGTACTATTTAAGTTTGAAACACGTACAAACAAAGTACTATAGTTTTACAAAATACATAAACAGTGACGATAAACTGCAGTCTTCCCCCTATTTCGATATTTAAGTTTGACGAAGAGACAAATAACAACTCTCTACATGTAGGTCTCCTGATCCCTGCCCCCCCTTAGCCAGACCGGAACCACAGTCTGTTTCCAGGGTCACCACTTGGAGGTAGGGAGCAGGGTCTTGATTAGCGCCGCCCCTTCGCTAACCCTGGCACATGTTGCATCCATGCTCCTTTGACCCCGAACTAACATCTAAGGCAGTTCAATCAATACTGCGTTGTCATAAAATCTTTTCAATCTGCTGTCGCGTTTCCAGAAAACATTCAATGTTTACCTATGTTTACTAATGTAACCACAGGATACATCAGCATTAATCGCTAACAATGCACGCGGAATAGGGACATGCAGGGTATATTGTTCCGGGATTACGCTATTGCGTCACATTTGTATTTCCGAGTTTTTGAAAAATATTTTTGGAGGTGAAACTTTTCCAGTTTGGTCCGAAGTTTCACTTTCCTAATATACGTTCAAATACAATATTTACCAAAGCTGGTACCTTTAAATAGACAATATCACCAAAGATTGTTGAAACATAAAAAAATATAATTCAGATTATAAATGGTATAAAGTTAAAGAGAACTCTTTATTGCACACGTTTGTTTATATTTTTAGAAAAGGTTAATTATTTCTTATCGCAATGATATCTCAACGGTAGTGAATTCTTCTTAGGGTGAGAAAAAAGAGATGCCATTTAGACTAAAGAGAATTTATCCATGAACATATCTGTGTCACTATATTAGCCAATCAGAACGGAATTGTGTTTGAATAATTATATTATAACAATATATAACACATTCTTAAGGAATTAAGATATATTGAATAATTTCAGTGGCGGCTCGTGATCATTTTTGTTGGTTGGACCAGACCACAGCCAACTCTAGATAACTAGGCCAGACAACTGACCCTGTATAACTGACCTAGGCTCAGTATAACTGACCTAGGCCAGACAACTGACCTAGATAAGAAAAGGGAGCTGTAAATATTCTTAAGATTTCTATACAAAATCCAGTGGCGGCTCGTGGTCATTTTTCTTCTTGAGGCCCGGCAAAAATTTAGGTAAAATCGAGATTTTTGGAGTATTTACTATTATTTGTCTATTCCGGGAAGTTATTACCCCTTTCAGGAAAAAACGAAATGCTTCTGTTCTGCAACAGCTTGATACTAAAGAGAGTTGGCTTTTAAATAATATAAAATCAAGGACAATTAAATATTTCGGACACATCAAACGACAGGAGCGCCTAAAGAAGATTGTTTAAAAATAAAACTTGTCTGGAAAGCAATTTGAACATGAGTCACTCGCATGACAACAAATCACTAATTTGTGAATAGGACCACGTGTCGTATACATGTTAGGAGATTTTGTAATATATAATATATTTTTGTAATATATAATCTCTGCAGTAAACGTAGAAAACGACTCGTTTGCTTTGGTTGATGGCTACGTCCTGTAAAGGATATGCCACGATTTTCACTTTATATGTAGTGTGCTGTGAAAGAAGTGAAATTCTTCTCTTCTGTTGTATAGTCTTTGCTTGATAAAGCAATTTGGTCGAAACGTTTCTGTGTATTATCATTGTTTTTGTATTTTGTAAATCTCTAGTACTTTGTAACTTTGGTTTTGTTAAAAATGTTTTTAAGTGTTTCGCTCAACTCAACTCAGTTAACAACGTCAACTGTACGAAAGAAAATTGAGTACTTTGTACATTCTTCTTCCTTCCACCATTTACTTCTTATAGAAGGGTTGGAAGGATGGAAGGGGGAATGGTAATCTCGTGTGTCTTGTTTTAAGGCACTTTGTAAGCTGATATTCATTTTCGTAAGGTTATTCTTGATGCCATCGCTCCATCTTTTGCTTGGTCTTCCTCTTGCTTTATACTCATTATATTTGTCCTTTTTAGCTCTATGTGGTAAGCGATAACAGGGCATTCTTGTCAGGTGTCCAAACCATTTAATCTGTTATTCTGTTATGAATTGCATGACTGGTTTCATATCAAGTCTTCTTCTGGTTTCTTCATTTCTAATATTGTCTCTTATTGTCACACCTGCAGCTTTTCTAAGACACCTCATCTCTGTCGTTATGATTTTCCGCTCATTAGCTGCTGTTATTGGCCATGTTTGATCACAGCAAACTCTAAATAATTTAATATTAGTTTATAGTTTATAGTTTGACACTGGTAACATAGTGTTGACCAGAAAAGTTTTCTTATGAGATTTGCTTTAGTTTTTAGCGGTATCTCTTTATGTGACAATAGTGGTGTTAACTGCCCCAGTACCTCGTTAGCTTTTTGCAACGATTGCTGATTTCGCTATCGATACTTCCATCTGCTGTGAAAATTGCTCCTAAGTATTTGACCTCAATTGTTTGTTTTATTTTTACGGTCTGGAGTTTTATTGTAAAGTTTTCTGGTTGTCTATTTATTGTCATCGTCTCTGTCTTTAGCTGACCTAGATCAAGTAACGTCAGTATACCTGTCAGAGAGTTCATAATATGCGAACGTACAGGGGAATCAAGTTCAAAGGTCACGTATGTCGTAGTTTTTTTTTGTGTGTTATGGCTTTACACACGCCAATGAACTCACTCTGTAGAGAAGATGTATTAATGCAAGGGCCAATTCCCTAAAACTAATCTTATTCTAGGATGGTTTGTTATTTATTCCTATTATTTTCTAACATTTTATAGTATTAATATCAAATTGGGATTCAATCGATAATTAAACGGACTATTTGATCTAGATTGTCTTTGTTTATCTGGGAAGTAGTTTGGCCATGTAAGAATGAATATATCTTCCGGCTGAATGAAAATTACAATTGTTTTGGCAATTATCATTGCAATAGCAATCAGAGGTCGCAATGTTACATCTTAGATAGGAAATTTTAAACTCTCCCCAGAAATAGTTGGCCGCACAATGTGCGAAACATTAGATGGAAAAGGATCTTCTTCTTTGCGTTCGTTCTTTACGACCAATTTTAATCACTCTCTGTGATATGTTTGATCTTTGCCAAGAACGTGTATACGTTGCACATTGATTTGGTAGGCCCCTAAACGCATAGACTTCTACACGTTTAGGACAAATGCAGCCGATTTTAGCCTAACCTCCTTAGTCGACTCTTACGACATGTGTAGCAGGTAACAGTGGTTCTATTCTTTACACCCTAAATTTGGGTAACCACTCGGGCATGGAAAATGATGAGTTTGTCTTTATAATATTCTTTAACAAGAAAGTTATATATTAATATGGTTGTTATATTATTCTGCTATAATATTTATATTTTAGTGTTATATATTCAACTTTCGCCCGTGTGTTGCCGTGCTCGCAAGGGGTGCAAAGAGTAGCGGCACTGCGACCTACAAGACATGTCGTAAGAGGCGACTAAGGTGGTGGTTTGGCGTAGGGCTGGCTACCCTATCCAGTAGAAAATTTTAGCCACAAAATCCAACCAACCAACCATGAAAAAGTCACATAAAAATAAAATAAAAACTGTGCCACCAAGAGGAAAGAAAGCTCTTCTAGAAGAGGTATGAAGTGATGCAGAGAAAGCCGCAAGGAGTCTGCACTGCAGATTATCTTCCTTTCACCTAGGAAAAGCTCCAGAATTGGCACCTGGAATGTTAGAAGTATGTATGAAATGGGAAAGACAGCACAGGTTGTAAATGAGATTAAATTTCACTGGATTGGCATCTTTGGATTATGTGAAACTAGGTGGAATAGTGCAGGCAAACAACGTCTAAACACAGGAGAAACAATGCTGTTCTCAGACCATATGGAAGAAAATGCCCCCCATAGTGAAGGAGTGGCGTTAATGCTATCTAAAGAAACGTAGAATGCACTAATAAAATGGGAAGCAGTGAGTCCTGGATAATCACAGCAACATTCAGAACCACCAAAAAGAAAGTATACTTGAATGTGACCCAGTGTTATGCACCTACCAATGATAAAGAGGAAAAAGTGAGAGATGAATTTTATATAAAACTTCAAAATACTATAGGTAATCAGAGAAATGGGAACATAAAAATTCTGATGGGTGACCTCAATGCCAAAATAGGTTCTGACAACATAGGATACGAGGAGATCATATGGAAACACGGACTAGGGAAAATGGAGAACTATTTACTAATTTATGTGCAGCGAATCAATACGTCATAGGTGGAAGTGTCTTTCCACATAAAATAATACATAAAGCAACCTGGGTATCACCAGACCACAGAACAGAAAATCAAATTGACCACATATGCATAAACAAGATATTCAGGTTTATCTCTACAAGATGTAAGGGTTCTAAGGGGGCAGATGTAGATTCGGATCACCATTTGCTGATAAGTAAAATTAAACTGAAGCTTAAGCGATACATAACATCCCATGAACATAGACACCAATATAATGTAGGATACCTCAGAAGTCAAGAAACAAAAGAACAGTTCACGGTCACAGTCTCTAATAAGTATGAGGTTTTGCGGCAATTAGAAGAGGTGAGTGCTGAAGAATGCTGGCAGCAAGCCAAAAATATGTGGAATGAAACGTGCACAGATGAATTAGGAAAGAAGGAGCGGAATCACAAGGCATGGATAACTCCAGAAACTCTCAAGAAAATAGAAGAAAGGAAAAGAGGAAAGCAGATTTAAATAATAGCAAAACTAGAACTGCCAAAGCCATAGTCCAGGAAAAATACACAGAAGCTAGCAAGAAAGTGAAGAAACAAATAAGGTTAGATAAAAGACAATACGTAGAAGATCTAGCAA
Source organism: Arion vulgaris (assembly GCA_020796225.1). Lineage (NCBI taxonomy): Eukaryota > Metazoa > Mollusca > Gastropoda > Stylommatophora > Arionidae > Arion > Arion vulgaris. The sequence continues at coordinate 37,313,874 of CM036757.1, read as the reverse complement.
GAGAAGCAGAGGTAGCTGCAGGAAAAGGAAACCTTAGGGGTCTTTACAACATCACTAGAAAGCTAGCACGAAAATACAGTCCATCAAATGGGTTGATCAAAAATAGTTGCGGGGAAACTATCACTAATGTTAAAGACCAAATGGAAAGATGGATGGAATACTTCAAGGAACTCCTGAACAGACCAGCACCTACAAACCCCCAGATATCCAACCGGCAGAAATTGACTTGGACATCAACTGTGAGAAACCATCCAAGGAGGAGATAAGTAAAGCCATTAAACTTTTAAAAGATGGGAAGGCGGCCGGTCCAGATGGTTTAGTTTAGTTTAGTTTAGTCGTCGGATCACCATCACTGCACGTCGAACAAATTAGTCCATAAGTGCTCCGATCTCTCCTCAGTATGTCCATCAGAGTGTGGCGACTAACGACACCGGTTCTTTGTTGGTTTACAATTCTTCTTTGTCTGCCAGCATAGCGTTCTTGTCGAGCTACACCACACTTAACTTTGAGTTCTTGCAGTCTGGTTAGTGTTGTGGATTCACCGCTATCACCTGAATCATGTACACGCCCTCTCTCCCTTAAGGAATTTATAATATCAGCCTGGTCCATTGCTCGTCCGCTTTGGACAGCAGCCATACCTGCAAGCCTATCCGCACGCTCATTCCCCTTACACCTGCATGCCCTGGCACAAAAAAAACTGATCTTTGTCAGCTTAGACCTCCCCAGCGATTCTATCCAATGTCTCCTAGCCCATCCTGTTTCAATCTTCCTGAGCATACTCATTGAGTCACTGAGAAAACATGCATGGATAAAGTCTGTGATTCTAGCCAAATCATCGCTTTGGTAACCGCCATGATTTCCATAGTGAGACTGCTTGTAGTCACGGCAAAACCACCACTGTCTTCCTTCACAACATCACCTCCGACCTGAGCAGTGAAAGCTCACGAGCTCCGCACATGTCGAATCACCGAACCATCCGTATAAATGATTACATCATGCTCAGATGCGTTCTCAGAAATTAATGCCTGAACCTCTGCCTCCACAACAAGTGGGTTGCGTTGCCTGCATTCTTTATCAAGTTCGATGCATACAGAAAAGGATGTAGCGATTGCTCTTGGCACTGGTATCCATTCTTCACCGGGATCAATGTCTTCAAGTGTACACACCTGTTCAATACAGTCCTCGGCCTGACCCATCCAAGATTTTCCTCTTTTTAACCTATTTCCTTTTTTGTTTCTTTATTTCCAAGTGCAGAGGATGTTGTGTCTCAGCATTGACTCGAAGGTATGCTTGTGCACGGCTCATCAGTATTCTATACTCCATAGTAGGATAGTCAAGGAGATAGCGCATCGCCCTGCACGACGTGTCTTTAGTGCAACCAAGTATAATGCGCATCGCCTCGTTCTGTATTCTTTCCAGTCGTTCTATCTGACTATGACTGAGAGTCAGGATCGCCAGCGCATACTCAAGCACAGAAAGGACCAGACCCTGGTATAAAAGACAAAGATGGCGCTGTTCACAATCCGCCGCAGCCATTACCCTCATCGCCAGCAAACCTTTCCTCGCCTTCATTATCACATGAGCTATGTGTTCCGTAAAAGCTAGACTACGATCAAAACGCAACCCCAGGTATTTCATAGACTGAGATCGCTCCACCACCTCTGAACATAAAACCACAGATGGTGTTGGAGTGTTGACGATGTGGTTGTTTAAAGAGAACCATGTCACCGCTGCTTTTGTGGGGTTGACCAATGCTCCTGCTTCAACGCACCATCCACCTATGCGGTCGAGTTCTGACTGAAGTTCCTCCACAAGCTGTTCTCTATCCTTGCCCTGACGATACACCAACACATCATCTGCATATGACATTGTCCTTCCTCTACCCGTGATCTGCTCTTTTGTGATGCTCACAGTATAGGCATTGAACAACACCGGAGATAATGGTGACCCCTGTGGTAAGCCAAGGTGGATTGTTGTTGGTGATGACGCCCAACTGCCACATTTAAACACTATCTTTCGCTGGAAGAGGGCCGCAAAGATTCAATTGAGGAGGAATGGGCTGATATTGAGTTCAGTCAGCTGCACCATTAAAAATGCAACGGCACTCTATTATAGGCATCTTCAAGGTCAATTGCAGCAGCACATGTCTCAATGCCCGAGTGAAAACCCTCATAGACATCGTAGGCGAACACCGCTGCATTACGCCATGTCTCTCTATAAGGACGGTACCCTCCAAGGGTGGGTGGAAGGAGACGTAACCTCTCTAGTTGGCAGGATATTTTCCTGGCAATTATTTTCTCCAGCAACTTGCCTATTGTATTCTGCATGGTGATTACCCGATAGCCCTGAATTTTTGTGTGGTCTTTGCCAGGCTTCGGCAGAGGTACCAGGTAGCTGTGCAACCATTCTTCGTTGATTATTGCAGTCGTAATGGTTTTGTTGTAGATGCCAGCCAGTTCTTCCCACTCCCATCAGACAACCCGTCAATGTCACCATATCGTATGCCATCTGGACCAGGTGCACTGTTTTTGCTCTCCGTACAGCATCCTTGATTTCCTCTACCGTCACCAAATCATCTACATCTAATTCCTGGTTCTTACATTTAGCTGCAATGGATTGTCTTGCAGTGTTTCGCCCTACAATGTCTTTCTGGTCACTCTGCTCTAAATAGTGTGCAAACAGAGCCCTACCCTTGTTTTCATCTGTCCTCTGCCATGTAAGATCCAAGCTCTGGAAGTCAATAACACACCGATTCTTTACCGTACCATTCATACTTCTGTGCAATCGCCAGAACAGTTTCAACGATTTGTGATAGATGGTATTCCAGCGGAGTACCTGATAGATGGTAGTCCAGATGGTATTCCAGCGGAGGCGGTTAAAGCCAATATAAACACATCCACATAAATACTGTATAAATTATTTAGCAGAATCTGGGAGACCGAAGAAATACCAGCAAACTGGAGAGAAGGATACCTGGTGAAGCTACCAAAGAAAGGGACCTTCAGAAGTGTGAAAACTATAGGGGAATAATGCTGTTGTCAGTACCTGGGAAAATACTAAGCAGAGTCATCCTGGAGAGACTGAGAGATGCCATCGATACAAAGCTAAGAGATGAACAGGCAGGCTTCCGACCAAATAGATACTGTGCTGACCAGATAACCATATTACGCATAATAGTAGAGCACAGTATTGAATGGAAATCCCCACTTTATATCGGATTTGTGCATTATGAGAAGGCTTTTGACAGTATTGATAGGAAACCTTTTGGAAGTTAATGAGGCATTATGGAATCCACAGAAAATTATTAACCTAATAAAAGCAACATATACAGATATGAAATGTAGAGTTCTTCATGAAGGTAAACTAACAGATACTTTTGGAATAGAAACAGGAGTGCGTCAGGGATGTCTTCTATCACCTTTGTTGTTCTTACTGACAATAGACTGGATTATGAAGACCACAGTAACTAACACCAGAAATGGAATCCAATGGACTCTGACAGAGCAACTAGATGATCTGGACTTCACTGATGATATTAGCCCTTCTGTCACATACACGAAATCAGATGCAGGATGCAGGATAAGCTAAACACATTGAATCTAAGGTCCCAGCAACTCGGGCTGAACATTCATAAGGGAAAGACAAAGATATTGAGAATTAACCAGACAAACGACAACTCGATCTCCCTGAGTGAAATCCCACTTCAAGAGGTAGAATCGTACACATATTTGGGCAACAACGTAGACAAAGAGGGTGGAACAGATAGAGATGTTAAAATAAGAATACAGAAGGCAAGAGGAGCTTACATTGCACTGGGAAACATTTGGAAGTCTAAATAAATCAAATATAGAACAAAAATTCGGATATTTAACTCTAATGTTAAAGCAGTTCTACTGTATGGGTCAGAAACATGGAGAACGAACAACTAAAACAATATCGCATAAATTGCAAACATTCATCAACTGGTGTCTGCGCAGAATAGATGGAATAAGATGGTATGATAGGGTCACAAATGAGGAACCTAATGAGAGAACAAGACAGATTCCAGTGAACGAACAGGTTAAAAAGACGCTGGCGCTGGATAGGACACACTTTGCGAAAACCGGAGGGAAATATAATAAGAAGGGTCCTTGCCTGGAACCCGCAGGGACAGCCAAAGAAGGGGGAAGGCCGAGAAATACATGGAGACGAGATTTGGAGACGGAGATCAACAATATAAAGAAGAGCTGGAGGGAGCTGCAGGAGATAGCTAGAGATAGGAAGACTTGGCATGAGTTGGTTGAGGGCCTATACTCCAATCCGGGGTAAAAAGGCAAAGAGAGAGAGAGAGAGATATTCTACTTTCAAAGCTAATCAGTGTCAAGTTAAAAGTAATAATAATAATAATAATAATTCCTCTCGTACCGTTATACGTTACATAGGGCCTTCAAGTAATTTCTCCATACCGCTCTATCCCCTCCATGGAACTGAGACCAATATTTCCTGCCTCTCTCAGCAAAGTTCGTTTCAGGGTCTCCCTATGTCGACCTCTCTTCCTTGAACCCTTTGTATCCCACTTCAATGCCTGCTTTGATATTCGTTGATCATTTCTTCTCAAGGTGTGCCCACCATATCTCCATCTTCTCTTTCTTATAACAGTTGCCACTAGTGGTTGACCAGATATGTCTCTGATTTCATCACTTCTTCTGAATTCGTTCCATTTTATATTCATTTTTTTTTGCAGACATCTATTTTCAAATGCATTCAACTTGCTTTTTATATATTTAGTCATTTTCCAACTCTCGCTGGCATATGTTAGGACTGATACAACATTTGAATTGAAAATTCGCATTTAATTTTAATACTGTGTAACTTGCAGTTCTATATTTTATTTAGACTTTTAAAAGCTGATGTTGCCTTGCCAATTCGTATCATAATTTCTTTTTTTAACATTTCCAGTACAATCAAAATTAAAATAATAAGTACAGGTTAATTATTTTTGGTTTGGTAGGCCTGTTCTTACTGGCCCCTAATGACCAGGGTCGTATACTAATTAGAGAGGAAAGAAGCTGAATGTAAGATTTCAGACTGTGTGTGTGATATTTTAGCGTTATATATCAACGTTCAAAGCTAATCAGTCTATTGTCTATTCCCAGGTGGAAGATGTAGTTGGCTTGTAACAGGGTTCCACTGTTATTTAGGGAGTAGGGTCGGAGGTCAACCAACTTTCTTTGGTGTCCTTGGCCCATTTAGTTAATAATTAAATATCTTGTTTACCAGACATACTACTACTTACCGGTAGAGTACTCATTTATTCCGTGGAATTGAACGTCGCCCGGTTAAGACAAGTATCACGAGCCCAGAGTAGGGGCTGCTGAGTAGTTTTAGGTATTACCCAGAGGAGATTTACGGAGAGGGAGGAGATGAGAAAAAGATACGAAAGGGAGAGGACCGTTTTTTTCTACTATGTAATTGATTTATACATTGTGATAGGGATGTGGACCCACAACGGAAGATTCTCTAGCGATCCCGGCTTAGACTGATGAACCAACTTTTATCATGAATTTTACCGTGTTTTTAAGGGACTCGTTCCTCCGTACAGCTTCTAACGAAGCTCTGTGTTATGTGGCCAGGTTTCTTTTCTTATACTTGCTATCAGTTGACAATCTTGCAGAACGTGTTCTGCCGTCATGTCCGCCTTTTTACAGGGGCACAAGCTAGTTGTGCCAATTTTAAATGTGTGAAACATGTGGGGGCGGAGTTTGTTTTGGCCGGTACGGAGGCGAAGTATGGCAACTTGTTCACTTCGAGACAAACCATAGTATCCGTCGCTGTTGTTGTGGTGAGGATGATCTTTTGTCCATTTGTCTCTAGAGTGCAAGCCGATGGTTGTTCTAGCTTCCTCATAACTGACCTCGAGATCAGTTTGAGGTAGTCGCCTGCCTTCTTTAGCTAGTTTGTCGGCGTATTCGTTTCCCTTTATGTTACAGTGGGTTGGGATCCACTGAATTACGATACGTTTGAGTGCGTATACTAGTTCATCGAGGGTCGCTTTCAGCTCATTCAGCTCTGTTTTGCCTACGCCATCGAGTGCCGTGATGACCGATAGAGCATCGGTGAATATCACGACTTTGTTGCGAGAGGTGCCTCTTCTCTCTAGGATCATTTCGGCCGCTGTTCTTATTGCCTCTGCCCTGTAGTTATTTGAGTATTTGCCTGTGGCAATCGTTTTTGGGACCGTCACTTTCATTGAGAGTTTAAGCACTATTCTTCCTCCCCCAACGCTGATTGCGTTCCTTGCCGACCCGTCAGTGTACACATGTGTCCACTTGTTTTCTGGGTATTCGGTCGATATGTATTTTTCTGTGGCCGCTCTTCTTTCGACGTTTTTTGCTGACCTTTTTTATTATGCCTGGGATTGATTCCCATAGTTCCGGCAATTTTATTTTCTCCGGCACTTATCGGTTGCCGGGATTGATGTGGATTTGCAGTTTGCTAGGACCAAATGGTATGCAGTCAGTGCTTTGGAGTTTTTTGCGAGGCTGGTCCTCTGTAACCTGCCCTTCCGAATCCGTTCAGTCTTTCGTACATGGGGTGGGAATCGAGCCGTTAAAGTTTTTCCGCCAACACCAAGATTTTTTGTCCCTTCGATCTGCCATTGGTTGGATGCCTGTGATTGTTTCCATTGCCTTGATGGGCGTGAACTTCATGGCTCAGGAAAATGAGCATTGCACGGTTCTGATTATTGCTCATTTTGGCGAATTGATTATTGATGCACTACTCCACGCTGCAATGCCGTACTCCTGACCGGTCGCACTCTTCCAGAGTAGAGTGTTTTGAGGACTCTGGTGTTTGCTCCCCATGTGGAGCCTACGAGTTTGCGCATCATCGTGATCCCGTGTCTTGCTTTTGCCGTAGCATTTTCAATTTGGGAACACCAAGTCAGTTTTCGGTCGAATGTGACTCCAAGGTGCGTTGGGGTCTTGCTTTCTGGAAGATTTTGCCCATTGACTTTAAGTTTAATTTTTGTGATTCTGGTTGTTCTGGGAGAACATAGTGTAGGTTGTTTATGAAGGATTTATATTCATATTTCACTTTTTTGACCACACTTCCAGGTTATTAAAAGAGTTTCTTGCAGTCGATTTGTTGCTATGGGTATTGACTCTTCCCTCGCCCATATTGCCAGGTCGTCGGCATACATGTCAGAGTGTACTCGCTTTGGTAGACATGTTGCTATGTCATTGACAAAGATTAGAAAGAGGGTTGGTGAGAGCACTCCTCCTTGCGGGACACCTTGCTCTAATGTGGCCTTCTTACTATTGTATCCCTGGATTTGAACCCTTGCTGTTCTGTTCTTTAGGTATATATCAAGCCACTTATACATTCTTTCCTTAATACCGAGGGTCAGGTTTCAGTCTTAGCCCTTCCTTCCAGACTATGTCAAACGCCTTCTCCATATCTACCAAAACTGCCAGTGTCTGTTTCTTTTCTTGAAAACCATCCTCGATTTCCTGGGCGATATAGGTTACTTGATCTTCCGTAGATCGGTGCTTCCGAAAGCCTTCCTGTTGTGTCATGAGAAGCCCTTTGCTTTCCAAGTGCCAAGATAGCCGTTTGTTCACCATGCGTTCCATGAGTTTACCTGTGCAGCTTAGAGGCTTATTGGTCTGTAACTCGCCGGGTCGAGTTTATTTTTGCCTGGTTTTAGGATGGGTACCATGATCGCTTCCTTCCATTCTCGTGGTACTATGTCCGCCCTCCATGACATATTTAGGACGTCCAGTAGAGCTGCCTTTGCTCTAGTACCGAAGTTCTTAAGCATCTATTTGTGATCCCATCCTTTCCGGGCGACTTTGTGAGTTTCAGCTCTCTCAATGCCTCTTTCAACTCATTACTGGTAAATGTATCAGTTAGGTGACTATCAGCTTTTCTTGGTTCGCCTTGGAGGGCTCTAGCCTTTCTCTTTGTGTCATCGCCTTTTTCATTTGCTATGCTTACTCTGCTGACTTCGGCATATTTTTGCATTAGAATGTTAGCGGCTTCCCATCCTAGGTCATCTTTTTATCTTGTTCAAGGACTATTGGGGGTCGGCTGGTGTTTTCGTGACTCATCGCTTTTGCTAATTTCCACAATTTATGGCCGTCCCTATCAAGGTTCAGGGATTCGGTTTTATCTACCCAACTCTGTCGTGCTGATCGTTTGACCTCCCGCTTGTTCTTAGCTGCTGCCGCCTTGTAAGCAGTATTGGTCGTTACTGACTGTGCCTGTTCTGCCTCAATCCTTGCCAATTCAAGGTCGTTTTCAAGTTTCTGAACCTCTGCTGTCCAGTATGGCTTGTAATCCTTCCGTGCGCCTCTAGGAATGGTTTCCAGTGGCGCTTTCAGGATTGCTTCTGAGAGTTCCTTGCCACGGATCGCATGCGTTTCTTTTCATGCATGTTGATGCGTTCAACATTGGCATCTGTCAGTGTCCCGTACTGTATCCAATTGGCTTTTTTTGTATGTTCACTGTGGCAACCACATTTTGGGCTCAGGTACACATTTTAGGTCTACTTGTAGCTTGATTGGCCTATGGTCACTTTCTCCGAGTTGCTTTGTGACCGTACGTACTGTTTTCTTGGAGAGGTCACTTGTTGCGAATGCCAAATCGGGGTGCTAGTCGTATGCCACCTTCTCGAGTAGAAGGTTGGCGGGTCGCCTGGGGCATTGTTGAGGAACAGGTTGTTTTCTATCTCCCAGTCTTCCACTTCTGCACCTCTGCTGTTCGTTTCGAGGTAGCCCTATATTTCTGAGTGGTTGTTGAAATCGCAGACCACCATGCATTCTGTATCATTGATACGCATTGCATCGAGTGACAGTGAGACGTCACTTGGGCAGTATAAGTTATTCAGAAGAATCTGCATTTCTTCACACGTAATTAGAACGCCTATGATCTCTGCTGCGCCGGCGATTCATGTGGTGACATCCACTTGCTTTGCTGGAATGCCGTTTCGTACTAGGGTGAGAACTCCACCCTTGTGCCCTTCTCTGTCTAGTCTGAAGGTTTGGTAACCCCTGATCCCGAATCTATGTTGTGCATTTAGATGGATCTATTGTATGCACGCAACATCAATTTTGTCTTCTGCAAGTCTTATTGCGAATGCTTGTTTTTTGTGATGAATACGTTCGGCATTCCACTGCACAATGTTTAATCGTCGCCGGCCAGTACTTTGCCGTATTGAACCAGTAGCTTTTTTCCCGTGGGCCTCGCTCTTGCTTTGCCGAGTTGGAGGACGGGGACCGTCATAGCAAAAATGAGCCCTTCGAGGCATGGGGCCCGGCACTCGTCCTGCCCGACGGATCTCCACAGGCGTAGCACCATATCGATATTCTAAATTAAACATATTCATGAAAAAATTTGATCCATGCAGCCTTAGCATGGGTAGCTACGTCCCAACTTTCAGTGCCAATTGGAGCTCAGTTGCTTGTCTTTTGGCGTGTGTCCGATTTCAACAAATGTTTACTGGGTTCGCTCTTGGTTAGCCTTTGACTGTCCCCAACCAGAACCCACAAGGCAGCAGGTTGCTATTTTCTTTCAGGGCAGCGACCCTTAGACGAACTGCCCTCCCGGGCTGATGAGCGTCATCTGCCCAGCCCAGCAATACCTGTTTTGTTAATGGACTGCTTGGTTTAGCTAACGTCCAGTTTTGTTTACGGTTTACTCCGCTAGCCTTTAGTTGTCCCCAACCAAAACTACAAGGCAGCAGTGGTTCCCTTCGAAGAGAACAGAGTCCTGGGACGTTCGTATGGGCGCTCGGGTCGGCACTAGGCAATTTGCGTTGGCTCTGTCGTTTCCTTTGATCCGGGAAACCCTGGGCTGGGGCCTCGCACATCGTAATGTATGGGTCGTTTCATTCGGCACTATCAGCGCAACTTTGGGTTTTGCACTCGCCGTTGTTCACCCGCACTGATATTTCTGGGGATGTTAATTGCGTGAACAATCGTACCCTGCCCGGCTGTCTCAGGAGGGCAGTTTCGTAAGGCGCTAGAACGTAACTTTGGGTTTTTCGCTAGGCCAACTTTACCCAGTATCATAGTCTGCGCTCGGCCACATATACGGAGTTTTATCGCTATCTTTCCTTTGTGTCACCGTCACCTCATGTACCACATTTACTGTGCATCAGGAGTGCCACGGCACGCTGCCCATTTTGCTCTCATGGCTCCGAGTTTCACCGCTCAGAATGCACCTCTCATCCCTTCGCATGCAGCCTTTCCCATCTGCTGGGAGGCTGATACGACCAACATGTTCACATATCTGCCTTTTCATGTACTGTACTCGGACTGCTCCAAACACTCAGTTTGACTCGTGTCCATGGCACCGAGTTTCACTTTATGTCTCGGAATGCACATCTCCCTTAATATCGGTCATTTACTCCTGGGGAGTTGGTGTTTTGTTCACGGTCGTTCGTACTCTGCTGTTTCGTAGTTATTTTTTTACCGTGGGCATGTTTTAGCGGTTTTTGGCTAGGAAATGTGTGTGTTGTTCAGGGATATCCGGCCCATTGCTTTTCGGTGTTTGTACTTCCACCACTATTTTTTGTTCACGGACGTTTGTACTCTATTGTTTCATGCTTTTTTTTTTAACTTTTGGGCTTATTTTAGCGGATTTCGGCCTGGAAATGAGTGCGTTGTTCAGGAATTTCCGGCCCATGCTGCATTGCTTTTCCGTGTTTGCAATTACACCACTATTTTGTTCGGATCGTGTCATCTATGGAACATCGACTGATTTAATGAGCCATTCTCGGTTTCACCGTGAGACAGTGTGAACTTAGACATGCATGGCTTAATCTTTGAGACAATCATATGACTACTGGCAGGATCAACCAGATAGCTGTCATGGACGTGACTGGACCGACAATGCTCGGTGTAGGGAGATAGCGCTCTGTGCAGAGCGGATCCCGACGTCCCCGGCGAAAATGCGAAATTAAAGCGAAGCGGCATACCGAAAATTATATCCGCGGAACTGAAAACAAAAACGTCTGTCATGCAAACATTACAAATTAGCTTATACACATTGTTTCATATTGTTTGCACTGAGATATTTGGTGTGTAAACTGAAGGTTGATGCAAAGTGTTAATTGTTTAAACTTAATGTGAAAATGTTGCCAATTTTCTCTTGTTAGAAGAACTGACTGTTTTATCATTATGCATTTTTCTGTAATTGTTTAAAAATACATTAGACAGTGGGGATAATGCTTTTGAAATAATGCTTGCCTTTGGACATCCATTAGCACACATACCAATAAATTCATCAGCACCATGTTTCAAAATTGCAAATTGCAAATGCTAGTGAAACTTTCTACCTCTCTATACTTGAGGGGCAAAGAGCTTTATAAGTTAAAGTTGGTGCCAATTTCACAATACTCATATTCTCATGCTGTTACAGTTTTTTTCAAATGTGAAGAAAGCACTTGCTATTTAGCTAGAATTAGTACAATTTGAGATTGATGTTTTATTCAGAAGTAACTCAGTTGTGATAGGATATGATAATGTCTACTCTGCATCTTTCTGGTTCAACCAATTTTTCCACAGACATTTCAACAGATGCACTGAGTCATACAATAAAAAGATATTTTTACCAGCAATTCCAGGATTTTCTATATAGGTACTGTTGTTTTTTAGAAGGTTATTACGACCCGAGTGGTTACCAGGACTCAAATTAGGTGTAAAGAATAGAACCACAGTTACCTGCCACGCATGTCGTAAGAGACGACTAAGAGACGACTAAGTATCTTTGTAGTGGATCAGTAAATTTTTCAGCTGTGACCACCTCTCAAGTTTACTGTTAGTTAAAATCCAATCAAGATATTTATCAGACACTTGTTTATTTTTTAGATAAACTTGTACACTCATGTCTGGTAAAAAATTTACACTTACAGAAATAGATGGTGCACTGTCTGCTTTCACACTGATAGTATACAAAACAAAACAAGACAAGTAAATATATCCTCTGTGACTGTATGAGTATGCATTCTACAGTTTTTATCTGACAAGTCTTTTAAATTTGCTGTTATCTCACGCTGTAAGGTTTAAAAATCTTGTATAATGTCTGCAGACAACCACTTAGCTGTTCTATTGTCATTTTTTCTGACTATTTCTGCTACTCGTATTTCTGGATCTTTACGAGATTGAAGTATTTGACTCGATAAATAAGATGCCAATTCAGCAAACAAAGATGGATAAGCATTTTTTTTTCAAACAGGATGCTTCCGAGGAATTTCGTGTTTAACGCCACATTTATTAATAAATGTATCAGACAATATAATGTCAAATGGATGAAAATGTTTACGACACACAACGCTTGATTTAGTTGGTGACCAGTCTTTTCGTGGAATGTACTTCTTCCATCTGTCTCTCTTATCAGAATTTGATGGGAATTAAAAAACAGTCACATATTTTTTAGTCGAATCGTGGTTCGATTTACATCCAGGTACACAACACTTTTTGCCCATTTTAAGATAAAAACAACACGCACAAATTCAATTTAACACTCTGGAATATCAGTAATACCAGTAGCCGCTCGTGGTCATTTTTCTTGGCCCGGCAAAAATTTTGGAAAAATTATTGTTTTTGAAGTATTTACGATTATTTGTCTATTCCGGAAAGTTATTACCCTTCCTTTCTCTCTATCTCGTGCATGCGCGTGCGACACGATCACCGCTTAGACTGGTGTATCAAATTTCCCCATAAATTCTGCTTTCATGTGGAAATCTGATTCATGCAGCCTTAGCATGGGTGTGTTTCGTCACATCTTTAGCGCCATTTAAGAGCTCTGGTGCTTATTCTTCGGCGATGTGTTCGATTTTAGTCAACATTTACTGGGTTCGCTCTCCGTCAGCCTCGGACTGTCCCAGCCGACCTGCAAGGCAGCAGGTTGCTATTTTCTTTTAGGGTAGTACCCTTAGACAACATTTCCTTCCGGTTTGTTGAGCGTCATCTGCCCAGCTTACCAGTCTTTTTTGGACTATTTGGTTTGCCTGCCGTCCAGTTTTGTGTACGGTTAGTTCCGCTAGACATTGATTGTCCCAAATCAAACTAGAAGGCAGTAGTAGTTATCTGCGAGGGGAAACGCGGTCATTGCTCTCTGGATGGAGACTTCATCTTCGAGGCTCGCCATCGTTTTGTCCACCACGCAGTTATTTTTTGTGCCCATTCGCCCATTTCTGCTTGTGCCCTCGTCCTCCCATGGGCCCGTCCTTTTCTTTCCGTCACTTATGCTCACATTGTTCTACTAGGCGACACCTTACCCATTTCTATCTCACTGTGCACAGTTTATCACCATTCGGTAGGAACGCTTGCACTGGATTCAAGCCTCTGCTGGGCATTCCAGTTTTTCTGCTCAATTGGGTGGTCCGCTCCCCCCTACGTTTGCCAGGCCTTTTCATCGCTCCATCATCAGCATAGTGCATGTCTGCCCCCACAGGTAGGCCCTGCTGTGTATCGTCCGTATGTGTGTTCGATCTACTTTCGTGCCTGCTTACCGTGTTTATCAGTTTTTACACCGTGCTCACATTTACTATGCTTCGAGACTGTCATGACACGTAACTCAATTCGAACCCACACCTCAGGGCTCCGAGTTTCGCCCCATGTGGGCCCAGTCTCTTTCTGGATGCACCCTTATCCCCTTATGTGTATTTGTTCAGCTTTTCCCATTGGTCGGGAGAGATGTGCATTGATAGTCACTCTGGGATTCAGCTCGTCTTTGTTGCGAGCGGATCTTATCCAACGTAACTGCGTCTGAAACACTACTTATACCAGAGTAGTTCTCTCTCGATCCCTCACCATTAAAAACGGTAAACTTGCTAACCTAGATCAGTAGTCAATCGACAGGTCAGAGTTCACGAGATGCGGTCGTACAGGGGAACCAAATTCAAAGGTCACGAATGTCGGGGTATTTATTGCTGTAGACAAGATGTATTAATGCAAGAGACAATTCCCTAAAACTAATCTTTTATGAGTGTTTGTTATCTATTACTATTATTTTCTATAATTTTTACAATTTTTCATAACATTGGGGATTCATTCAATCGATAAATAAACGAGCTATTTAATCTAGAGTACTCGTTTATCCAGAAGAGGTAGAGGCATTAGAGATCATGTTTGTAGCATGAGACTCATTATCGAGAAATGCAGAGAATACAACATAGACGTGCATGCATGTTTCATAGACTATAGCAAGGCTTTCGACCATATACAACACCAGAAAATGTGGAACATCATGAAAGACATGCACTTTTCAAGACACATAATACAACTCATAGAATCTCTATAACAACAACAGGCAACCATTAAAATAGGAGGTGAAATAGCTGAATGGTTCGAGATTCAAAAAGGGGTACGACAAGGATGTATTTTGTTACCATACTTATGCAACATATATGCGGAGAACATCATGAGGAATGTAAAAGACGATGCCAACTATGTGAATTACGACCCTCTCACTATAAGCGGCAAATAAATACCAGAGCTTAGATACGCAGACGATACAGTATTATTATCCACCAGCAAAGAAGGTTTGGAAAACCTAATCATGACGACCAAGAATCATAGTGAAGACCAACATCTACATTTGAATACACAAAAAATAAAAATCATGTCAACTGACAAAGCAAAAGGCTCACATAACATCCAAGTAAACAATGAAGAACTAAAATGTGTAGAGAGCTACGAATATCTGGGCTCAATAATTAACAATAACGGTGACTGCTCCAAAGAGATCTCAAGAAGATTGGCAATAGCAAATCAAGAAGTTACACACAATGAAGAACATGTGGCAAAGCACCAGCAAAATACTAAAATTAAAAATTTTAAGAGCATGTATTTTCACAGTGGCTACATATGGTTGTGAATAATGAACTATTACACAAAAACTAAGAAAGAAAATCCAGTCCTTCGAAACTAAATGCTACAGAAAGATCCTACGAATACCATAGACAGAAAAAGAAAGAACACTGATGTCCTGAAAGAACTAAATGTTAAAGAGAATAGGCTGATAAACAACATACTATATAGAAAAATTACATACTTTGGTCACATCAAGCGTCACGATAGCCTGGAAAGAACATTACTAGAGGGCAGGGTCCCAGCACGCAGAGTCAGAGGCAGACAAAAAGAAGATGGCTACAAGATATTAAAGAAACCATGAACATGACCATCGACGAAGTGGGTGAACTGTCAAGAGACAGAGTGAATTTCAGATGTGCTGCAAAGAGAGCAACGTCCTATAAAGGATACACACCTTGATAATGACACCTTTATCTGAGAAGTAGTTTGGCCGCATAAGAATGAATATATCTTCGGCTGAATGAAAATGACATTATTTTGGCAAATATCATTGCAATAGCGATCAAAGGTCAGAGGTCGCAATGTTACATCTTAGATACCGTATTTGTCTATTTCTTTTTTCGGAAGTTCTTATAAGCTTATAGCATGTATTTGTGCAAACACTGTTCGATCGAACCTTACCCGAATATTCTGTGTCTAGTTGTAACGAAGCGTTTGAAAAAGACACTCCCCCGTGAGTCATATTTTTTAGAATGGCTCCCTGGCTGTGTTCGTAAGGACGCTCGAATTGCTAGGCTAGGCGATGGGTGTCGTACGAAATGAGGCTAAGTGGTTCGAATCCCGTGTTTGTCTATTTTTTTTCGGAAGCTCTTAATACCTGCACACTGTTTATTTGTTGATCATCTTAGATAGGAAAATTTAAACACATCCCAGAAATAGCGCACGGCACAATGCGTGAAGCATTAGATGGAAATGATGAGTTTGTCTATATAATATTTTTAAAAAAGAATATGTTATATATTAATATGGTTGTTATATTATTCGGATATAATATTTATATTTTAGTGTTATATATTCAAAGTTCAAAGCAAATCAGTGTGAAGTTAAAAGTATTAATTACGAAAACATAATTTCTAAAATAATAAGTATACGTTAATTATTTTTGGTTTGGTAGGCCTGTTCTTACTGGCCCCTAATGACCAGGGGCGTATACTAATTAGGTAGGAAAGATGTTGAATGTAAGATTTCAGACTTTGTGTGATATGTTAGCGTTATATATCAACTTTCAAAGCTAATCAGTATCCCGTTCCACTTTGTCTTTCTCTGTTTTTTTGCCGTTAGACGTAGCAGTTTTAGCTGATGATCGGTTTCCGAGATAATGAACGATCGGTTGCTTGATACTCTGTAGCATTGTGGAGTTTTAAGATGTCTGTAACTCCGTCAACCCATCCTGTTGAAAGTAATAATTATAAACAAATAATGTCTAAAATAATAAGTACACGTTACGCAATATTTTTGGTGGGGCCGGCCACACTGGCCCTTAATGACGAGCCGCCCCTGAGTAATACTAATATTTTTGTTGATAAATATCCAAGGACTCAAAATCGAGTAAAATAACAAGGCACGCTGATTTTCTATCGTTTACCGACACACACAAAATGTCAGACGACTTTACGGAACAGATATTTATAGAACGAAGGCCTAGAGACTGGCTGTGATCAGACACAAATTTTCGGAAAAATCATTTGGGTTATGTTATATTTTAGTATTTACTATTATTTGTTTATTCTGGGAATTTATCTCCCCCTTTACTATATTTGGTTATTGATTACTAAACTGACGTCAATGCACTCCGAGCAGACCCATAGGTGCTTAGTCTCCGCAAAAGATATTGAAGACTATGCATACTAATGGTTCTTGTGGCTCGCTGGTTAAGTACACCTCTCACTCTGCCCCCTCAGGCATTCAATTCTGCTTGTGTTTTTGGCTTGTAGAAGATGTTGTTACATTGGAAGCATGTGCTGTGATTTTTGCCTTTCTTTGGCTTGAAGATGATATGGCTAAATTGGGAGGACTTGCTGTTCATTCGACTTCAGTTTGTATTGTGGAAAATTTGGCTAAATCGTGAAGAGTTGCTGATCTTAATGGTAATATTGGTAATGATGATTCTTCTATTGCACTGCCTTCATCTACTACACAGTGAGACGCGACTTCTGTATATTCTGTTTCGATTTTTTTGGATTCAGTACCATCACACACGACATTAAAAAAATCAGACAGCTTGTATGTTTTTGATATATCATCTTGGTTGTTTTTTTTTCCTTTTCATCTTGTGCTTTACGCTTTGCACTTCCAAAAGCGTAATGTCGACGTATTCTAGCGCTGCTGCTGATGTTGACTATCTCGATCTGGGAAGAAGAGAATATGAATTTAACAATAAAATGTAATTATCCTACTTCCTACTAATATTACATTTAAAAGTTAAATTTTTTGACAGCGTTTTATGATATAATAATTTACTCATGATGATACATTGTGCTTCGTAAGTTAACAAGACTATTACATTTTGATTACATTTTTTGTTGGATTAATTGAAAACGAAAAATGATAGCAACTATGTTTAAAAATTAATTTGTCACTGAAACATAAAATTGGCTATGAAAAATAAAATAATAATAAAATAACAAGATGGGAGGATTTGAATACATTCAAAACTAGGAGAACAGAAAAAAACTTTACTCTCTGTGTCCGTTTTTATGCGTCTCTGTAAAGTCCTGCAGTTCATTATTGCGGTTCCTTGTTGCAGCTGCTCTTTTGCTGTTCCTTCAAGTGTGTTTAAGTTTTCTGGTTTTATCATTTGACCCGCTCTCACATTATTTTCTGGGACATCTAGTCGAGTGCAAAACAGTTTCTCACAAAGCGTGAATGACATGAAGTTTTTTTAGAGTGTCCAGATCTGCTCATGTTTTAGATTAATATTTCATACGCCCACTTGCATTTATTTTAAACTAGGTTTCAGCAGCAAAAACTGCAGGGCGAACAGAAACCTTAACTGGGTCATGAGTAAACTTTAATGGTCCTTAGGTTCAAGCTTTCAAGCTTTCGTTTATCATCAGCGTGTGCAAAAGTAGACACTCCTACACAAAAGTAAAAACTGTAATGTTGTTAGTGAGTTCAATGTGACCGCCCATCTAAGTCCGAAATTGAGCAAACATGACATTGGTCCTAAAATAAATAAGAAAAAAATGAAAGGGGCATATTATTACCCACCTCTCAACCTTGGTTTCTAGTTTATGACTAGTGACAATTTAGCTCTGTCACATAGGCGCGGGACACCAGAAACCTGGGGTCCGTAGCATATGCTACTCTGCTACTAGTCTAATCCGGCGCTGCCTTGAGAGATGCAAGACCACGCTTGCAACGTTGCTTCGCCTGTTCAACATGGTGTTTGAAAGATAGACTACGATCAAAGGTTATTCCAAGATAGCGCAGCCTGTCTCTGCGCTCGATGGTATGTTCATCAAAGATTACCTTCCAGATTAGCCTACCTTAACGTTGTTGGAGGGTTTGCGTGCCTGGTGATTCTTCAGGCTATGTCGGCGGAGTCTAACTCTGACAGGTCTAACCAAGCCAAACAGACTGAAGATGAAAGGCCAGACAAGAAGGCAGGATGGGGCCTAATAAGGTGACAGCGCATAACCCACCGGCGAGTGGTAAATGTTCTGGCTGCAACCAACCCATCAGTCAACTATGGGTTAAATGGCAGCCCTCCTCTCTCTTGAGGAGGGCATCTTTTTTCTTGTCTTATCTCTTACTTCTTTTACAACTTTTCTATCCCTCGAGTTAGACCACAGTCTTCTCTAGCAATAAGAGTGCTGAAGTCGGAGGCAACCAGCCAAGAGCAATCAGCACTATAGCAATCAGGTTGCCACGCACAAACGCATATGAATATGTCTATGTATTTGAAAAGATATGGTGCTCGCCATGTGACGGACACTCAGGCAGGTGCAGTGTCGGGCCCTCTACCTCGAAAGGGCTTAACCCCAGCTACTGGATGTCCTTCTCATTTCTCCTGTGGAGCCAGTAGGCATGAGAATAGAGCAACTGGCCAATTTCTTAAAATAATGGACTGGAATGCTGAGGGTGTGAACAGCAAAAAAGATGGCTACAGCAAAACAGTAGAACTTGAAAACATCCTAAATGAAGAACAAGTACATGTATGCTGTTTACAAGAGACCCACCTGAATGAAGATGTAGCCTTCAAAGTAAGAGACTTCCAGTGCTACCGATCAGACCGAAAAAATAGAAGAAAGGGCGAAATACTGACACTTGTGAGAAACAACATCACCACATGTCAGTTTGAGGAGTACATGGAGGGTGCAGAATATCAGATGCTGCATCTTAGGACGGCAAGTACATAGTTTCACTTAATCAACTACTACCGCCCACTGGCACTGATCTCATTTCCAACAAAGAAAAGACTCATAGTGTTCGGTGACTTCAATAGTCCCTCACAGAGCTGGGGGTATGATCACATGGACAGTAAGGGCGAGGAGCTTGAAAACTGGCAGGATGACAACAAACTAATCCTTGTCAATCAGCCCAAAGATCAACCAACCTGCTACTCCAGATCATGACACACCACCTCTACACCAGACTTGGCATTCCACTCCTCAGACCTGGAGTGAAACATTACACGTGCTGTTGGGAAACAGCTTGGAGGCAGTGACCATCGGCCAATCTTTCTCAATGTTGAAAATCAACTCATAAGGGAGAGCAACACTCTATCTAGGTGGAATTACATGAAGGCAGATTGGACAATGTATAAGCATCGCAGAAGTATACTGACACTAGGTCTATCTACTGAAAAGAACATCAACAAGGAAGTTGATGAGTTCAGCAGATGCATAAACAGACTGCCTAGGAAACAGTTCCTAGACGGGCTCGAAAGCACTAAACGCCTTACTGGAGCAGTGAATTGGAACTACTGCACAATAATGTAGAAATTTCACGAAAGCAGGCAGAGACCACTCCGTGCCAAGAACACCACAACAAATATTAGCATGCCAAGGCTATATTTCAAAGGGCCAAGCTGCAGGCCAGGCGGAGGAGCTGGAAGGAAAAACAGAGTCCTTAAACTTTGAAAGAGATACCAGGAAACTGTGCAAGCTGGTAAAACAACTTAATGGTGAAGGTACATGGAGAAATCCAAAGATTGCATTGAACAAAGATGGAAACATCCTCACAGGGAAATAGGCAGCTGATCATTTTGCAGATCCCTTTGCTAAAGACAGCAATATTGAAATTAGCACAATGAAACAGCGAGAAATTCGTGAGAAAAAGCAAAATGTAGAGCAAGATGAAACCATACCCGAAGTGATGAAGACCCCAATCACATTTAAAGAACCTGGAACTGGCAATATCCAAATTAAAATTGAGAAAATCACCAGGAGCTGATGGAGTGTTCAATGAGATGATTAAGAACTTGGGAACTGCAGCAAAAACAAAGCTACTGCAGATTTACAATAATTGTTGAATCTTGGATCAAGTTCCACAGACCTGGAGAGAAGACCTCTCTCGAAACCTGGAAAAGATAGTTCTTCTGCCTCCAGCTACCGACCGATCAGTCTTACAAGTTGTCTCTGTAAAACAATGTAACGTATTATTAATCTCCGACTGCAGTGGTATCTTGAAAGCGAAAACATTCTTGTGTCACAGCAGGCAGGTTTCATGCAGTGCTACTTACTGAAGACCAAGCAACGTACCTTTCTCAGGAGATTGAGGACGTTTTCCAAGATCAGAAACTGGTACTAGCAACATGGATAGACCTAAAGGAAAGCATTTGACAAGGTTTGGAAAGAAGGACTGCTGAAGAAACTTGAGAAATTGTAGAATAAAGGGTAGGATGTACAAATGGATAAAAGCATACTTACATAACAGAAAAGCCAGAGTAGATCTAGATGGTCTCAAGAGTAAAAAAGTTCTACTGCGCCATGACGTCCCTCAAGGAGGAGTACTGCCCCCCACACTCTTCTTGATTTTCATCAAAGACCTGGTTGCTGAGTTACCACAGGGAATAAAAGTTGCAATGTACGCTGATGATCTGGTAATATGGTGCACAAATGAGTATGCAACAGTGGTCACCAAATTGATACAAAGAGCTGTAGATGCCTTAACCTCATGGGTAAACAGATGGTGTGTCAGCATCAACCCTCCATCATCAGCATCATCAGCAGCAGCACTACACTCTTTACTCTCTCTCCCAAATAAAAAGCTGGCAAAATAAAATAAATGGAGAACTGCTAAGAGAAGACATGCAACCTACCTATCTCGGAGTTACATTCGATGATAGACTGACGTGGAAGCAGCACATCAACAAAGCAGCAGCAAAGGCCAGGAGGAAGTTAGCCATCCTGAGAAAATTAAGTGGAACAACATGGGGTGCCAGTAAAAAAATACTTGAAAAATATTTATCAGCCGGGCATACGACCACACCTGGAATATGGGTCAGCTGCATGGTGTCCTGCATCAAATACCACATTAGGAGAACTGGATAAGTGCAGAACCAGGCGGTTCGTGTCATCACCGGAGCAATGAAATCAACACCGATAGTAGAGATGGAAAGAGTGGGGGGAATACAAGCACTGCGAGAACGCAGAGACACAAAAGTGATGACTCAGGTAGAAAATTTTCTGAGTATGCCAAGCCCCCAATGGAAAACAGATTCCAAAATCTAGCATTGGGACGGCTGAAAAGAAGCAGCTTTATTCATCAGGCCAAAAGACTGAATAGGCAAACTTCAGACCTACCAAAAGTTGTCATTCCCTAAATTCTGTGCCAGAGCAAACCCTTGGAGAGAGGAGACTGAACCAGAAGTATGTATCCAGACAGAAGTTAAAGGAATACTCGACAAGGATGAGCAGAACATCATACAACGCAAGACAGTCACTCTCAGTTTACTTGATGAAGAATACCCACATGATCTCTGGGTCCGGTATACACGGATGGGTCAGCAGACAATGCAGTGAAGAATGGAGGAGCAGGGGTGTACATAGAATACCCAAACAACGCTAGAGATGCGATTAAAATACCAACGGGGAAATTCTGTCACAACTATAATGCAGAAATTGAGGCAATCAAGGGGGCAACTGAAAAGCTGTTGAATACCAGACCCGATCCTCAACCTGTTGTATTTTGACTGATGCAAAATCAGCACTCCAAGCACTCAAGTCCAAAAATTGCCAGGTCTACAGACCCTACTGTCTAAATTGTCCAAGCAGCGCAGGGTCGTCTTGCAGTGGATACCCTCTCACTGTGGAATACCAGGAAATGAAACAGCAGACCGATTGGCCAAGGAAGGAGCTGCAGGAGAGCAACCGGATGTGCCAGTTACCTACCACCAAAAGAAAATGATGATTAAATCAATGAGAAAGCCACAAATACCAACACAAGACGATTACTATAATATGAGCAGATTGGAACAAGTTATTCTACGCCTTAGAACAGGACATAATCGGCTCCACAGCCACATGTATACAAAATTCAAGATTGGCAATTCAGCCATGTGTACATGTGGACAGGCACACCAGACTGCAGAGCACATGCTTCAAGTCTGTCCCGAATATGATACACTGAGGAAAATTCACTGGCCTAACGAAACAATACTGGAAAAAAACAACTACACGGACCTCTGTTTGATCTACAAAAGACAGTGAAGTTCATACAAGAGACAACATTGAATATATAGACATATTTCAAGCGAACGAAAGGAAGGAAGGATCAAATATTACATGGGGTAGATCAGCCTTGACTATGTGATTATTCAACGAGCACCACATCATAAACTCTTTTTCAGGAGTGACCTAAGAGTGAGACTTTCTACACCAACCCGAGATGATATGCAATGTTTTCTGAATGTCGTCAACCAGGGGCGGATCGTCATTAAAGGCCAGTGGTGCCCGGCCCCACCAAAAATAGTGTGTAATGTGTACTTATTATTTTAGACATTATTTGTTCATAATTATTTCTTTCAACGGGATACTGATTAGCTTAAGTTAATTGCATATCCTTTAGAGGACTTTGCGAATCAATCCCAGCTTTTTAACGTTGTTGTGATTTTTCTAGGCATTATTACGTTCAGTAGTTTGCCATTGCTTTCTGAACGGTGGTGCCATCGTCCTTTTGTAAAAATCTACGCGAAACAATTTGCAACCAAATTGTACGCAGCGTGATTCGAACTCAGAACGTCGGGGTTAATAGACCGAGTCACTATTCCCTAAGCCACAGACGCCACCACTGATTATCTACTGTACGGAAAAGACCTTATTGACATAGACAATGATCACTACGACCAATTAAATAATCAAATCAACGAATTACTTTTTGTCGACGACCAAAGTCTAATCTATGAAGATGAAGATCAACTACAACAACACAAGAATTCATTGTTAATAGCATGTAGAAAGTACAACATGAAAATAAACAAACAAAAGGCCATGAAAATAAGCAGAACACCAATCCAAGCAAACTTATAAATAGATAACACCAGAGTAAAATAAGTTTCTGAATTCAAATATTTAGGTAGCATTTTCACACAGGACAGAAAACTCGATAGAGAAATAGAGACACGGTGTCAACAAGCAAATGCAGTGAAATATCAGCTGACACCATTACTACAACACCCAAAGATCAAGATGGAAGTGAAAAGACAGATGATAAAATGTATTTTCCTACCAACACTTTGCTACCAGTGCCAAACTTGGTCTCTTACAGCAACGCACCACAGAAAGCTCACCACGTGTGAAATGAAATGCTTGAGGAAGGCAGTGGATGTCACCAGGAAAGACAGAGTACGAAATGAGGACATCAGAAGCAGAGTTGGCATAACTTCATGCACCAAATACATCGAAAGACAACAAATGCAGTGGTTTGGACATTTAATAAGAATGAAATACAACCAACCACCAATAACAGCCTAAAATAAAAAGAGAACGGGTACTAGAGCTAAGGGAAGACCAAGTAAAAGATGGATAGACAATATCAAGACCACACTACATAAACACGGATACAACACGGGCGACTCATCTAGCCCTAGAACGCAAATTAAAGCTCCCAACCCTACGCTTAACGGCAAGAGTGGACAGCCAACCACATCTTCCACCTGGGAATAGACAATAGACAATAAACTGATTAGCTTTGAAAGTTGATATATAACGCTAAAATATCACACACACGGTCTGAAATCTTACATTCAGCTTCTTTCCTCTCTAATTAGCATACGCCCCGGTCATTAGAGGCCAGTAAGAACAGGCCTACCAAAAACAACAATAATTAACCTGTACTTATTATTTTAGAAATTATTTTTCGTAATTATTACTTTTAACTTGACACTGATTAGCTTTGAAAGTTGAATATATAACACTAAAATATAAATATTATAGCAGAATAATATAACAACCATATTAATATATAACTTTCTTATTAAAGAATATTATAAAGACAAACTCATCATTTTCCATGCCCGAGTGGTTACCCAAATTTAGGTGTAAAGAATAGAACCACTGTTACCTGCTACACATGTCGTAAGAGTCGACTAAGGAGGTTAGGCTAAAATCGGCTGCATTTGTCCTAAACGTGTAGAAGTCTATGCGTTTAGGGGCCTACCAAATCAATGTGCAACGTATACACGTTCTTGGCAAAGATCAAACATATCACAGAGAGTGATTAAAATTGGTCGTAAAGAACGAACGCAAAGAAGAAGATCCTTTTCCATCTAATGTTTCGCACATTGTGAGGTCAACTATTTCTGGGGAGAGTTTAAAATTTCCTATCTAAGATGTAACATTGCGACCTCTGATTGCTATTGCAATGATAATTGCCAAAACAATTGTAATTTTCATTCAGCCGGAAGATATATTCATTCTTACATGGCCAAACTACTTCCCAGATAAACAAAGACAATCTAGATCAAATAGTCCGTTTAATTATCGATTGAATCCACAATTTGATATTAATACTATAAATTGTTAGAAAATAATAGGAATAAATAACAAACCATCATAGAATAAGATTAGTTTTAGGGAATTGTCCGTTGTATTAATACATCTTGTCTACAGAGTGAGTTCATGTGGCGTGTGTAAAACCATAACACACAAAAAACTACGACATACGTGACCTTAGTTCACCTGTACGTTCGCATATTATGAACTCTCTGACAGGTATACTGACGTTACTTGATCTAGGTCAGCTAAAGACAGAGATTATGACAATAAGTAGACAACTAGAAAACTTTACAATAAAACTCCAGACCGTAGAAATAAAACAAACAATTGAGGCCAAATACTTAGGAGCAATTTTCACAGCAGATGGAAGTATCGATAGCGAAATCAGCAATCGTTGCAAAAAGCTAACAAGGTACTGGGGCAGTTAATACCACTGTCGTCACATAAAGAGATACCGCTAAAAACTAAAGAAAAAGGGGGAAGACTGCAGTAAAACTTGGTAATTTAGCGAAAAACGTACAAAATACAGAAACAGTGACGATAAACAGCAACGTTTCGACCGAAAGGCCTTTATCAAGCAAACGATACAACAGGAGTGAGTAATTTGAAGGAACACTACAAATGGATGATTACAGAAACATTCAAACCTATCTAATTAAAATCTGGGAATAAAAACGAATAACGAAATAAGTGCAACACAAAACTAGAAGTGGAAAAGAAGAGAAACAATAAAAAATGAAGTGAATATATAACTTATATATATGAAGAAAATACACATATAGACTACAAGGCATGAGATGAGAAAGTACTAAGAAGCATTGGAATGTAATGCGTTGAGTCCAAGAGGTCGCAAGGTACCATACTACGAAATAAACCGGTTCTCCAGAACAAATCGACTACGATCATTAGAGGAACATGATCGGATGGCTGTGACCTGGACATCGCAAGCTCCTGAATGACCAGTATCATTGAAATGAGTAGTTGCAGGGATCACAGAGCATTGGTGTATATCGCGCAAGTGTTGGGCGAATCGGTCACTGAGCCTATTGTCGGTCTCATCAAAATAGACTTTGTTGAACTGCTTGCAGGTAATGGCATAGATGATATTACGGGACTCGCACGTAAAACTGTCTTCAATAACAAACATGGCTTTTGGAAAAGACACAGTGCGGGTCTGTATTACATAAGCACACGTGTTGCAGAGCCGACGGCCCCATTGGATGATGCCAAAATGACTCTGGATATTAGACTTGATGCGACTGTGAACCAACATATCCTTAAGACTTCTGTCCCGTCTGTTCGCCACCAAAGGATAGTGTTGGATGATGAACGTGTCTCAGGATCAGACTGAGATGATGAGAGATGATGGAATAAGACTTTCTTCACAAAGGAAACTATGAGAACTATGAGATATGGTGTGGCTTGCCGTGAGTGCATTAACAACATCCTTCTTTGTAATTAAGTCAATGTAAGGTTCTCCAGAACTAGTAATATCACGAAGAGCACTCATGATATTATGACGGTCAGTTTTATCACATTTTTCTGTCTGTTCCACGAAACGATGGAGGAACCCCTGTCCCTCTTCTGCATCTGTTGCCATGACGGCTCCTGACGAGTCACGTAAAGTAGGAAAAAACTGGCTGGTATTCCTACTGTTCATTTTGCGATGAAACTGCCAGAATTGATGTAGAGACTTGTCGCCACAGACTTGCGTTATGAAAGTCTCCCATAACCCACTCTTTGCCTCACTAGCCAATACCTTGAAATCCCCAGTGGCTTTGTGGCGAATAGCAGACTTTTCAGCCACATCACACATATTTCTAGGTCGGTTCTTTCGGGCTCTCTGCCATGACTTTGTAGCAGTCTCTATTGCCAGTCATGTTTTTTCAACATTTTCATTCCACCAATGTGGTTGCAGGAAAGGAGTCCTAGCAGTCTTCTTTCTGGCAGTCTGCCGCAGTATACGAAATGGGTTTTCGTGATCAGAGTGGCATGCAGCACCGGATTAGCCTAGTAGCAGAAGTAGCAAATGCTACGGGCCCTCGCTTCGGGGGCCCCTCGCCTATGTGACAGAGCTAAGCTGTCACTAGTCATAAACAAGGAACCAAGGTTGGGAGGTGGGTAATAATATCGCCCTTTCATTTTTTCTTATTTAGGTTAGGACCAAGGTCATGTTTACTCAATTTCGGACTTAGGTGGGCGGTCACATTGAGCTCACTAACAACATTACAGTTTTTTTTACTTTGTGTGTAGGAGTGTTCCCTTTTTGCACACGATTTTAATAAACAAAAACTTGAAAGCTTGAACAAAAGGACCATTAAATTTTACTCATAACCCAGTTTCTGTTCCTTCAACAGTTTTTGCGAGCGAAACTTTAAAATAAATGAAAGTGCTTGGTTTACGAAAGAAGGATTTGACGACTGGAAAAACGCAAATAATTTGTTAAAAAGACATGAAGAAAGCACCTCTCATAGACAAGCGATAATTTCGCTGTTGAGTTTGCAAAAAGAAGGATGTCGTGTCGATTCTCAACTTGTAAGCCAACTTGAGACCGAACAAACATATTGGCAGACACTTTTAGAGCGAATTACTTCAGTTATCCAATTTTTAGCAGAATTCTTGCATTTCGGTTAAGTGATGAAACTATTGGTTCACCTAATAATGGAAAATATTTAGGTTTGTTGGAATTAAAAGTCAAATTTGACATTTTCTGGCTCAGCATATAAATACTTATGCAAATAAAGGAAAGGGACATACATCATATTTATCAAAGACAACATGTGAGGAATGTATCCATCTAATTGCATCAAGCTTACTGGATCATATTATCTGCGAAATTAAGAAATGCAAATACTATTCAGTATCACTGGACTCTGCTCCAGACATTTCACATGTGGACCAACTTACTCTAATAGTGCACTATGTCTTTTCATCTGGACCAGTGGAAAGGTTTGTGAAGTTCTTGGATATGGAAGGTCATACTGCTGAACAACTCGCCCAAAGTTTACTTGATTTTTAAAGAAAAATGGCATTGATATCAAAGACTGTCGTGGTCAAAGCTATGACAATGCCAGCAACACGAGTGGGAAATACCACCGCTTACAAGAACGCATTAAGGAGATAAATAGGTACGCAGAATACATTCCCTGCTTTGCACATTCACTGAATTTGGTTGCTAAGTGTGCTGCAGATTGTTGTATAGAAGCATCAATTTTTTCGATTTTGTTGAAAGTCTCTATACATTCTTTTCCGCTTCTACCTATCGATGGGGCGTTCTTACAAAAGCACTGGAAGATACAGGTTCAAAACTCTCGACTTTGAAGAGACTGTCGGACACCAGGTGGTCTGCCCGAGCTGTTGCGACAAAGGCCCTTTTATGTGGTTTTACCACAATCAATCAAGTTTTGAATGACATCTTAAATAACAGGAATCAAAAGGTAGAGTGTCGTAATCAAGCGTATTGGCTAGTTTTGGAGATGAGTAAGTTGGAAACGGGAATAGTGACCATTTTATGGAACGGAATTCTAGGACGCTTGCAAGCGTCTAGCGCTTCATTACAGTCACTTGATCAAGACCTTAACACGGGATATGCCATTTATGAATCGTTATACGGGTACGTTCAAGAAATGTGGCCTACATTGTCAGATATTGAGGCCAAAGCCAAAAGCCTGACTGACTGTCAAGAATATCAGCAACAAACTTCAAGACGACGCAAACGAAATACTAAGTACGACGATTTCAGCATCTCTACTACGCTCGATGAAGTTGTAGAAAATCAAACACCTAAAAAAAATTTGAAAGTCAGGTGTTTATTGTCATAATTGATAATGTACTCTCTGCCTTAGCTAAACGCATGGGAGCCTAGAATAGAATGACAGATGTATTTGGAATACTCCGGCAGTTAACATCTCTTACAGCAGAAGAGATCTTGAAAGAACTCAAATATTGTCAGCTCTTACCAAGAGGATTTGGAAGAAAGTCTAGGCGACGAACTTGTGCAGTTCGCCAAATTTCTTAAAACTAATGTAGCTGCTGCTATTAATAACGGAAAGCATGAGACTCTTGAACTGCAATTTTATAAACTTATAATGGAAAATTCATTAGCGTCGTGTTTCCCAAATGTAGAAATAGTCCTACTAATTTACTTGTCTTTAATGATTACTAACTGCAGCGGAGAACGTTCTTTTTCAACATAAAGCGTATAAAAAGTGAATTAAGAAATATGATGGGACAAGATCGTCTAAATAACCACACCTTAATGAACATTGAATGTAATTTACTTAGAGAAATTGATTTGTCTAGTATTATCTCTAAATTTGCTCACATTATATCGAGACAAGTTTGTTTGTAAAAGTTGTGTTTTATTATTTATATCATACAAAACCTAGGGCCCGCGCTAAAATTTGCTACAGGCCCCGCGCTGGCCTAATCCGGCACTGGTGGCACGGCGTGTACTGAAAGACAGATTTGGGCCTTCTGTGTCGCAAAGTATTGGCCTTGTTAAGAAGAACAAAGCAGTGGAGATGATCACTTTCTTGAGCCCCGAGAACATTCCATCGAGCACAAGTAGCATCAGTTGTGGAGATCAGCGCCAGATCAATGACACCATCAGTGTCCTCAGGTCTAGATGTTAATCATGTTGGGCGGCCGTCATTCAATATCGTCAAGTCAGAGTTTAGTAGAGCGGAACTCAAAGCGATGCCCTGTCTATTCTCGGTAGCGTTGCTCCACTCCTTTGATCGTGCATTGAAATCTCCTGCTATAAGAAACTTTGTGCGTTTGAATCTGATAGCTTCTCAAGGAAATCCCAGTTATCTGCAATATGGAGTTTGTCTACATGTGCGTACACATTATAGATTCGCCATACCTGATCACGAATTGTTAATTGAATTCCGTGTAATTCCACACCCTCAGGTAAGAAGTCATGTGTGTCAATCATAGAATAGTTTACGGTAATCGCCCGTTCCATTAATATACATCTGTGTGCGAGTTGACGAGGTGTGATCTACTTTATAAAGACCGATATACAGGGTGGTTTAAAGTCTCACTACAACTTGAAAAACGAAGTACATGACATCATCAAAAATGTAATAAAACAAAGTAGTAAAACTAGTTGCAATATTGGATTATAACAGGTGTTGGAAACTGCTCAGAAGCTCATAATATCATGAGTGCTCTTCGTGATATTACTAGCTCTGGAGAACCTTACATTGACAAAGGAGGATGTTGTTAATGCACTCAAGGCAAGCCACAGCACCGCTCCAGGGCCTGATTGTGTCCAAAATCATATCATCAAACAGCTAGACGAGACTGTTATTAGTGCAGTTATTATGGATTTTAACAAAAGTGTACAGAATGCTGTGGTACCCGAGGATTGGCTTCATAGTTATTTAAGACCGCTCCACAAACATGGGAAGGATCCTAAACTGCTCAGCAGCTACCGCATACTCACCTTACAAAATGTATATGGCAAATTACTAGAGAAGATAGTGGCCAGAAAAGTAATGATGCACTTAGAGAATGACCACATCCTTCCTGACACTTTGGGTAGCTACCGGCCAATGAAAGGGACATGGTTCAATGCTGGCATGTTTGCATATGATGTTTATGAAGGCTTCCAATCCAAGCAAGAGACTGTTGCTGTGGCCATCGACTTGGAGGATGTTTATAACAAGGTGAATTTTTCAATAATGGTGCGCTCTTTGATTAAATGTGAAGCTAATCATTGGCTGGTGAACTGGATAGCTGCTTCTTTAATGGAGAGAACCGTTGCACTACGTTTAGGATGATGGACATCGGATCCTGCACGTATATGCCGGGATTACCCCAGGGTTCTCCTCTATCACCCGTGTTATTTAATATTTACACAGCAAATGTAGCTAAAATTCAGCCAACCGGATTGGGTCGGACATTGACATTTGCAGATGATATCATAATATATAGGACTGTGACAGATAGACGAGAGATGGTTGACGACATTCAGAAAACATTGCATACCATCTCGGGTTGGTGTAGAGAGTCTTTCTCTCAGGTCAATCCTGAAAAAGCATGTATGGTGTGGTGCTCGTTGAATAATCACATAGTCAAGGCTGATCTACCCAGTGTAATCTTTGATGCGCATACCATCAAGCGTAGACAGGCTGATCTATCTTGGAATAACCTTTGATCGTAGTCTATCTTTCAAACACCATATTGAACAAACGATACAAAGTTGCAAGGGTGTTCTTGCGGCTCTCAAAGTTATGGTGGCCGCACCCCTTAAGCAGAGACTACTTGCCCTTTTGTTCGATCGACTGGTAATGTCAGTGGTAGATTACGGACTCGGAATTTTTACGATATCAAGATCACAATGTGAACGACTCGAACGGGTTCAGAATGAAGGTATGCATATAGTCCAGGGCTGCACTAGAGATATCCCCATTGTGAAGATGAGATATATGCTTGGCCTTCTGTCACTACGCTCCCGTCATGCAATCGCCCAAACCAAGGCATATATGCGGGTTACTGCGGATAAGAAACATCCACTACACACGAACACTAATGATGTTAAGGGCACGAGAATCAAGTGTGGCATTTCGTGGATGGCCCAGGCTGAGAGAAAAATTGGCCAGATGACTACGGTTGCGACCCTACCAAAAGGGGAAGAATGGATCCCAACAGATCAACATGACCAACTATCTCAACGTTATCATTACTCTTGGAAAAGAATGTAGAGATTTGGGCAACATGAAGGCTGATCTCGCAGTTAAACAGCTGATAGAAGATAATGCGAGGGATGATGATGTTGTTATATACATCGATGGGTCGGTTCAACGTGGTGAGAAAACCGGCTGGGGTTTCTTGGCTAATGCGCATGGTAGGGTTGTTGCAGAGCGAAATGGGGCATACAGGACAACTACTTCTAGTATGAGGATGGAGGTTGAGGCCGTTACTGCTGTCCTCCATTGGATCTCGGGGACTTTATTTATTGGGGCAGTTGGTGTATCTAACTCTCAGTCGATGCTTCACAAGATCCAGAAAAGTAGGTTTCGGTATGAGTGGATGTCGTCTATAGAAGTTTCTAACCTCCAGAGGCTTACGTGGATATACTGTCCTGGACATGCGGGTGTTTACGGTGATGAGAGAGCGGACAGGCTTGCATCAACAGCATCGATTGTTGGGGAGTTGAAGATGGATAAGGGGATATTCTTCGGTCTCTTCGCGACTCTCTGTTGGATGAGGACACTAAAATCGATGTTGAATCGATCAAGCGATTTAAGCAGTTTGGAGTTACCCGTTGTTCAAGTCGAACTGGATGCCTGAGAGGCAGAGTGAGAGGTGTGTTTAATCAGCGAGCCACGGGAACCATCAGTATGCATAATCTTTGATATCTGTTGGGGGAGACTGAGCACCTATGGGTCTGCCCGGAGCGCAGTGACGTCAGTTTAGTAACCAATAACCAACAACCAATTCTATGATGGTTAGTTAATTATTTCTATTAGATTCTATTTTTTTATATATCAGTCGGTAGTTAACCACCGGACTAGTTTCAGCGCAATAACACCAGTTACCTGTGCACTGGCTTGGACACGAATGAATGTGCCTACTGACAATGCGAATATAACGTATTGGTCTATTCGAAATAAACAGTCGAGAAGAGGTCATATGTCACAATGTTAACAGATGATATAAATAGACCTAATTTTACTGACACTAAGAAAATAGTGCGCTGGAAATGCGTGAATTATACTAATTAGAGAGGAAAGATGCTGAATTTCAGACTTTGTGTGATTTTTAGCGTTATATATCAACTTTCAAAGCTAATCAGTATCTCGTTTAGAGTAATAATTATGAACAAATAATTTCTAAAATAATAAATACACGTTACTCATTATTTTTGGTGGGGCCCCACTGGCCCTTAATGACCATCCGCCCCTGATTAATTTTATTTCAATGTTTAAAAAAAAAAATAAATGCCATCCAGCTCTGAACATAGGGTATAACAGAGACCCTGAACAAATATATATGATGAGAATAGGGAAGCTCTATACTTCAACTCGACACCAAGAAGAACAAGAGAAAATACCATTATATATATATATATATATATATATAAATCGATTAATGTATAGCGGCACTGATCACATACAATCTGCAGACATCTTACAAAATAACATTACACATGTTGTGCATCATTTTCCGTGTAGATTTAGTTTTCAAACGAGAGCTAAACGATGTGCGCATTATATTGACAAAACTCGCGTTATCCCGGAACATTCGCGGATGGAATGTATCCATTTTCAGTATTCAGTTCCGGCAAGAAACGGTCCCGGCGGACATTCACCTATAGAAATTAATATCGAACTGTATTTAGTGAACTCTTCAAATTTCTTCTGTCAACTTTTGTTCAGGCAATATTGCGTACGTATCACGATGGTAACTAATAGAAACATGAAACGATTTTACAAACGACCTGTAAAGCTACTCAGAATGTATTTTACGGAAACAAAAAATATCAGCACAAAGTTCCTTTATATATTTGCGTCATTCTTTCTTCGTCTGTTAACCATCATACCCTGTTACACAGGTACTTCTTTTGGGAACACCAGCCAATGTACTCGATGTCTTTACTGCTTACAGTTTGTTTGGTGGTTGTCCTCCTCTTTCCCGCGGTTAATTCTTCAATGTGGAGATCTCAAGTCATAATTGTATCGTCTCTAATTGTATCTCCTGCAAGAAAATAGAGGATATGGAATGGAAACAAAATAGGAGAGAAATCTTTAGAAAGAAAAATATAACATATACCATACGATGTATCAAATACGAAAAAAAATGATGTGTGCTAAGATAGAGATATTTGAATATTGTACAGAATACGTCACAGATCTTTGCGAAAACAACAGTTAGCAAACCAAGACCACGTAATAATGAACTAAACATTCTAAGATCAAATATAGAAAGAGCATTAAAAACAATGAAACGGGAAAAAGCTGCAGGATTAAACAATATAAACATAGATACTTCTTCTTCTTCTGCGTTCTCACTAGATTCGGATTTCGGATTCTCTAATAAAGGCAGCCGTCTGCCTCAGATTATCAGCCACGCCATACAGTTTGACTTGGACGCTAGTGTAAGTGGGCCACCTCTTTCTTCTCAAGTGTGCATACTGGGGATAGTTCTATAGGATATAATTCCTATGATTTCTGCGTCCGCGTTTGTGCCGACCTCTTCCCGCAGTAAGTTTTGGCCACCCTCGTGATGGTATGTCCGACATTCTTACTGTGTGGCTAAATCTTCGAGGCAGATTGGCGACCGTAGAATCCGTTATCCCATTCCTCATTGTGAGGGTCGTTGCACCATGTTATGCGCCTTACGGCCTGGTGCATCCGTTTTCTGCACGCATTTGTTTCGGGTTAGCATTTCCTAGCGGACAGGTGCGTCCAATTTCAGCCAAACCTCCTTAGTCGTCTATTACGACATGCGTGGCAGGTAACAGTGATTCTATTCTTTACACCCCAAATTTGGGCTCCGGTAACCACTCGGACGAAACATAGAAACGATAGAAACCATAGGAGACTGCACAATTAGAGATTAGTGTGATGAAATATACAGAAAAGGGCACATACCAAGACGTTATAAAACATCAGTCTTTGTAGCCCTACATAATAAGCCAAGGACAATAGAAAAAAACATATTATACAGGGTGTTCAAGATAAAAGCAGCCTGTGAATGGAGCTAATCTGGCATATATGTATGAAAATGAGAAGGTTCAGTTATGACGTAGTATAGGTCACGGTTGTGTGACGGTATGTAATTGTAGTGCGGGAATGGGCGATGGAACAAATGTGACATAGAACGAGCTAGTCAGAACCGGTTTACATAGTAAATTAGACACCTCGCAATAGGTTAACTGGCAACTTTCGATTTGTCAATGGGGCTGCAATTATCTTGAACACCCTGTAGAACAACTAGTGTTGTGAATGAATTGTCAAAAATACTTCTAAAGATCATATAGGAGAAAACAAAATACAAAAGTGAGAACGAAGTTAGACATAACTGTTCGGTTTTTGCAAGAAATATGGAGCTATAGAAGCAATTTTTTTTGTCTAAGAATATTCATCATCAAATAGCTTGTCCTGAACAGATCTTTGCCACCCTAACAGTCCTTATACATTTTTCTCTCTCATAGGCTAGATATCCGTCATGTTCAAGTCAGTTTTGAGGACCACTGACTTAACATTTAGTCAGTTTCAATCCTTGCTGTTTGGTATGCACTGCACAAAATTCACCCAATCTTCTCGCACATTTCTTGTTGACATGATCAAGCTTGAATATAAAAGTAATACAGAATTGTTTACGTTATTGATAAATGAGAACAGTTATTCTGTTAATCACAAGTTGCTTTGGCAATAAACCATCGTCCTTACATATTGTTACAAAAATCAATGCTGCTCGGTTTAAATATTTGAAATCAATATACATCTGTATCTGGCTATCATATCTAATGACAACTCTCGGTTGCTAGGCACGTGATTTCTTACGTCTTCAGCAATAGGTAACCAGTACATCCAACCAGTCTGAGGCTTACCTTTTAGTGGGTGGTCATCAGATATAGTGGAATCTTTGATAATTTAAGTCGCAGCATCATAAAGTGTATAATTTCTATACTTACCGGTTCTAGATAAATGTAATCAAGTTGAAACAAATGCTATCATGGCATTGACATTGTTTAAAGCTACGTTTTTCATTGTAAGTAAATAAATATAATTATTTTGAAGAAATTATGTAAACAATATTGAGTATGGTTTAAATATTATCCCCCGTGTGTTGCCTGGGCGCGCAATGGGAGCAAAGAATAGTAACACTGTGACCTACAAGGCATGTCGTAAGAGACGACTGAGGTATAGGCCTAGGAATCTACCTAGTAAATAAAAAGGGTCTCAGCAATTCGATGTGCAGACATACTTGTAGGCACATAACTGGCACAACGTACAATCTCTCATAGGCTCGAATCACATACAGATCACAAAGAGTGAATTAACAAGCGTTCGAAGAAGAAACATTATGTGTCTATTTATTCGAAAGTATCAACAACAATATTACCGGTTTACATATTTCCCGCCTTTATCTAGTGCAAAACTGTCACACAGACAATCAGGAGCGAAATCACTATTAAAATTTACATAGTTAGGAGCGGGAATCTATGAAATTAATATTTACAGCACTATCTTTTTGTTCACAGATGTTGGCTACAGATTGCTCGTCTGGTAAGTATTATAACTATTCTCTGATGTTATTTGCTGAGTAACATCATGTGCGGCTTCCAGATAAGCTACTCGTTGTAAACTGTTATGGACTTCATCCCCCATCTACAGTCGGACTCATTACACCTTGCTAGATAGTTCATAGTTCATAGTTCATAAGTACGGTTCCAACTTCACTGTAATGGGTCCCCCCATAATTGCTCCGTTCCTGTGCCAATGAATATCACACGAAATGCTAACACCTGTGAAAAGTTTCCTGTGTGAACTAATTCCAGAATGAAACATTCGCGTACCGCCACAAAAAAGCAACCTGCACCGCATAATATGCATATGGCCGTCGCGAATGTAGCAACACACAACTGTTCATC
Organism: Arion vulgaris; assembly: GCA_020796225.1. NCBI lineage: Eukaryota > Metazoa > Mollusca > Gastropoda > Stylommatophora > Arionidae > Arion > Arion vulgaris. The sequence goes on along the minus strand of CM036757.1, from coordinate 37,277,461 downwards.
ACTTGAATAGCAATTCTTGTCGAAGGGGACATCAATCACAGCAAAATCCAGCTTTCTGCACTCGCAATATAACTGCATAGGGCAGATTGAGTTTGTTCGTCATAACCGCTGTCCGCCATTTTCTGAATACACACAACAAACGCACGGTTGACACAGCAAAAAGAGCATTCCATGTAACAGTCAAAGCTCACAGCGTTGCGCAAGCACTACTGAGTAACTCGACAAACGAAACCGGAAAATACCCGACCAAACATGGCGGGAATGCGCTAGCAAAGTCGTGTTCAGAATCAAACCGTTCTGACTCTGAATGGTCCTCCCGCATTCCGCCATTGTTAGCCAGATTTTTTCTGCTAGATAGTATCTAGCGGTTCTCGAATGTCTATGATCTATCCTTTCTATCGGATCAGTCTTGTACTGTGTATATTAGACAGTTATAAGCAAAGTCAAAGTTCGGCCCAGCCTGTTTGACTGGATATTGTCTACCTGTGCAGTGTAGATGTTAAACTACATAGGTGAAAGAGGAAAACACTGGCAACATTGGGCATCTAAACTTTTCACTATCTCCAGGTACGATTGTCGGACAAACTTACATCATCCTAAATATTGTTCAAAGAAAGCTAAATAACTTATGCTCGCTGAGCTGGCTTAGAACATGTGTGGGGTCAAAGGCGCAAGAAAACAACGGCACGCCAGGATTAGGGAGCTGGCGCTAATCCCTTGCCCTAACCTCCACGTGGTGACCCTGGTAACAGACGGTAGTTCCGGTGTGGCTAAGAGGGCAGGTGCCGTGGGAGAGTTACTCTGCGGCAAATAGAGATGCAAAGATAGTCACGCTAGATGGGATCCGCTCGCAACACAGTCAAGCGAACTCCCAGAGTGACTATTAATTGCTCGTCTCTTCTGGCCGATGGGAAAAGCTGGGAGGATAAACAGGAAACAGGACGAAACTTGGAGCCCGAGCATGCTCTCTCTTGAGCCCTCTCTCTTGAGCCGATAAGTATGCTGGGAGTCGAGTTGAGCTGCATGATGGTCCACATAGGGTGGAACTCGGGCCTCTATCTCAGGGATGTGGGCACGATTATAAGTCATCGAAGAGATGTTGACCCACGCGGGGCGAAATTCGGAGTCCGTGTATGCTCTCTCTTGAGCCCTCTCTCTTGAGCCGATGGGTATGCTGGGAGTCGAGTTGAACTGCACGTGGGCCCACATAGGGCGAAACTCGGGCCTCTATCACAGGGATGGGGGCACGATTATAAGCCCCAGAAACGTACAACCCAGGGAAACGTGAACACGGCGAAAAATGATGGTGACGATAAGGCAGGCACCATCGCAAAGCGAGCATGCAGGCTGGCAATGCAAGAGTGGGCTCACCGATGAGCAGGCAAGCATGGCACGGTATGCATGGTAGGCACGGAAGGCACGGAAAATGTGAGCACGGAAAAGCTGATGGTGACCAGGCACTAGGAGAGAGCCAGCACGCACGCTGGCGATGCCATAGTGGACCCCACCGAGGGGCAGGCGAGCATGGCATGGCAGGCACGACAGGTGCGACAGGCACGGCTGGCGCGGCAGGCACGGCAGGCGCGGCAGGCACAGCAGCGCGGCAGGCACGAGGGTGTGCGTCCCACATGAATGTGCAGAACAACTGGAAAGCCCAGCAGAGGTAAAGCCAGTGCGCGTTTTTGCTCGCAGGGAACTACAACTGCCTTGTAGTTTGATTGGGGACAATCAAAGCCTAGCGGAGCAAACCGTACACAACACTGGACGGGCGGCAAAACCAAGGTGTCCACAAGACGACCGGTTCGCTGGGTGGATGGCGCTCATAAGCCCGGGAGGGCAGGCGTCTAAGGGTCGATGCCCTGAAAGAAAATAGCAGCCTGCTGCCTTGTGGGTTTTGGTTGGGGACAGCAAAAGTAACGGAGAGCGAACCCAGTATACGCTGGTTGAAACCAAACACACCACCGAAGGATAAGCACCCGAGCTTCAATAGGTACGTACATTCCGTTCTTGATGTTTGGCTGTTTATATATCACAATAAAATGATAAAAACGGCTTAAGAACGATCTCGAGAGAGAGAGAGAGAGAAAACATGTGTTCCTGATCTCAATCCGTTCTATTTGCATGATCTGCACTATGACATTTGCTCTGACCAAATCGTTTCATTTTTTATAAAGTCATTTAGTACAACCGAAACTTGCGTCGCGCAGAAAAAAAAAAATACTGGCTTATTACGTCATCTTGAACTTTAACCGGAGCGTCCACAACATATTCAATTGTTCGACTTTGAGAAATACATGTTTTGTGTGCGAATCACCTTAAATGAAATACTGTGCTTTGAAAATTTGTGGTGAAAGTTTTGACTCGTTCAGATTCTGATTACGTTTTTAAAATGCAAACATGTCACCATGTACACAAAAAGAGCATTGTTCAACACAATCTTTCTCCCTACATTGTGCTAAAACGTCTTCCACCCTCATAGTTCCCTTGTGAAGAAAGTCTTATTCCGTCATCTCTCCATTCTTCAGTCTGATCCTGATACACGTTCAATCTTCCAACACTATCCTTTGGTGGCGTACAGACGGGACAGAAGCCTTAAGGATATGTTGGTTCACAGTCGCCTCAAGCCTAACATCCAGAGTCATTTTGGCACCATCCAGTGTGGCCGTCGGCGCTGCAACACTTGTGCTTATGTAATACAGACCCGCACGGTGTCTTTTCCAAAAGCCACGTTCGTTGTTGAAGACAGTTTCACGTGCGAGTCCGTAATATTATCTATGCCATTATCTGCAAGCGGTGCAACAATGCCTATATTGGGGAAACCGGCAGGAGACTCAGTGACCGATTCGCCCAACACTTGCGCGATATACGCCAATGCTCTGTGACCCTGTAGCTACCCATTTCAATGATACTGGCCATTCAGGAGCTTGCGATGTCCAGGTCACAGCCATCCGATCATGTTCCTCTGATGATCGTAGTCGATTTGCTCTGGAGAATCGGTTGATTTCTTTGTATGGTACCTTGCGACCACGCGGGCTCAACGTATTACATTCTTATGCTTCTAGTACTTTCTCTTCCCATGCTTTATAATCTATATGGGTATATGTTGCATGTATTCAAGTTATATATTTACTAGATGTTTCATTGTTTCTTTTCTATTTCTAGTTTTTATGTGTGTTTTTGTGTTACATTTATTTCGTTATTCGTTTTTATTCCAGATTTTCCTTAGATACGTTGGTATTTGGTCGTCCATTTGTGTTTCATTTTAATTTGTCACTCCTGTTTGTTCGTTTGTTGATAAAGGCCTTGTTGGTCGAAACGTTGCTGTTTATCGTCACTGTTTATGTATTTTGTAAAACTATAGTACTTTGTTTGTACGTGTTTCACTATTGTGCTAAAACGGGATGCTGACAAATACAATACAGAAGTAAACTAGTCACGAGAGAGATGAAGTGACTACGCAGAATGCTGGGAGTAACAAGAAGAGACCGGTTTAGAAATGAAGACATCAATGTCAAAAGTGGGTACAACATCAGTACTGAACTTCATAAAGAAACAACAAATTAAATGGTTAGCCACAGCGCCGGATTAGCCTAGTAGCAGAAGTAGCAAATGCTACGGGCCCCGCGCTTCTATGGGGCCCCGCGCCTATGTGACAGAGATGAAAAGGAAAATAATAACCAGATGTTATATTAAAAACACGCAAGCTGTCTGAATTTTTAAATGTCGTGTGATGGTGCTGAATCCAAAGAAATCGTAGCAGAAAATACAGAAGCCGCATCTCACTGTGTAGTAGATGTAGGCAGTTCTATAGAATAATCATCCTTACCAATATTACCATTAAGATAAGCAACTCTTCACGATGTAGCCCCACTTTCCACAAGAGAAACTGAAGACGAACGTACAGCAAGTTCTCCCAATTTAGCCATATCATCTTCAAACCAAAGAGAGCAGAAAGCACAGCACATGCTTCCAATGTAGCAACATCTTCTACAAGCCAAAAACACAACGAAAGTAAAATGTACTAAAACGGTATTGGTGAATGGCCAATCAACTACAATCGAGATTATTGGATTGCGAAAGGAAGTAGCGAAGTGCAAAATATGAAAAGTGATATCTGTCTTTAAAAAAAAAACATAAGATAAAGAAAACAATCCACGATTTTGTCGAAAGTCGCTTTTCACATATACACATAAACCAACAAACAAAACTCATGTGAGAGATTGGTTGTGTTATTCAGAAACTAAAGGACAACTTTTCTGTTTGCAAAGTTACTGATTCCGGCTGTTCGTCACGGTTTACGACAGAAGGATTTGACGACGGGAAAAAACGCAAATAATTTGTTTAAAAGCCATGTGAAAAGACATGACGAAAGCACCTCCCATAGACAAACGATAATTTCACTGTTAGTTTGCAAAAAGAAGGATGCGCATGTCGATTCTCAACTTGTAAACCAAATTGAGACCGAACAAACATTGGCGGACACTTTTAGAGCGAATTACTTCAGTTAATTACTTAAAATTAAAGATCTTTAACTCTTGTGTGATTCCAGTATTAACTTATGGATGCGAGAGTTGGAAAGCAACAAAAGCTCTAGAAAGAAAATTAGATAACTTTGAGAATAAATGTCTTAGAAGAATACTGAACCTCAAATGGTCAGATTTCAGACCCAATACACAAATAAGACAAGAGACCAAGCAAGAAAATGTATCAAATTTTATAAGAAAGCGCCGCTGGAACTACATCGGCCACACACTTAGAATGGATGAGAAAAGACTCCCTTACCAATCCCTCATATGGACACCAGAGGGAAAAAGAAAACGAGGAAGACCAAGAGAGACTCTGCGTAGAACCATCACCAGAGAAGGCTCAACGATGGGCCTAGTAAACATTAACGACTTAAAACAAATAGCAACGAACCGCGAGACATGGAGAGCTATGACCTCTGCCCTATGCGCCGCCCACAGGCCCAAGAGGAAAGACTAACTAACTAACTAACTTCAGTTATCCAATTTTTAGCAGAACGAGGTCTTGCATTTCGGGGTAATGATGAAACTATTGGTTCACCTAATAATGGAGATTATTTAGGTTTGTTGGAATTAATAGCCAAATTTGACATTTTTCTGGCTCAACGTAGAAATACTTATGCAAATAAAGGAAAGAGATATACGTCATACTTATCAAAAACAACATGTGAGGAATTTATCCATCTAATTGCATCAAGCTTACTGGATCATATTATTTGCGAAATTAAGAAATGCAAGTACTATTCCGTATCACTGGACTCTACTCCAGACATTTCGCATGTAGACCAACTCTCTCTAATAGTACGTTATGTGTTGTCATCTTGACCAGTGGAAAGGTTTGTGAAGTTCTTGGATATGAAAGGTCATACTGCTGAACAACTCGCCCAAAGTTTACTTGATTTTTTAAAGAAAATGGCATTGATATCAAAGACTGTCGTGGTCAAAGCTATGACAATGCCAGCAACATGAGTTGGAAATTCCAAGGTTTATAAGCATGCATTAAGGAGATAAATAAGTATGCAGAATACATTCCCTGCTTTGCACATTCACTGAATTTGTTGCTAAGTGTGCTGCAGAATGTTGTATAGAAGCATCAATTTTTTCGCTTTGTTAAAAGCCTCTATACATTCTTTTCCGCTTCTACCTATCGATGTGGCATTCTTACAAAAGCACTGGAAGATACAGGTTAAAAACTCCTGACTTTGAAGAGACTGTCGGACACCAGGTGGTCTGCCCGAGCTGATGCGACAAAGGAACTTTTATGTGGTTGTACCACTATCAAACAAGTTTTGGATGACATCTCAAATAACATAAGTAAAAGGTAGAGTGTCGTAATCAAGCGTATGGGCTAGTTTTGTAGATGAGTAAGTTGGAAACGGTAATAGTGACCATTTTATGCAACGGAATTCTAGAACGCTTGCAAGCGTCTAGCGCTTCATTACAGTCACCTGATCAAGACCTTAACACGGGATATACCCTTTATGAATCGTTACACGGACATGTTCAATCAATGCGGGCTATATTTTCAGATATTGAGGCCAAAGCCAAAATCCTGACTGACTGTTAAGAATATCAGCAACAAACTTCAAGAAGCAAGCGAAATATTATAAGTACGACGATTTCAGCGGCTCTACTACGCTCGATGAAGTTATAGAAAATCAAACACCCAAACACAAATAAGAAAGTCATGTGTTTATTGTCATAATTGATAATGTACTGTCTGCCTTAGCTAAACGCATAGAAGCGTACCATAGAGCGACTGGTGTATTTGGAATACTTTCTCAGTTAAAATCTCTTACAGAAGAAGAGATCTTGAAAAGAGCTCCAAATATTGTCAGCTCTTACCAAGAGGATTTGGAAGAAAGCCTAGGCGACGAACTTCTGCAGTTTGTTGAACTTCTTTAAACTAATGTAGCTGCTGCTATTAGCAAAGAAAAGCATGAGGCTCCTGAACTGCAATTTTATAAACTTATAATGGAAAATTCATTAGAGTCGTGTTTCCAAATGTAGAAATAATCTTACGAATTTACTTGTCTTTAATGATTGCTAACTGCAGCGGAGAACGTTCTTTTTCAACATTAAAGCGTATAAAAGTGAGTTAAGGAACATGATGGGACAAGATCGTCTAAATAACCTCACCTTATTGAACATTGAATGTAATTTACTTAGAGAAATTGATTTGTCTAGTATTATCTCTAAATTTGCTCACATTAAATCGACACAAGTTTGTAAAAGTTGCGTTTTATTATTTATATCATACAAAACCTAGGGCCCCGCGCTAAAATTTGTTACAGGCCCCGCGCTGGCCTAATCCGGCACTGTTAGGCCACGTAAACAGATTACATACATACATACAAAGAGCAGTGTTACTCCGATACAGTGGATACAAAGGAAAAAGCCGATCACGCCAAAGGTGGACCTCATAGATAACAGAGGCGATTAAAGACACTGTTTATGAAGCGCACACAAAAGTCCCTTCTAGAAATCTCTTCTTACCCTGAAGCTGTGAGGCAAATCAGAACTGGAGAATAGAAAGAAAGAGAGGCTCGCTCCAACTGTTTCCTTTTTCGTCCTGACGCTGAAAGGCAAAACAGGATTAGAAAAATAGATAGGTAGAGTTATGAATAGACAAAAGCCATCGTTGAGACATTAGAAAGAATAAACATATTAAAATTCACGAAGATTGGGTAGACCAACGAAATTTCATCTACCAAATCTCATAATAACGACACCTACACGAATCAAAGACACGCACGATTGATTACCGGGGCCCAAATTGGGGTGTAAACAATAGAACCACTGTTACCTGCCACGCATGTCGTAAGAGGAGATCCAGGAGGTAGGTTGTGGGGCTAGCGACCCCACACCGTAAGAAACACCAGATGGCTATAGAACGGAGAGCGAACCGAGTAAACGCTGGCTGAAACCGGACACATCGCCGAAGGATAAGCACCAGAGCTCCAAATGGTGCTGAAGATGTGACGTAAAACACACCAATGCTAAAGAATGTATCAGATTTCCACATGAATAAAATTCATGGGGAGGTCTGGTACATCGGTCTGGGCGGTGATCGAGAGAGAGAGAGAGAGAGAGAGAGAGAATCAAAGACTTAATGCTCAATTTTTATGCATATGATATGAGAAATAGACACTATAAACGAAATTAATGACCTCAGTAGCGTTGCCCCACTCCTTCGATCGAGTATTGAAATCCCCTGTTGTGAAAAACTTTATGTTCGAAACATCCGATAGCTTTAAAAAAAAAATCCCAGTTGTATGCAATATGAAGTTGGTCCACATGGGCGTACATATTATAGATTCGCCATACCTGTTCACGAATTGTTACCTGAATCCCCTGTAACTCCACACTCAGGTAAGGAAGCATATATATCAAGACAGTTGTGGGAAAACCATGTTTCACATAGATAGTCTGTCCTCGTCCTCCACCTGATTCACTGGAAGTGGAATATCATATGAACCTAACATTCCATGGTAGTATTCTGCTGCTAGTTTGTTTCATTAATAATGAAGATATCGAAGACATAAATCAGCTTCTGTGGATTTGATTCTCGCTGTTTTGCACTTCTGAAGTTCCAGTAGACAATGCTTAGTTACTTAAGGGCAATCGATCTGTTTTCTTCTAAACCGTCTGTGTCCAACCCATCTCTTACGTCAATTTATCTATTCTCCTCTTCTTCTTTATGCATTCTACCTCTTCTTATGTATGCATATTTCCTTGTTTGATCTGCTGGAGGACCGGTAAACAGTGCTCGAACTCCGTAGCCCCGGCTGCTGCTCATAGAGATATTACAAATTAGACAACAATCTAAACGTAGAAACAAAGATCATTTAACATTATATTTTGTGAAAAAGTATAAATTACAAAATTTACAAAACACCTTGTGTTGTTCAGCTTCTTGCCTACTATGTAGAATAACAAAATATTCGTAAGAATAGGTTGTTGTCACTATGAAGCGACTATAGTAGTTTAAACATAGCTCAAAAATAACCAACTGTAGAAATTGCTAATATTTTTATGTTTGAAAGTAGTTATAAAGAGCGTGCTAACACCCCACTGTGATGGGTCCGGCAAGCCGGCAGTGCGTAATATTGCTAAATTTATTCTTTTATTCAAGGAGCGACAATGACAACAACTAGAATAGCAACAATAAATATATGTGGCCTGGTCGACAAACATCTGATGTAATAAATTTCATGGAAAACAAAAACATACATATTCTAGGTATTGCCGACACTAGAAAAAAAGGAACAACATGAAAGAAGTATTTAACAAATACGTTCTAATATGGAGCGGGTAGAAAAATGCAAGAGCAAAACATGTCGTCGGTTTTCTAATAAAACAACACAAAGCCAAACTCATAACTAATGTCGACTATATATCAGAAAGAATAATAAGCATACAGATAATAGAGAACGAGAAAACAACAACATACATTCAAGTATATGCCCCATGCAACGACAATAACAACGACGAAGAACGAAAAGATTTCTTTGAAAGTCTCTCTATCACTTTAAACAACATAAAAAGCAAAGAAGAGATCTATGTAATGGAAGATTTTAACGGAAGAGTAGGGAAGAAAACAAATGACCATGAACACTGTTTAGGACATTTTGAAGACACATCAACAGAACGAAACAACAATGGGGAGGAGCTAATAAATCTATGTTTAGAACACGGTTTAATAATAACAAACACATTTTATCAACATAGACAGAGCCACATAAAAACGTGGTACAGATGGGACAATTTGCTTCAAGCGTCACATATTGATTACATACTTGTAAGATACAGGCAGAAGGGATATATCACAGACGCCAGAGTTACACCAAACATTAACATAGATACCGACCATCGACCTGTCGTAGTAACTGAAAGAAGACAATTGTTGAGACCAAAAGACAAAACTGAAACAAAAATTGAAAGAACCTGTTACAAACTTTAAAAAGTTGGAGGAAGAAACAACCAGAGACGAGTTATATCAAGAAATGAACCAGATCTACAACACCTTACCCAAGAGAATTGATAACATCGAGAAGGAATGGGAAGTATTTAAAACCTCCATATCAAACAATTTACTAAAAGTATGTGGCACAAGAGGACCAGTCAAAGCTCATCAAAAAACAGCATGGTGGAGTGAAGAGATACAAAAAACCATACAAAGAAAGAAACATTGCTTCCAAACATGGTTGAAATCTAAAACCATAACGACTATGTACAATACCGTCTAGCCAGGAGAGAGGTGAAAAGAATAGTCAAGAAAAAGAAAACTCTTGGTGCAAATATGGAGAACATCTAACAGACTTATGTAGGACAAAACCGAGAGAAATTTTTAGGAGTGTCAAGGCAATGACAGTGAGAGACGATAGCTACAACCCTACCACTATCATAAACAGTAAAGAAGGAACACCTATTACTCAACAAACAAGATAGAATGACCAGATGGAAGAAATATTTTCAAGAACTTTACAACACTACTAAATTAACTGAATATATACACAGCAAATGAAAGTGAAGAAACAGAACCATATATCGTATATTGGACCAAGAAATTGAAACAGCAATAAAGAACAGCCCGAACAACAAATCACCAGCTGCAGATGGCATACCAAATGAAGCAATTAAAGCATGCAAAGAAATAGGTGTAAAATGGTTAAAAAGAATATTCACAGCCGCTTGAACAGAAAGAAACGTTCCAGATGACTGGCAAAAATCAGTAATAGTCCCATTATGGAAAAATAAAGGCAATTAAAGAGAATTCGAAACGTACAGAGACATTTCACTATTAAGCCGCACTGGTAAAATATACGCAAAAATATTAGAACAGCGCATAAGACACATCGCTGACCCACAAATAAGCCCCTCACAGTTTGGATTTAGAAGAGGAGTGGGATGCACAGACGCTCTATTCACTCTGAGACAGCTGAGTGAAAAAGCAATAGAATATAACAAAGAGCTACACTTATTATTCATCGATCAAGAATAGGCATTTGACAGAATAGATAGAAGTATTCTCGATAGAGAAATAGAGACACGGTGTCAAAAAGCAAATGCAGTGACCTACCAGCTGGCACCATTACTACAACACCCAAAGATCAAGATGGAAGTGAAAAGACAGATGATAAAAAGTATTTTCCTACCAACACTTTGTTACCAGTGCCAAACTTGGTCTCTTACAGCAACACATCACAGAAAGCTCACCACGTGTGAAATGAAATGCTTGAGGAAGGCAGTGGAGTCACCAGGAAAGACAGACTACGAAATGAGGACATCAGAAGCAGAGTGGGCATAACTTCATGCACCGAATACATCGAAAGACAACAAATGCAGTGGTTTGGACATTTAATGAGAATGAAATACAATCAACCACCAATAACAGCATAGAATAAAAAGAGATCGGGTACTAGAGCTAAAGGAAGACCAAGAAAAATATGGATAGACAATATCAAGACCACACTACATAAACACGGATACAACACAACAAGGGCGACTCATCTAGCCCTAGAACACAAATTAAAGCTCCCATCCCTACGCTTAACGACAAGAGTGGACAGCGAACTACATCTTCCACCTGGGAATAGACAATAGAAAATAGATAGATAAAGAACGTGAAATGAAAGGTTTTTCTTGGGTCAAAGGTGCATGGAGACAACGTCACGCAAGGATTAGTGGAGCTGGAATTAATCTAGACCCTGCACTCACCTCCACGCGGTGACCCTAGAAATAGACAGTGGTTCCGTTCTGGCTAAGAGGGCAGGGATCGAAGGAGAACCACAGATGGTGGTAGTAGTGCAAGCCCAAAGAAAATGCTAGTCCAATTAATCGCGAAACAAAATGCACGCATCTCTTGGCCGATGTCAGTAGAAACAAAGTCCAAGTTTTGCAGAAACGTAAGAAACAGAAGTTATTGGTTATTGGTTATTGGTTACTAAACTGACGTCATTGCACTCCGGGCAGACCCATAGGTGCTCAGTCTCCCCAAACAGATATCGAAGAGTATGCATACTGATGGTTCCTGTGGCTTGCTGATTAAACACACCTCTCACTCTGCCTCTCAGGCATCCAGTTCGACTTGAACAACGGGTAACTCCAAACTGCTTAAATCGCTTGATCGATTCACCATCGATTTTAGTGTCCTCATCCAACAGAGAGTCGCGAAGAGACCGAAGAATATCCCCTTATCCATCTTCAACTCCCCAACAATCGATGCTGTTGATGCAAGCCTGTCCGCTCTCTCATGACCGTAAATACCCGTATGCCCAGGACAGTCTATCCACGTAAGCCGCTGGAGGTTAGAAACTTCTATAGACGACATCCACTCATACCGAAACCTGCCCTTCTGGATCTTGTGAAGCATCGACTGAGAGTCAGATACAACAACTGCCCCAGTAAATGAAGTCCCAGAAATTCAATGGAGGGCAGCAGTAACGGCCTCAACCTCCATCCTCATACTAGAAGTAGTTGTCCTGTATGCCCCACTTCGCTCTGCACCTACCCTACCATGCGCATTAGCCAAGAAACCCCAGCCGGATTTCTCACCACGTTGAACCGACCCATCGGTATATACAACAACATCATCATCCCTTGCAATTATCTTCTATCAGCTGCTTAACTGCGAGATCCGCCTTCATGTTGCCCAAACAGAAGAGTATGAGACGTCAGCGAATAAATGAAAGCTCCACCGGAGTAAATGACTGAACCAAAACTGCCACCTACGGACAAGAGCCCATAAGCACGAAAATAAACATGAAGGGATGAGATGTGCACCCCGAACAGTGACGAGGGCTCACATGGAGCGAAACTCGGAGTCCTGTGCACGAGTCGGGCTGCGTGTCAGAACAGTCCCGAGGTACGGCTAATGTGAATACAATGGTCATAGTAGCTTCCCGGCCGATGGGAAAGGCTGCACGCGAAGGGATGAGAGGTACATCCCGAACAGAGAAAAGACCCACACGGAGCGAAACTCGGACCCCTGTGCACGAGTCGTGAGCTGCGAGGTTATAGAACGACAGGTGAAGGCGACACATGGGAATATCTAATACTCCGTACAAGAGGCCAAGCGCAGATAGAGATATTGGGTAAAGTTGGCCGAGCGCAAACCCTAAAGTTGCGTTTTAGCGTCTAACGAAACTGCCCTCCCTGAGACAGCCTGACATGGAAATGTTGTTCTCGCAACCAACACCCCCGGAAGAGTGAGTGATGATTGGCGAGTGCAAAATCTAAACCTGATAGCGCCTAATGAAACGATCCATACATTATTATGTGCGTGGCCCCAGCCCAGTGTTTCCCGTATTAAGTGAAAATGCAAAATCTAAACCTGATAGCGCCTAATGAAACGATCCATACATTATTATGTGCGTGGCCCCAGCCCAGTGTTTCCCGTATTAAGTGAAAATGCAGAGCAACAGCAAATTGCCGCGCCGCAACAAGCTGATCATGTGGTATACGAGTAAAGCGACCGAGGACAAAAACCCTGTTCCCTTCGCAGGGAACCACTGCTGCCTTGTAGTTTTGATTGGGGACAATCAAAGACTAGCGGAGTAAACCGTACACAAAACTAGACGGTAGGCAAACCAAGTAGTCCATAAAAAGACGGGTTAGCTGGGCAGATGACGCTCATCAACCAGGAGGGCAGGTCGTCTACGGGTTGCTACCCTCAAAGAAAGTAGCAACCTGCTGCCTTGTGGGTTTTGGCTGAGGACAGCAAAAGGCTAACGGAGAGCGAACCCAGTAAACGCTGGTTGAAATCAGACACCTCACTTGAGCTCCAATTGGTACTGAACATCGTGACGTAGCATACCCATGCTAAGGCTGCATAGACCAGATTTTTTCATGAATGTACAATAATTTAGAATCTCGATATGGTGCTACGCCTGAGGAGATCCGTCGGGCAGGACGAGTGCCGGGCCCCATGCCTCGAAGGGGTCCGTTTTTGTACTGACGGTCCCCGTCCCCCGACTTGGCAAACCAGCGACTGCAGCCCACGGGAAAAAACTATCGGTTCGATACGGCCGAATACTGGCCAGAGACGACTAAACATTGTGCAATGGAATACCGAAGGTCTCCATCACAAAAAGCAAGCACTTGCAAATAGACTTGCAGAAGAGAAGATCGATGTAGCGTTCATACAAGAGACACACTTAAATGCCCAGCACAGATTCTGGATCAGAGGCTATCAGAACTTCAGATTTGATAGAGATGGGCACAAAGGGGAAGTCCTCACACTAGTACGAAACAGCATTCCAGCCAAACAAACAAATGTGACAACAGGAGGCGTAGGTGCAGCAGAGTTCATAGGCGTCCTCATCACATGTAACGAAACACAGATTCTTTTGTATAACCTATACTGTCCAAGTGATATCTCGCTATCACTTGAGACGATGACAATAAATAACAATATGCATGGCAGTCGGTGATTTCAACAGTAACTCAGAAAGGTGGGGCTATCAAGAAACGAACTGCAGAGGCGCAGAAGTCGAGGACTGTGAGATAGAGAACAATCTGTTGTTATCAATGCCCCAGACGATCCGCCAACCTTCTACTCGAGAAGGTGGCATACTCTCTCTCTCTCTCTCGCGATCCCGGCCTAGACTGATGAACCTTTATCATGAATTTTACCGTGTTTTTAAGGGACTCTGTTCCTCCGTACAGCTTCTCGCGAAGCTCTGTTATGTGGCCAGGTTTCTTTTCTTATACCTGCTATCAGTTGACAATCTTGCAGAACGTATTCTGCCGTCATGTCCGCTTTTTGCATGGGCACAGGCTAGTTGTGCCAATTTTAAATTTATGAAACATGTGGGCGCGGAGTTTGTTGTGGCCGGTATGGAGGCAAAGTATGGCAACTTGTTCACTACGAGACAGACCATAGTATCCGTCGCTGTTGTTGTGGTGAGGATGATCTTTTGTCTATTTGTCTCTATAGTGCCAGCCGATGGTTGTTTTAGCTTTCTCATAACTGACCTCGAGATCAGTTTGAGCTAATCGCCCGCCTTCTTTAGCTAGTTTGTCGGCATGTTCGTTTCCACTTATGTTGCAGTGTGATTACGATCCATTGAATTACGATGCGTTTGAGTGCGTGCACTAGTTCATTGAGGGTCGCTTTGAGCTCATTCAGCTTTATTTTGCCTACGCCTTTGAGTGCCGTGATGACCGATATAGCATCGGTGAATATCACGACTTTGTTGCGAGAGGTGCCTCTTCTAGGATCATTTCGGCCGCTGTTCTTATTGCCTCTGCCTCTGCCCTGTAGTTATTTGAGTATTTGCCTGTGGCAATTGCTTTTGTGACCGTCACTTTCATTGAGAGTTTAAGCACTATTCCTCCTCCACCGTCGCTGATTGCGATTCTTGCCGATCCGTCAGTATACACATGTGTCCACTTATTTTCCGGGTATTCGGTCGATATATTTTTTTTCTGTGGCGTGTTGTGTGTGCCGTGCGTGTCGTGTGTAACATGCGTGTCGTGCTTTTGCGTGTTGAGCGTATCGTGCATGTCGTGTCTGTCGTGTCTGTTGTGTGTGTCGTGTATGCCGCGTCTGTTGTATCTGTCGTGTCAGTGGTGCGTATCGTGCGTGACGTGCATGACCTTGGTGTCGTGCCTGTCGTTCTTGACGTGCGTGACATACGTGTCGTGCCTGTAGTGCGTGTCGTGCATGCCGTTTCGGTCGTGTCTATCCTGTATGTCGTAAGTGTCGTGTATGTTGCCGTGTTTGTCGGGCGTTGCGAGCGTGACGTTCGTGTCGCGCCTGTCGTGCGTGTCTTGCGTGTCGGACATAACATGCCTGACGTTCGTGTCATGCTTGTCGAGCTTTTCGTGCGTGTCTTGGGTGACATATGCGTCGTGCCTGTAGTGCGTGTCGTGCGTGACGTTTGTATTGTGCTTTTCGAGCGTGACGTAAGTTTCGTGCGTGACATGCGAAGTTTCGAAGTTTTCTTGCTGCCCTTTTATTAGTATGCCTGGGATTGATTCCCTTAGTTCCGGCCTTTTGGTTTTCCACGGCGGGCACTTATCGGTTGCCGGGATTGATTTGGCGTTTGCTAGGACCGGATGGTCTGCGGTCAGTGCTTTGGAGTTTTTTGCGAAGCTGGTCCTCTGTAACCTGTCCCTTCCGAATCCGTTCAGTCTTTCGTACATAGGGTGGGAATCGAACCGCTTAAGTTTTTTCGCCAACACCGAGACTTTTCTGTCCATTCGATCTGCCATTGGTTGGATGCCTGTATTTGTTTCCATTGCATTGATGGGCGTGGACTTCATGGCTCCATGTGATAATGCGCATTGCATGGTTCTGACTATTGCTAACATTGGCGAATTGTTTATTGGATGCACTACTCCATGCCTGCAATGCCGTACTCCAGGACCGGTCGCACTCTTCCAGAGTAGAGTGTTTTGAGGACTCTGGTGTTTGCTCCCCACGTGGAGCCTGTGAGTTTGCGCATCATCGTGAGCCCGTGTCTTGCTTTTGCCGTAGCATTTTCGATTTGGGGACACCAAGTCAGTTTTCGGTCGAGTGTCCAAGGTACGTTGGGGTCTTGCTTTTTGGAAGATCTTGTCCATAGACTTTAAGCTTAATTTTGTGATTCTGGTTGTTCTGGGAGAACACAGTGTAGGTTGTTTTTGAAGGATTTATATTCATATTTCCCTTTTTTGACTACACTTCCAGGTTATTGAGAGTTTCTTGCAGTCGATGTGTTGCTATGGGCATTGACTCTTCCTCGCCCATATTGCCAGGTCGTCGGCATACATGTCAGAGTGCACCCGCTTTGGTAGGCATGTTGCTATGTCATTGACAAAGATTAGAAAGAGGGTTGGTGAGAGCACTCCTCCTTGGGGAACTCCTTGCTCTAATGTGGCCTTCTTGCTAGTGTACCCCTGGACTTGATCCATTGCTGTTCTGTCCTCTAGGTATCTATCAAGTCACTTGTACATTATTCCCTTAATACCGAGGGTGAGGAGTTTCATTCTTAGCCCTTCCTTCCAGACTGTGTCAAACGCCTTCTCCATATCTACCAAAACTGCCAGTGTCTGTTTCTTTTCTTGGAAACCATCCTAGATTTCCTGGGCGATATAGGTTACTTGACCTTCTGTAGATCGGTACTTCCGAAAGCCTTCCGAAAGGTGGCATACGACTAGCACACCTGATCTGGCGTTTGCAACGAATAAGCTATCCACAAAAACAGAACGTACTGTTACTAAACAGCTAGGAGATAGCGACCACAGGCCAGTCAAATTACAAGTTGATCTCCACTTTCTACCTGAGCCCAAAATGTAGCTTCCCCGGTAGAACTACAAAAAGCTAATTAGAAACAATATGTGGTACTGTCAGATGCCAATGTTGAACGGCTCACCACACATGAAAATAAACACATGCAATCCATAGCAAAAGAGCTCTCGGAAGCAGTCCTGAAAGTGGCACGGGAGACCGTCCCCAGAGGCGCACGGAAGGATTACAAGCCCTACTGGACAGCAGACGTTCAAAAGCTTGAAGACGACCTTGAGATGGCAAGAAGAGAGACAGAAGAGGCATAGACAGTAGCGTCCAATACTGCTTTCAAGGCGGCAGCGGCTAAGTACAAACGTGAAGTCACACGGTCAGCACGATAGAGCTGGATATATAAGACTGAATCCCTGAACCTTGATAGGGACGGTCATAAATTGTGGAAACTGGCAAAAGCGCTGAGTGATAAAAATACCAGCCGACCCCCAATAGCCCTGGAGCAAAAATAAAAGATGTGCTCGGGGAGGGAGGCTGGAAATGTTCTAATGAAAAATATGCTGAAGTCAACAGAGTAAGCACAACAAAAGCCAAAAGGGACTATACAAAAAGAAAAGCGAGGGCCCTTCAAGGGTCGATAGATAATGGATACTTTCACCAGAAACGAGCTAGAAGAGGCATTAAGGGAGCTCAAGTTTAGAAAATCGCTGGGAAAGGATGGGCTCACAAATGAGATATTCAAAAACTTGGGGACTAGAGCAGAGACATCTCTACTGGCCGTCCTAAACATATCGTGGAGGACAGGCATAGTCCCATAAGAATGGAAGGAAGCGATCATGGTACCAATCCCAAAAGCCAGGCAAAGATAAACTAGATCTGGCGAGTTATAGACCCATAAGCCTCCTAAGCTGCACGGGCAAACTCATGGAACGCATGGTGAACAAAAGGCTATAATGGCACTTTGAGAGCAAAGGGCTTCTCATGGTTATTGGTTACTAAACTGACGTCATTGAACTTCGGGCAGACCCATAGGTGCTCCGTCTTCCCCAACAGATATCGAAGAGTATGCATACTGATGGTTCCTGTGGCTCGCTGATTAAACACACCTCTCACTCTGCTTCTCAGGCATCCAGTTCGACTTGAACAACGGGTAACTCCAAACTGACTAAATCGCTTGATCGATTCAACATTGATTTTAGTGTCCTCATCCAACAGACAGTGGCGAAGAGACCGAATAATATCCCCCTTTTCCCTCTTCAACTCCCCAACAATCAATGCTGTTGATGCAAGCCTGTCCGTTCTCATTACCGTAAACACCCGCA
Source organism: Arion vulgaris (assembly GCA_020796225.1). NCBI lineage: Eukaryota > Metazoa > Mollusca > Gastropoda > Stylommatophora > Arionidae > Arion > Arion vulgaris. The sequence continues at coordinate 37,259,387 of CM036757.1, read as the reverse complement.
TGCCCAGGGCAGGGAACAACAGGGAGGTTTCTCATGGAGAAACAGGGAGCCTTTCGGAAGTACCGATCTACCGAAGATCAGGTAACCCATATCGCCCAGGAAATCGAGGATGGTTTCCAAGAAAAAGCAAACACTTACAGTTTTGGTAATTTTGGAGAATGCGTTCGACACAGTCTGCAGAGAGGGCCTAAAACTCTAACTGCTAAACCTCGGTATAAAGGGGAGGATGTCCAGGTGGCTCGATAGATACTTAGAGAACAGAACAGCACGGGTTCAAGTTCAGGGATACACAAGCATGAAGTCCACACTAGAGCAAGGAGTCCCCCAAGGAAGAGTGCTTTCACCAACTCTCTTTTTAATCTTTGTCAACGACATAGCAACATGCATACAAAAGCGAGTACACTCAGCCATGTATGCCGACAATCTGGCAATCTGGGCGAGAGAATGCCAATGCCCATGGAAACAAATCGATTTCAAGATACGCTTAACAAGCTAGAAATCTGGTCAGAAAAGTGGAGCATGAACATTAACGCTTCTAAAACCACTTACACTATTTTCTCGCAGAACAACCAGAATCACAAAATTAAGCTTAAAGTCAACGTGAAGCAAAAACCCAACGTACCTGGGAGTGACACTAGACCGAAGGTTGTCATGGTGCTCCCAGATAGAAAATGTTACGTTAAAGGCTAGACAGAGGCTCAGTATGATGAGAAAACTTGCAGGCTCCACGTGGGGAGCAAGCAGCAAAATCCTTTAAACGCTCTACTCTGGAAGAGTACGACCGGTCCTGTAGTACGGCATTGCAGTCAAATGCGCCAAAGCACTGACCAAAGACCACCCGGTCCTAGCAAACTGTTTAAGTCAAAGTGATACTGGCAACCGACAAGAGCCCGCCGTGGGAGGTCAAAATGCCAGAATTAAGGTAATTAATTTCAGGTATACTAAAGAAAGGGCAGCAAGAAAACTGCCAAAGAAGAGCGGCCACAGAAAAATACATAAAAGTCCGAGTACACTGAGAGTACGTGGGCAAAGATCGCAACCAGCGATGGCGGAGGAATAGTGCTTAAACTCTCAAAGAAAGAGAAGATCACGAATTCGATTGCTGCAGGCAAGTTTTCCAACAACTATCGGGCAGAGGCAATAAAAACAACCGCTGCAATGATCTTAGAGAAAACAGCACCTCGCTCAACAAAGTTGTGATATTCACCGATGCTCATCAGGGCATCGGTCATCAGGTCACTAAAAAACGCAGATAAAACAGAGCTCAATGAGCTAAAAGCGATCCTAGGTGTACTATTAAACTCACTTAAACGAAGTCATTCAGTGGATACCATCACACTGCAATATAAGCGGAAATGAAGAAGCTGATCGGCTAGAAAAAGAAGGTGGGCGACTACCGCAGACCGATCACGAGATCAGCTATGAGGAGTCAAAAACAACCATCGGTTGGCAGTACAAAGAAAAGTGGTAGAAAGACCACCCACAACACAGCAGCAGAGATGGATACTATGGCCTGTCCCGTAGCAAACAAGTTGCTATATTCCGCCTCCGTACCGTTCATAACAAGCTTCGTGCCCATATGTTCAACAAATTTAAAATTGGCACAACTAGCCTGTGCCACTGTGAAAAGGCGGACATGACGGCAGAGCATATCCTTCAAGACTGCCAATTGATAGCAGGCCTAAGAAACGAAACCTGGCCTGATAACATTGAGCTTCGCGAGAAGCTGTACGGAGCGGAGGAGTCCCTAAATACAACGATAGCATTCATGAAAAAATCTGGTTCATCGGTCTAGGCGGGGATAGCGAGAGAGAGAGAGAGAGAGAGAGAGAGAGAGAGAGAGGAGAGAGAAATGAAAGTTTTCTAAATAAACCAAACACAGGAATACAATTTGAATTATTGACACTTTAACTTCACGTTGTACATCAGAAGGTCATGACATCATATAGTCTATGGTGCTTACATAAATTCAATTATTTGGTCAAATATTATTGCTATTCACAATGTTTTAAATACGAGAGCATCTTTTATAAATGACATTTTATGAGCATCAGTCAAACATTACGAGAAATATTATATATTATATATATTATATTATATTATATTATATTATATTATATTATATTATATTATATTATATTATATTATATTATATTATATTATATTATATTATATTATATTATATTATATTATATTATATTATATTATATTATATTATATTATATTATATTATATTATATTATATTATATTATATATTATACATAATTATTGATCAAACAATTTATAATCCACAGCCATCTTAACGGGATATTTGGGATGTTTTCAAGAAAATGTCAGACAGCGTCATTTTCCATCAATCCGGGAAACTATCTGCCAGATGCAATGACAAGTTCTTATTGCAAAGAACGCTGTGGCGCCGCAGAGTACAAATTCGCTGCTGTTGCAGATGGTAATAACTTTTCTAATAAAAACTACTTTTCATTACTTTTCAACGCTGTTCGTTGTTCATTTGAGGATCATCTTCATCGCACATCGGACATGTTCATAATTGCTCCGATCTCCTCCCAATCATGTATTTCATTGTGTTTAGGCTAACAACTCCCGTTCAGTGTTGATTGATGATATATACTGGGGTCTCGTGATCTTACCGTCTTGCTACCACCTATCGGTATGCAGAATTTGCGCAACCGAAATAGAGAACACCCTTTATCTTCTTCGTTGAAATCTTCAGATTGTATGTTTTCTCTTAGAGCGTTGATAATGTCGCTTTTGTCCATTGAAGATCAATTCTCGATCGTAGCATTGCCTGCCAGTACATCTCCTCTCTCATCCCCCTTCACCCCAGCATGACCTGGGGACAAAGATGAAGGTAAGTGTCTGGATTGTCGCAATTTGAATTAATTGCATCCACTGCCTTCGTACATAACAGGTATTCAATTTCTTTATCATGCTCATAGAGTCGCTGAGCATGCATGCATGGGTGAATGTTCAGCCACTTTCAACCATTGCAGTTTCTATTAATGTTGTTTTCATTGCAATACAGATTTGTTCTATATTTCAGGCAAAATGTGCTTCTGCTCCCAAAGTTTACCATCTGCCACATATTTGAATAATAGTTTGTGTGACAAGCCATGTTTGGGTGATCGTTTTCAATACTGTGGTAGTACTAACTATGTTGGAGTATACGAAGCTACGGAGTCGTTAACTGGCTTGCAGGTAAAATGCTCGAGTATCGATGTCTTCTTATTCATTTCATCTCAAAGAATTAAAATCTGTGATACTACTGTAACACGTTTTATTATAAAAGTCCTAAACATGTGTATTCCATATACAAATCTTTGTTTTTCTTTTGCTTTTCATTAATCATGTTTTGCATCACATCGTCAGGATAGAATAGATTTATAGAAAGGTCTCTTGTTTGCGTTATGTGCATGGTGTCTTTCATTGCCTCTGTTATTTCTGTAGTTAATATTTTCGTTGATGTTCTTCTGCCTTGTATCCACTGTATTGGAGTAGCAATGCCATTTGAGGCGTACTGTTTGTTAGTAATCTGCTTATGGTGTCGAAACATTTAATTTGTTGTTTCCTGAAGAAGTTTAATTTGATGGTATACTCACTGTCTTCCTGTTGTCTTCATTTCTAAATCAATCTCTTTTTGATAGTGTTAGCAGTCTGTGTACATACTTCATCTCTGTCGTGACTAGTGGTATATATGTTAACAAATGCAAAACATTATAATACCATAATTAATTTTTTTTTTAAATGAAATTGTATGTGTTTAAGAATGTAGAGATTAGGGCAACATGAAGGCTGATCTCGCAGTTAAGCAGCTGATAGACGATAATGCAAGGGATGATGATGATGTTGTTGTACATACCGATGGGTCGGTTCATCCTGGAGAGAGGTCCGGCTGTGGTTTCTTGTCTAATGCGCATGGTAGGGCTGTTGCAGAGAGAAGTGGGGCATACAGGACAACTACTTCTAGTATGAAGATGGAGGTTGAGGCCGTTACTGCTGCCCTCCATTAGTTCTCTGGGACTTCATTTACTGGGGCCGTTGTTGTATCTGACTCTCAGTCGATACTTCATAAGATCCATAAGGGCAGGTTTCGGTATGAGTGGATGTCGTCTATAGAAGTTTATAACCTCCAGAGGCTTTCATGGATATACTGTCCTTGTCATGCGGGTGTTTACGGTAATGAGAGAGCAGACAGGCTTGCATGAACAGCATCGATTGTTGGGAGTTGAAGATTAATAAGAGGCATGTTCTTCCGTCTCTTCGCGACTGTCTGTTGGATGAGGACACTAAAATCGATGTTGAATCGATCAAGTGATTTAGACAGTTTGGAGTTACCTGTTGTTCAAGTCGGCCTGAGAGGCAGAGTGAGAGGTGTGTTTAATCAGCGAGCCACGGGAACCATCAGTATGCATACTCTTCGATATCTGTTGGGGAGACTGAGCACCTATGGGTCTGCCTGGAGTGCAATGACGTCAGTTTAGTAACCAATAACCAATGTTGTTATGGGAACAGAATTCAAGCAGTCTTTGACCATTATCGTTAATATTTCCAATGCCATGACGACCCAGGCATACTGGCCATGACAGATGATCAGATCATATGCGTGCATCCAAGTCACCCAATATATACAGTTGCTCATCTACTGGAAATGAGTTAACGACATTCTGTAATGAGTCATAAAACTTGTCTTTATCTTCTGCAGAAGCTGCTAGTTTTGGTGCGTAGATACATATGATGTTTAGGAGTCCACCTTTTACATTGAAGGGATATTACTCGCTCTGATACAGCTACTGGTGTATGAATAGCTTTCAAAGTCTATTGTGTACAGCAAAGCGGACTCCATACAGGCTAGGTTGATTTGTGCTTAGGCACTGCCAGAAGAATGTGTAATTCTTTTCTTTTACTGAGCCACAATCTTGAAGCCTGGTTTCCTGTAGTGTAGCTATGTCGACATCCAGTCTCTCAAGTTCTCTGTCTATGACAGCTGTTTTTTTATGTCTTTTGTTTTCGTCGGGTCTAGGTTGACAAGTCCGGGACACATGGTCCTTACGTTCCATGTGCCAAATCTAAGATGTTTATTTGTCTTGTTTCTATGTATCTGTTGCTTTTCGTGTTTTTTCCGAGCCGAAAGCAAAGATGAAGTGTCGTCTCTCTTTGTGCCTAGCCTGGGCAGCTGATATGGAGAATGGGCCTTGTTCATTTTGCACAAACCCCTCTCTACCCTACTGTTTCATCCAAAGGAAAGACATAGTCTATATGTTTGGAATCAAGCAGAGTTTGCAGGAGATGCCAGAAGATGGCAAGGAAAACACACTTAACCATCGACTGCCTTAGGGTCCATCCCTCCGGAATTTTTATCATGGTTCTGTTCTACAATATCTAATAAGAACAATTTTCTGCATATGTTTGTATACGGTGATAGTCCACATCACAATTATTCAAAAACTACCATCGATAGAATTTGGAAGGAGATATGATTGACTGCTTCAGTGAATGTGGAACAGAAGAAACTATTCTCAACTATTGGCACCTTTTTATCGAACAAGTTAGTTAACTATACCACATTGTGAATCCCACGGTAGCATAAGCCGAGACAAAGCAGATGATTCAGGAATGCAGATAAAATGCATTGTTGAGCTGTCTAAATAATACTACAAATGTTATGAACTCTATTGTGTGACAGGTAACTAACGATATTGATGGAGTCAGTGCTGCACCGACTACAGTGACATTATCAGTCAGTATTGAAAAGGGTGAGTTATGTGTCTTTTTAAAAACAAATGTAATGCCATAATGCATATCATATGTTGATGAATTATGATAAAATGATCTATCTATCCATCCATCCATCCATCCATCATCCATCTCATCCATCCATCTATCCATCCATCTCATCTATCCATCCATCTATCCATCATCATCATCTATCCTCATCCATCCTCATCTATCCATCATCTATCCATCATCATCTATCCATCTCATCTATCCATCTATCATCTATCATCTATCATCTATCTATCTATCTATCTATCTATCTATCTATCTATCCATCATCTATCTATCTATCTATCTATCTATCTATCTATCTATCTATCTATCTATCTATCTATCTATCTATCTATCTATCTATCTATCTATCTATCTATCTATCTATCTATCTATCTATCTATCTATCTATCTATCTATCTATCTATCTATCTATCTATCTATCATATCTATCTATCTATCTATCTATCTATCTATCTATCTATCTATCTATCTATCTATCTATCTATCTATCTATCTATCTATCTATCTATCTATCTATCTATCTATCTATCTATCTATCTATCTATCTATCTATCTATCTATCTATCTATCTATCTATCTATCTATCTATCTATCTATCTATCTATCTATCTATCTATCTATCTATCTATCTATCTATCTATCTATCTATCTATCTATCTATCTATCTATCTATCTATCTATCTATCTATCTATCTATCTATCTATCTATCTATCTATCTATCTATCTATCTATCTATCTATCTATCTATCTATCTATCTATCTATCTATCTATCTATCTATCTATCTATCTATCTATCTATCTATCTATCTATCTATCTATCTATCTATCTATCTATCTATCTATCTATCTATCTATCTATCTATCTATCTATCTATCTATCTATCTATCTATCTATCTATCTATCTATCTATCTATCTCATCTATCTATCTATCTATCTATCTATCTATCTATCTATCTATCTATCTACTATCTATCTATCTATCTATCTATCTATCTATCTATCTATCATCTATCTATCTATCTATCTATCTATCTATCTATCTATCTATCTATCTATCTATCTATCTATCTATCTATCTATCTATCTATCTATCTATCTATCTATCTATCTATCTATCTATCTATCTATCTATCTATCTATCTATCTATCTATCTATCTATCTATCTATCTATCTATCTATCTATCTATCTATCTATCTATCTATCTATCTATCTATCTATCTATCTATCTATCTATCTATCTATCATCTATCTATCTATCTATCTATCTATCTATCTCATCTTTTTCTTTCTATCTCTCTTTCTATCTGTCTGCCTGTCTGTCTCTGTCTGTCTGTCTGTCTATCTGTCTGTCAGTCTGTCAGTCTGTCTGTCTGTCTGCCTGTCTGCCTGTCTGCCTGTCTGCCCGTTGATCCGCCCGTTGTTCCGTCCGTCGGTCCGTCCGTCCTTTCGTCGGTTCGTATGTCAGTCCGTCCGTCCATCCATTCATCCGTTCGTCCATCTGTCCGTCCGTTTGTCTGTCGGTCTATCTGTCTGTCTACCTGCCGTCCGTCGGTCCATTCGTCCATCCATTTATCCATCCATCCACCTATCTATCGATTGCTGTTGTGCCTTTCAGTGTTCAGGGTATGGGAAGAGCTCTGGGTATTTACCCTCGAGTTTATCTCGTATGTTGTATTTCCTACAGCATCTGATATTTCTGAGTCTCATCGTTTGCGTGGGCCACCTTTGGCATTTAAACCATTGTATCTAAATAGTGCTTTATATATCCTATATTAATGTATGGCTCGGAAACATGGACAATGAACAAGCAGTTAGAAGAAAGAATTGATGCATTTGAGATGTGGATATATAGAAGAATAGGCAGAGTTTCATGGACAGAAAAACAGACAAATAAACAAGTCTTAGGAAAACTAGGCATGAAGAAACAATTATTAAGAGAAATAAAATTCAGACAAGAAAAGTATTTTGGGCACATAAAAGACATGACACCATGATAAAACATTTACTATAGAGGAAAGTTGAGGGGGGAAGAGCAAGAGGAAGACCGAGAGATAAGTGGGAGGAAACTTTAAGAAATGGACAGGTTACAGTCTGGCAGTGTGCAACATCAAGGCGAAAGACAGAGTATGCTGGAGATTCATTGCAGCCAACCTTCGATGTGGAGACGGCACCTAATGATGATCTAAATAGTAGTGATCGTTGCTGTTTGCTGTTGGACGGTAATCGTGTTACATGGCCGAACCATTTGGTGCTCTAGCCCTGGTGTTGTTTATACTAAGTCTCTAACAGTCTCGTTTTAAAAAAAATCTTATCTCTCCTTGTTACTCCGCTATTTTTTGCAGGCATTGCATCTCTGTTGATGTAATTTGTATTTTTTTCATTTGCTGTAAGTGTTCAATTTTTTTGACACAGTTAGCACAAAGTTAGGATGAAAATTGCATTGTATAAGGCACGGTTTGTATGTGAGAATATATTTTTGCAATTGAGTATTGGAGTCTTTTGGCCGATGATGTGACTTGATTTGTTGCATCTTTCTAAGGACCATGCGGTGTATTTTCTCAGTATGATGCAAGTCTTAGAAATGTCGCCCCTTAAATGACTTTTCCTTAAAATAACCTTCAATTATAATGTTGATTTTGCTACTTATACCGCCTCCCTTACCGTACCTCCTGATGCGGCCTCCTCTCTGTATCATAGCACGGTACGGCCCTGAACTTTCGCGTATTTCGGTGTTGATTCTTCCATCTACTGATAAAATGATGAACTGAGTCATTTCAAAACATTAGTAAAATTCTCTGTCTAATGTAGTTATTGAGTTATTTTGGTTTTATTATACACAGTTTTGCATCAGTTCTTTACATAATTTTGGGTAATAGTTAGATCAGTTATCAGTTAAATGAAGATTATGATCATAGCACTCCGGACATGTCCCTAGGTGCTCCGATCTCCACCTCAGCAAATCCAGCAGCGTCCAGAGGCTCAACACGCTAGTTCAATGTTGATTAATTAATATCTTTGCATATTTAGTATGTCGTTCTTTTCAGGCTGCACCAATATTGACACCCATCTCTCTCAATCTGGTCAGAGAGTGGGACTCACAACCCTGAAACTCCTCTGTCCTTATAATTGTCATTTACGGCATGCTAATAAAGTAATAATATTCTTCCAGAGGTATAAGCTAATACTTACTGTAATTACTGCAATATAACCAAGATAAAGCATATAATTGTTATTTGTTTCAAATGTGAAGGAAGTAATGTTGTCTATCGAGCGAACTATGAAGACGGAGGAGGATTTACAAGTAACAATGAGACTGGGTTCTACACACGTGTTTTGTACTTGTCCGGGGACTACTCTATCACAGTGGTTGCAGAGGATGAATTTAAGGTACTAATTAGCATGTCATCAATGTCACCCGAAAGTGCATGTTAAATCTATTGAAAGATGTCACTTCTAAAACTTGTTAAAACTGAACAATGACGAGGCCAAATTATTCTTAGAATTATATTATAACACGAAAACCACAATAAAACTATCTACCAAAATACAGCATCGATTGTTGGGGAGTTGAAGAAGGATAAGGGGTATATTCTTCGGTCTCTTCGCCACTGTCTGTTGGATGAGGACACTAAAATCGATGTTGAATCGATCAAGCTAATTAGGCAGTTTGGAGTTACCCGTTGTCCAAGTCGAACTGGATGCCTGAGAGGCAGAGTGAGAAGTGTGTTTAATCAGCGAGCCACGGGAACCATTAGTATGCATACTCTACGATATCTGTTGGGGAGACTGAGCACCTATGGGTCTGCCCGTAGTGCAATGACGTCATTTTAGTAACCAATAACCAAAACCAAAATATCAAAACACGAAGTAAGGTAGTTTAACAAAGTTCTAAAACTTGCTAAATTTATATTTCGAACTAAAGGTCGCTATCAAACATACGATACACTAAGCGTAAAAACATGTATATATTTACGTATGCAGCATCGAACACTGTAACAGAAAATAACGAATCTAATGAAAAGATGCGATTCAAAACGAAACCAAAGGAAAATTGAAATTTTAACAAATCAACAGCCATAAGCATATACAAACCTATGTGAAATGTCCAACGTATAAAAATAAGGCAGCGTGACAACAATGTGTCTGAACCGTTCTCGCTGTACAGTGAAAACATTTTGAGATCAATAAACTAGATGGCTGGAATAGCAGTTAGTGGACATAATACAAATAGATTGAGATGCACTGTGGCACTATCTTCACAACCAAAAATGAAATAGAGCTTCAGAAACAATTGGTGGTGACAGAAACTAGAAACAAACGTCTTAAGTCTGAATAACAACGAGATACAAATTATAGTCATCTCAGAGAAGCATATTCCACACACATATTGTATTTTGTAAAACTTAAGTACTTTGTTCTTACGTATTCCACACACATAAATGCACCACTAACTAAATGAAACGTTGCTAAGAGAAATCCATATATTTTAATTAGCTTGAAACTCTGATAGCATCGAATGGAAAATGTAGATCAGAATTAAAGAACAGAATGGGACATGCAAAAACAGTATTCAAGAAAGTGAAGAGCGTTATGTCTTCTATACGTCTTCTATATGCTTTCTACGTTCTATGCAATTATTTGTTGTATTTGAAATGAGAAAGACAAGTTCTTCAGCACCACATATAACCAGTACTGACTTATGGATGCGAGTCACAGACAGCAAAAACCTACTTTCCAAATCTTGTCAAATGTTATGCTATGTTATACTATCGACATCATGGCACACTGGCACCCCATTTGTGCTCTGTCCTCCACTGCAGCAGCCGTCATAAAGTCTATTTGCTCACCGTACCCATGAAAAGTTGATTAGTATACCGTCGCTCTTTATCCCGAAGACGACACTGTCTGGCATGAAAAACTTAATTCCTAATTCTCGCACTTGTTCCAGTGTCTGAGACTCGCCCTTATCACATAAATGAGAGCGTACCGCATCGATAACATCTGTTCTGTCCATACTTCTGCCCGCTTGGGTCGGGACATTGTTTTCAAGAAAGTCAGAACGCTCGTTACCATGCACTCCAGCATGTCTATGTGTGTACAGCCAAGTCATTTATGGAGATGCGATTCCCAAATGCTGTCCATCCATTTCACGCGCAGACTTCCAGATTCAATCCTTTGAAGCATATTCATTGAGTCTGATATCTTAAGAAAGTCTGAAATCTTGTCAAATACTTTACTTAGGCATTTCCATGCTGCTAGCGCCATATATATCATACATGATCTGGTCTCTACTGCATTCGATATGCATTGTGCAGTGATTTTAATTCCGTATTCTAAAAAGGTGTGTAGTGCTATTGAGCACCACTGGGCATTGTTTCATGTACAGTCTGTAGTGTGCATCTACTGAATTCATCGACTACTTTCGTGATGTCAGTGACTGTAGATGGATATCTTGTCAGCTTACTGGTGCGATAATTGCATATTGTCCAGTCTGCCTTCTTGCAATTTCAACTAAATAGAATGCTACTTTACTTTATGAATGCGTTTTCTACAATAAGAAAGACATACCGATGGTCACTGTCCACAATACTTCTAATGTTCTGATTCATGTCTGATCAGCGAAATACCAAGTATTGTGTAAAGGTGGTTTGCGATGATGTCGAATAGATGATTGATTGGGGTCAAAGGCTCACGGTCACGGTGGTAAAATGAGCCAGGGTTAGCGAAGGGGCGCGCTAACCAAGACCCTGCCCCAAACCTCCACGCGGTGACCCTGAAAACAGACTTAGGTTCCGATCTGGCTAAGGGGCAGGGATCGGGAGAACTTGAAGTGCAAACACGGAAAAGTAAACCAGGAGCCGAAAATCCCTGGAAAATTGACACATCTCCTGGCCGATTGTCCTCTAAAATAGACACGAAACAGTATCGTGCGAACGTCCGCAAAATTATCTGTGGTGACAGTGTGAGCTTAGAAACGCAACGTATCGAACGGAAATCCCTGAAAAATCACACACATTTCCTGGACGAAGCCCGCAAAACATATGTCCATACTCAGAAAGAACTGTGATATAGCAGAGTACGGACGTCTCGCAAACAAAACCGTGGTCACTGCAATGCAGAGACTGGAAATCCCTGAAAATACACACATTTCTTGGCCGAATACCGCAAAAATACGCTTAAACTCCAATGAGTACGAAACAGGAGAGTACCTGAGCCCGCGAACAAAGCAGTGGTTATTGCAATGCAGAAAACTGGAAATCCCTGAAAATACACACACTTCCTGGCCGAAGACCGCAAACAAAAAGTCTTACGAAAGCGTCCCATGAAACATAACTCTGTTCTCTCGAAAGGAAACTACCGCTGCCTTGTGGTGTCATGGTTGGGTACAACGAAAGGCTAGGGAGCAAACCGTAAAAAACCTGAACGAGTGACGAACCAAGGTGTTCAGTAAAACGACCGGTTCGTTGGGAAGATGGCGCTCATAAGCCCGGGAGGGCAGGCCATCTAAGGGTAGCTGCCCTGAAAGAAAATGGCAACTCACTGCCTTGTGGGTTTTGGCTGGGGACAGTCAAAGGTTAACGGAGAGCGAACCGAACAAACGCTGGTTGAAACCGGATACACGCCCGAAAGATAAGCACCAGTGCTCAAAACGGGCACTGAAAGTGTAACGTAGCAACCCATGCTGACGCTGCATGGACCAAATTTTTATCATGAATATGTCCTTTAATAATGAAATTCGATATGGTGCTACACCTGAGAAGTCCCGCCGGGCAGGACGAGTGCTGGGCCCCATGTCTCGAGGGGCCCGTTTTATGCTACCGACGGTCCCCGCCCTCCAACTCGGCACAGCAGCGAACGAGGTAATCGGGTTAAAGTTGCTGGTTCGATACGGTCGAGTATTGGCCATACAAAATTAAATATCACCCAATGGAATGCGGAAGGTATCTATCACAAGAAGCAAGCACTCGCAATAAGACTTGCAGAAGACGATATAGATGTTGCGTGCATACAAGAAACACATCTAAATCCTAAACACAGATTCGAGATTAAAGGTTACCAAACCTTCAGAACAGATAGAGAAGGGCACAAGGGTGGAGTCCTCACCCTAGTTAGAAATGGCATTCCAACCAAGCAGATGGAAGGAACAAATGGAAGCGCCGGCGCAGTAGAGATCGTAGGCGTTCAAATCACATGTAACGACATACAGATTCTTCTGTATAACCTTTACTATCCCAAATTACACCCCGCTGTCACTCGAAGCAATGAATATCAGTGATACTTCATGCATTGTGGTTGGCGATTTCAATAGCAGCTCTGAGAGATGGGGCTACCCCGAAACGAACAGCAGAGGCGTAGAAGTAGAAGACTGGGAGATAGAGAACAACCTGTTCTTTATCAATGCCGCAGACGATCCACCAACCTTCTACTCGAGAACGTGGCATACAACGAGTACCCCGGACTTGGCCTTTGCAACAAGCGACATATCCACCAAAACAGTCCGTACGATTACCCAGCGACTAGGAGACAGTGACCATAGACCGGTCAAACTGCAAATAAACCTCAATTTCGTACCAGAGCCTAAAATGTGGTTGCCACGGTGGAACTACAAGAAAGCAAAGTCAGTATGGGGCACTGACTGATGCAAATGTTGAATGAATCAACATGCATGAAAAGAAAAACATTCGAATCGTGGCAAGGGAACTGTCACAAGCAATCCTGAAAGCGGCACGGGGAACCATTCCTAGAGGCGCACGAAAGGATTACAAGCCATACTGGACAGCAGAGGTTCAGAAGCTTGAAAAAGACCTTGAAGACAGGAGTGATGCAGAACAAGCACAGTCAGTGGAGACCAATACTGCTTACAAGACGGCAGCAGCAAAATACAGAAGGGAGGTAAACGAGCGGCGCGACAGAGTTGAGTCAAAACAACCGAATCCCTGAACCTCGATAGGGACGGCCATAAGCTGTGGAAACTTGCCAAAGCGATAAGTGATGACAACACCAGCAGACCACCAATAGTCCTCGAACAAGAAAGAAGATGTCTTCGGGTAGGGAAGCAGCAAACATTCTAATGCAAAAATATGCCGAAGTCAGCAGAGTAAGCATAGCAAAGGAAAAAGTCGATGCTACCAAGAGAAAAGCACGGGCTCTCCAAGGCGAGCCAAGAAAAGGCGATAGTCACAGAACCTATCTGACATATTCACCAGTAACGAGCTGGAAGAGGCTTTAAGGGACCTGAAACTCAGAAAGTCGCCCGGAAAAGATGGGATTACCAATGAGATGCTTAAAAATGTGGGTAACAGAGCAAAGGACGCTCTACTGTCCGTTCTCAACATGTCGTGGAGAACAGGCATAGTACCACAAGAATGGAAAGAAGCAATAATGGTACCCATCCTAAAACCAGGCAAAAATAAACTCGACCCAGCGAGTTACAGACCAATAAGCCTCCTAAGCTGCACGGGCAAGCTTATGGAACGTATGGTGAACAAACGGTTATCTTGGCACTTGGAAAGCAACATGCACACATGCATACATACATACATACATACATACATACGTACATACGTACATACGTACATACGTACATATGTACATACATACATACATACATTACATACATTACATACATACATACGTACGTACATAACATACACATACACGCTCTCACATACGCGCGCGAGCTCCCTCGCACACACACACAACCTCTCTGTCCACATGTCTTCAAATACAATTTTTAGCTTGATTCGATAAGAATGATTGTTTCAGGCAATGCTCACGGCAACAGGTGTCACATTGGAGGATCCGGTAAAAGATGTAGAGGTGAAATGTGACCCAGTATTTGCCATGTATCAAGAGGGAGTGTGCAATGTTACGGTGTGGCGAGGCAGCAATCTTCAACTAGACGCCAGTGTTGCCACAAAAAGCAACTTTGATGTCCACATTGAAAGCATTTCAGGTATATCATAAGAGTTATTTATCAAAACAACACAGTAGGCTCCGTATATCACATACTTCAGTGACCATACATTATACTATAACTCATAGATACGAACATGTATATATATATTACCCCCCTCGCTTCCCATGAGGCCATTATCTTGTAGTGGTGGGGAGGGGTGTGGAACTACGTACCCCAATGGCCCTACGAGACATGTCGCAGGAAATCTTTATTACTTGCAGGGTTATTCATGCCAGACACGTCAAAGGCGAGAGGTCAGACAAATATGGCCTCCCGGTCCTCCAGTTTTGGGGTTGGATGCAGGATTGACAACTCTGTCCTGGAAAAAAATTCACTTAACAGATAAAGTAACAAGATTTTTAGGTTGCTTTTTTTAAAAATTAGGCACGAGCGTTAATACTCCACCTTTATGTCTGTTTTCTCTATCCTGACGAATAGTTTTGAATCCTCTAAAACTGAATCTATTTCCCGGATTAATGTCTGTCACTTAGATACAACCGTTATCAACCCTTTCTGCTCGCAGACGTTCCTCTAGTTCTCGCTTTTTTTTTTTTATTATGCCTACTGTATGCCATGGTGGAAGTTTGTCCTTGCTGTGAGTTTTAAAAATGCCCTCCCACACTTTGCATGAATCAACAGGGCTGCCAGTAGCTAAGTGTGGACCCTTTCAGGCATAGATTTTGCCCGACCACCACCAGGCTGTTTCCCATGGTGGTGGCACCACAGTTAGATTAAATATTTGCACATGTTCATTAAAGTATTCGTATGTATTGATTCGAATGTAACTCTACCAATGCTGGTTCCAATCCCGGATGAAAAAGGAGGAGGACTTGTGCCTGAGGCCAGCTACCTCATCACAAGAAATTTAAAGAGCTATAGAAACTTAAAGAGCTACATAATGATGACATCTAGAGTAGCAAAGAGCATGTTAGAATGGGAACCCATCTCGAGTCGGATATTTAGAGCCCGCTTCAGTACCAGGCATGTCAATATGACAATACTGCAGTGTTATGCACCAACAAATGAGGCCGACGATGATAAGAAAGACACATTTTATGAGCAACTACAAGATCAAATTAACAAGACTCCAAAAATATGACTTGTTAGTAGTAATGGGGGAACTTTAATGCCAAGGTTGTAAGTAATAATGTAGGGGTAGAGAGAGCTATATGAAAACAAGGAATAAACACAATGAATGAGAATGGAGAAAGACTGGCTGAGTTATGTATGCTTTCAAACTTAGTAATTGGAGGTACCATCTTTATATATAGGAATGTAGACTAAAGAACAAGGGACTGAAAAGAGTGGCTTGGAGAAATAAAATAGCATATGTCAATCGACTGGCTGAAGAAGAGGAAAAGGAAGCTAAGACTGGAAACAGTAAAATGCTATATAATACACTAAAACAACTTACTGGAACTTTTGTTTCAAAGGGTGGCACAATCAAGAGTAAAGATGGTAAAGTACTAACATCAGATACCGAGGAGAAGAAAAGATGGGCAGAAAATTTTGAAGAAATATTAAATAGACCTGATCCACCAGTACTACTCACGTTTAACGAAACGGCAAGAAACAACTCCTTACCAATTAATGAAGAAATGATAAGTGTAGCTGAGATCAAGGAAGCAATCCATTCCTTGATAAACAATAAGGCAGCGGATGACGACAACATTACTGCAGAAATGCTCAAAGCGGCTGATGATACAAATATTTCCCGAAAAAGATCTCAAAGATTGAAACAACTGGAGAGGAATCACCATATTATCAGTAATGATCAAGACTGTCTGCAAAATCGTTCTTAATAGAATCAAAGGAGCAATGGACACACCAGGAAATGTTAAAAAGAAATTATGATACGAATTGGCAAAGCAACATCAGCTTTTAAAAGTCTAAATAAAATACGGAACTGCAAGTTATATAGTACTAGCAGTTTACCCGTTTTCCGCATGGGGAATTTAGTTTAAATCTATTTGTAAAGTCATTTAAAGAAACATGCCCCATTGCTTCAAAATCGGCTTCTTCCCCATAAAAACAATAAGTTTTCTCTCCATGCATCCGCCAGTAAAACATGATACAACGGAATTCCCTTGAAAGTTGACAAATAATCATTTAAAATATGCCTCATTTTGATTGCCAGTAACACCTGATACAACATGTAACAGAATTCCCGTTCCCTGGAAAGTTGAATTTAGTTTAAATCTAGTTGTAATATTTCAAATATTCACAAAACAGATGAGACTGCAGTAAAACTATTTGATTGGCAAAACACGTAATCACAAAGTACTGTAGTTTTACAAATTACAGAAACAATGACAAAATACAGCAACGTTTCGACCAACAAGGCCTTTATCAAGCAAACGAACAACAGGAGTGACAAATTTTAAAAAACAAATGGACGACCAAAACAAACGTTTCTAATGAAAATCTGGAAATAAAAACGAAAATCTGGGAATAAAAAGGAATAACGAAATAAATGTAACACAAAAACACACATAAAAACTAGAAATAGAACGGAAGAGAAACAATGAAAAATCTAGTAAATATATAACTTGAATACATGCAACATATACCCATATAGATTACAAGGCATGGGAAGAGAAAGTACTAAGAAGCATAGGAATGTAATACGTTGAGCCCACGTGGTCGCAGGGTACCATACAAAGAAATCAACCGATTCTTCAAAGCAAATCGACTGCGATCATCCGAGGAACACGATCGGATGGCTGTGACCTGGACATCGTGAGCTCCTAAATGGCCAGTATCATTGAAATGGGTGGCTACAGGGGTCACAGAGCATTTATGAGCAATTACAAGATCAAATTAACAAGACCCAAAAACATGACCTGTTATTAGTAATGGGAGAACTTTAATGCCAAGGTTGTAAGTGATAATGTAGGGTACACTGACACTGACCAATGTCCTGACACAAGTATGTTTTCTAAGTTTTCTACTTGTAAACATGACTGGACACCCAAACCTGGTGCCTCTAACGCTCTTGATCTCTACATCAAGAATACTATACATGATATTGGACTGCTCCACCCCAAACGCCTATGTCATTCTAACATGTCACCGTTGGAGTTTCGTGCTCTATCACACCTCCGTCGACGTGATGACATTGTTATCAAACCCGCCGACAAAGTCGGAGCTATAGTCGTCTGGAGCAAAGATCTTTACCTTCAGGAAGGTCAGAACCAACTGCGTGACACTCAGTTTTATAAAACCAGCCCTACTGATGTCACTCTGTCTAATAATAATAAGGTTCGTGAAGTCATTAAGAACTTAATTACCACGAACGACCTTCCTACCAGTGCATCATCACTCTGTGTGATCGATAGCTGTTTGGGTAAACCCGCCTTTTATATGCTCCCAAAATTCATAAACTCCACAATCCCGGTAGGTCTATCGTTTCTGCTTGCTCTTGCCTTACGGAACACATCTCCGAATTTCTTGATAGTATCTTTAATCCCATAGTCACCACACTCCCGTCATTTTTGAAAGATACGAACCACGCTTTGTCTGTCTTTTCTTCCGTTGAGTTGCTATCCGGGAGAACCTACCGTCTTTTCCTCCTTGATGTGTGCTCATTGTAACTAATCCTGACGGCTTTAAAGCTCTCCAGTTCTTTCTCGATAGGAGAACTAATCACTTGTGTCAACTTCTGCTCTCCTTCGTCTTGCGGAACTAGTTCTCACTCTTAACTCCTTTCAGTTTAATGACCAATTCTTTGAGCAGATCAGTGGGGTTGCCATGGGTACTAAAATCGGACCTAGTTATTCTTGTCTATTCATGGGTTATCTTGAACACCTAGTATGGACTACATATGATGGCCCCCTTCCGTCTGTCTATCACAGATACATTGATGACTGTATTGGCGCTGATATGCATGAAGTCGATTTATCACGCTTCATTAATTTCATTAATTTTTCAACCCTTCTATTCGTTTTACTTCTCACATCTCCACTACTTGTGTCAACCTTCTTGACATGACTATCTCCATACGCCTATCCACTATCACTACATCTGTATATTTTAAGACTACTGATGCACATAGTTTTCTCCTTTATACTTCTTCCTATCCCCGGGCTTGTCGTGACTCTTTGCCATTCTCGCAGCTCTTGCGTCTTCGTCGCCTTTGTAGCGAGGACGATGATTTTCTTGAGAGAGCTCGTGAGATGCTTGATTTCTTTCGCAGGCGCCTAGACCCAGAGCGGGTGCTTGTCTGGGCTATGCATCGAGTTCAGAAAATCACTCGCCAGCAGGCCCTCACCAGGCAGCATAGGACCACTAATTCTGAGAGAGTAAAACTTATCTTAACTTTCCACCCCCATAGTTCACTGGTAAAAAATGTTTTATTCCGTCATCTGTCTATCTTTCTTCAGAGAGCTCGTGAGATGCTTGATTTCTTTCGCAGGCGCCTATACCCAGAGCGGGTGCTTGTCTGGGCTATGCATCGAGTTCAGAAAATCACTCGCCAGCAGGCCCTCGCCAGCCAGCATAGGACCATTAACTCTGACAGAGTAAAACTTATCTTAACTTTCCACCCCCATAGTTCACTGGTGAAAAATGTTTTATTCCGTCATCTGTCTATCTTTCTTGAGAGAGCTCGTGAGACCCGTTCTGTCTTCCCCAATTATCCTTTGGTGGCTTACAAACGGGACAGAAGTCTTAAAGATATATTGGTACACAGTTGCCTTAAGTCCAATATCCATACTCATTTTGGCACTGTTCAGTGTGGCCGTCGGCAACACGTGTGCTTATGTAATACAGACGCGTACTGTATCTTTTCCTTTAGCCACGTTTCTTATTGACGATGGTTTCACATCCGAGTCCCGTAATCTTAAAAGGTGTAACAAGGCTTATATCGGCGAGACAGGCAAAAGGCTCAGTGATCGATTCGCCCAACACTTGCGCGACATACGCCAATGCCTTGTGACCCATGTAGTCACCCATTTCAATGATACTGGCCATTTAGGAGTTCACGATGTTCAGGTCACAGCCATCCGATCGTGTTCTTCTGATGATCGCAGTCGATTTGCTCTGGAGAATCGGTTGATTCTATTGTATGGTACCTTGCGACCATGTGGGCTCAACGTATTACATTCCTATGCTTCTTAGTACTTTCTCTTCCCATGCCTTGTAATATATATGGGTATATGTTGCATGTATTCAAATTATATATTTACTAGATTTTTCATTGTTTCTCTTCCGTTCTATTTCTAGTTTTTATGTGTGTTTTTGTGTTACATTTATTTCGTTATTCGTTTTATTCCCAGATTTTCGTTTTTATTTCCAGATTTTCATTAGAAACATTTGTTTTTGGTCGTCCATTTGTTTTTTAAATTTGTCACTGCTGTTGTTCATTTGCTTGATCAAGGCCTTGTTGATCGAAACGTTGCTTTATTTTGTCATTGTTTCTGTAATTTGTAAAACTACAGTACTTTGTGATTACGTGTTTTGTAATATTTCACCACTTTTAAAGCTACATTTGTAAAGTTATCCTTTTACGCTGATCTTCCGAGCCCACTTAAACTATCCCTCATTTCGATTGCCAGTAAAACCTGACACAATTGAATTCCGATGGAAGTTTAAAAAAAATTTGGCAAATTAAATTTATTCAGAATTTATTCAGATACTTATCGACATGTTTAAAATTAAAAAAAAATAATTAGGTCCGAACGTAAATCAAGCGCATGTATAACTGCAATTCAGGCAGGCACGTTATCAACTACTCTACATAAACTTATAAATAAATGTGTTTAAAATAATAGTGAAGTTATCATGGCATTAAAGACTTGATCGGAAAGTAATAATCTTTGTTAAAATCTGTGTGTAGTGTGCTGTGACATTCGACACTTTGTTGTATTGTTTGCTTAATAAAGGACCTGTTGGTCGATACGTTGCTGTATATTGTCTTTGCTTTTGTATTTTGTAAAACAACCGTACTTTGTGATTACGCGTTTCGCCAACGGAAATTAACAACATGATTACGTGACCGGGAACGTCGTGAAAACATTGAAAGACACTTTCGGTGATTTCTATGCAGAATTACCATGTGCGTTAAGTTCGGAATATGATTATAGAAACGCATAAAAAGTCTAGTTTTATAATTTTTCCCTCTTCATATTCATGAAAGCTAACTTCTTGCCACATGTCAAGTCCGTAGGATGTCCAGATATCTCCAAACAATTGGGACAGACATACAATTTGACTCATCTTTCTTATATATATATATAAAATTAGATTAGATCAAAACTAAAGTACGATTTTTCAATTCAAATGTTGTATCAATCCTAACATATGCCAGCGAGTGTTGGAGAATGATTAAAGATATAGAAAGCAAGTTGAATGCATTTGAAAATAGATGTCTGCGAAATATAACGAATATAAACTGGAACGAATTCGGGAGAAGTGATGAAATCAGAGAAATGTCTGGTCAACCACTAGTGGCAACTGTTATAAGAAAGAGAAGATAGAGATATGTTGGACATATCTTGCGGAGAAATGATCAACGAATATCAAAGCAGGCATTGAAGTGGGATGCAAAGGGTTCAAGAAAGAGAGGACGACCTAAGGAGACCCTGAAGCGAACTGTGCTGAGAGAGGCAAGAAATATCGGTCTCAGTTCCATGGAAGAGATTGAGCGAGTTGCCCATGAGAGAGCGGTATGGAGAAATTACTTGCAGGCCCTATGTAACGTATAACGGTACGAGAGAAATTATTATTATTATGTATCGATTCCTCCCAACAGTAATGACTGACACATTCCGTTTCCGGAAAAAAATATTTTGTTTGTTTGCTCTCTGGACAGTTGCAGTCCCCCGCTGACTGGATCTGTCTTCCTGGGTTTGTCTAGAGCATAGATTCCCAAACTTTTTCGGCCCACCGCCCACTTAACACAACATAAACTTTGTAACACCCTCCCCTCCCACATATTCACATGCTCTATTTTCTTTTTGACATAGAAAATTGATATATATATTTATGTAATACATGGTCAATTTTTAAATGATTATATGCATGAAATTGAAAATTGATGAAAAAATGGATAGTGTAATACGAGCATAAGATGAATTAAAATGCAGAATTCAAATTTTAAATGATAATTCAATCGCAAAATCACGAAAATTATTTATATAAAAATATTTATTAGTATTCTTCTTTAAGGAGTCACTACCCCTATTCGCCTGAACACCCCCAAATTCTTTTGAACCCACTATCGCCCCTAGAACGTTTCAGCGCCCACTAGGGGCCGGTACCGCCCACTTTGGGAAACGCTGGTCTAGAGCATAGATTCCCAAACATTTTCGGTCCACCGCTCACTTTGCACAACATAAACTTGGTAACGCCCCCCTCCACATTATAACATTTTGCCAACGCCCACTTCCCACATATATACATGCTCTGCAGAACAGAAAAATCTGCTCTGCAGCCACACGTATACACGATTTGCAATTTAGTCATGTGTACAGACTCTCCAGACTGCAGATCATATACTTCAAGACTGCTTTGAATATTTAAAGAAAAACAATTTGAGGTCACAATTATTCTGCTTATCAAAGGGATGCATATACATGCTTTTGTAAATTTGTTCATGTGATGTTATCCTGTGAATTGATACGAACAATAAAACGTAAACTAAACGAATCAATCTGAAAAAAGTACAAACATGTTTGAGACACCATTATTTTTTTAATGCCTATTTACGTTATTGTTATAACATATAAAAGTTAATATACAGGTTTTTTCTGGGTTTATTTTGATCATAATTTTATTGTCTTGCTGAAATCTGAACCAATGTTTAATTTATGTAACTTCAAGAATATTACTTTATTTTTTAAACCAGATGTGGAGATGTCAATGATTGGAACATGGGCTTCAAATGCCGCACAATACACACTAAGTTCAGACACAATTTTTCTAATGAAATCCGGCAGATTTCACAAAGCAGGCAAAATTTATGGATGGCAGATGCATGTTTCAAAACCAGGATCTCTGCAAATATTGGTATTCTTATTTCTTTCAATAACTCACTATGTAACTCAATTACATATTTGTTCGCACTATTCCATTCACGAATCCACTGATGAATTAATTAATTCAATTGCTCAAGCAAATACATAGTGAATGATGTTCTAACTTTTATGCAAGTCACGTAAAGACTATCTCATTTGATATATTAATTCGTATAATATATTCATACATAACTATTTGAGAATAGCACAAGAGGAAAGTCGTATATATGACTTTGAAAACAATTCTAAATCTGCATCTCTATCCAGAGTAAAAGCAGATGAGAGTAAAAATGGAAACTGTCAGACAAGAAAACTTTATGTCGATGCAGAAGCTATTTGAATAATGAACACAAAACTTATGTTATTAGTAGTTCAACACTGGTAAAAATATTGGGGAGGAGGTCGGAGCATCTATGAACTTGTCTAGAGTGATGGGATGAAGACTCTCACTGATCATTAATGCTTATTATGCTTGCAGATTTTAAGTCCGGACTGTGGAAATGTCCTCTACTGTGTCGAAACAAATGATTGCAGGGCAAC
The DNA here is from genome assembly GCA_020796225.1 of Arion vulgaris. Taxonomy (NCBI): domain Eukaryota; kingdom Metazoa; phylum Mollusca; class Gastropoda; order Stylommatophora; family Arionidae; genus Arion; species Arion vulgaris. The sequence continues at coordinate 37,236,058 of CM036757.1, read as the reverse complement.
ATGTAGAACATACATTTCACAGACCAGAAGTATCCAGTGCTCTCCAAGCGATTCATTTTGTATTCAAGAAAATCAATTGCAGCACTGCGTCCAGAATAACCCGTTTGGTATATCTGCATGTACAGGTAACTGAAATATTTACTATAAGACGTATCTTGAAACTTCAGTTGGACATTTAAAAATTGTATAGGTAGACGAAATGTATATATAATATTGATGAACAAAATAAAACACCAAGAAGAATGCATTTATTTTTCAAACTATTTTTTGTTATTAAAAGCAGATTATCAGAAGTCCCCATGAAAGCACAATTAATTATTAATTGCTAAACCGAAAAGCCATAGTACTGCAGGTAGACTCATAGATCTTTGCATCTACCAATAGATTTGCATGCCAATATCTCTCTGGTCAAACACACTATCCCTCAGTCGCTCAGACCTGCACATATAGCGTGCAATTCAAATTCTTTAAGTTCATTGTTCAATATCAGTTGAGGTTAGTTAGTTAATCATCAGATCATCATTATTGAACGTGGGACAAGTCCATATATGCTTAGGATCTCATTTTTAGTATAACGACAAGCGATGGACGACTGACAGTTCTAGTTCTATGTTGATTAATGAATCTTCTTCTACTTTATGTATAATTGCTCATCTCTAAGACATCACGTTTAACTCCGTTCCTAAAGTGTTGCGTTGGTACATGGATTTTCTGTTGGGGGTATAATGGTGTTATGTAAATTACTGATTATTTATTTATCCTTATTGTGAGCACCATCTGTAAACAAGTTAATGAATGAATGATGATCTATCATTAGAGTCTATCACTATTTTACTATTATCTCTCTCATACTCTGACACACATACTCTACACAATACAACTCTACTCAGTTGCTGTTAAATATCTGATAAGTGAGAATCATGACTGATTGTATTTTTATTTAATTTCTCTAATATATAGTAAATTCAACATGTATAATAATCAAATAAATATCCATAGAAATGTACACCACAAATTGTTTAATTAAGTAATTTAAACAGATTCTAACTCAATTTTGTCTAGTAAATTACTACTGGCAATCTTGTTGTATAATAAATGGTCAACGGTAAGACAGTCTTGATGTCGATCTTAAAAAGTATGTAGTTATACTTGTGCTCCAGACAAAACTGATCTCTGATTAAAATCTAGAAGACAGACGGGGTGCCTGGCTCTTTGAAAACTCATATCTGGCTCAACCGAGGAAGACGACTAAAGTCTGTATTCAAAAATCGTAGTTATGGCTGGGTTTTGCTGCGGATAAATTTTGTTCAATAGTAGTAGTTTAACACTGGTAAAGATATTGGAGGGGTGGGGGTGGGTGGTGGTGGGGGGGTGGACTCGGATCATCTATGAACTTGTCTAGAGTGCTGGGATGATGCATTTCTGCACGTCTTCTGCACCTTTCTTGCAATCTGGTTTGTTATTCGGCTTTTGAAAGTTATATATTTTACTACCTAGTTTCTACAGTACAACATAAACTAGACAATTATACTTCTCAACGTTTGGTCCCTCCTTGTTTCTCTCTGATTGCCTGACATAATGTCTCTCTGTGAAACTTTGCTCCCCCGTTCTGCTCTCTGTGGTTGTTCTATAGTCCGTTCAATTTGTCCTTCCCACAGATGACATTTTTATCTTTATAACCATTTGATTAAATACGAAAACTTACAATGAACTACACATTTTTCCCGACGCTTAAAATAATTTATGCCATTGAAACAATCATACCATTTAAGTTGCCTTCTTTTACTATATATTTACGCATCCATTGACATTACCGAAGATAACTCATGTTTAGCACTTAATACACTGATGACAAAAATGGCAACCTTCAGGACAAAATACATTGCTTTTAAACAATTCTGCATTTCCGTGCGCTAAATCAACTCGGGTAGACCGTAGTAAACAAATGACGTTATAAGTGCGATACGGACTTTTAGTTAAATGCGTATATCAGGAATTAATGTGAGGCTATTGGGTCATGTTGACTTCCCCAACAGACATTGATATAACATTTCTAATGAGTTTGAAGTTACAATGCAATAAGTGTCATTAATACCATGGCCGACTCGATAATAGAGTCGGTTGTGTTAATCTATACGCGCATTTCCCCAAAGAGGCACATATCTGTACCACGGTATACAAAAACCAGAAAAAAGCTATTTTTTGTAGTGATACCCCACTACCATATATTTAACACGCCCTTGTACCGAAAAGTAACGATTTGAAAAAAACTCTGTTCAAATATCAACATTGACCCCCGTGTATGAGCCTGGATGATACGCCTTTGAAAAAATTGTCACCAAATGGCATATTGGTGCGTTTTTCTACAAAACTAAAAATTTTGTTTCAGACTCATAAATATGTCGTCAACATCAAAAACCGTTATATTACAAAAATCCCGGCTTCCTATACCATTTCTTCCATCAGACATTTGCATCGATATAATTCTAAATTGGTTGCAAAGTTTCGCTACTGTAAATTGAGGGTTTTTGCTACAATTCCCATTGGACTGTGGGCTGATTGGACTATAATTTGGGCTCTATATCTGGTTTCCCAACCTTTTTGAATGAGCGCCCCTTTTCAGTGAATAATTCCTAGGCCCCTTGGTTAAACTATATTGTATATACTAAAATTGAAAAATAAGGACATACTTTTAAGTTATTTTATTAGAAGACTAGCTGTACCCTGCGCGCTTTGCTACCCTCAAAGAAATTAAATTTAAAGGGAAACTCGGTAAACAATATTTAATAATTATTTTGGATCATTGTCCTTTTGTTCATTTTCTTGGAAAAAAATTTACAATTTTAACGTTTCATTTTAATTCTGTTTATTGAAGTGCTCTTTGATATACAATATTCTTTTTTTTTTCCGTCTGGTGTACACGAATAAATCAGAAGGTTTTCTGACGCGTGAACAGGCCACATATGGCTGTCCATGTGAAAAGCTTGGTTTTTCCCAATGTAGTCCACACACTTGTAGCGATTGTCCTTGTGATTTGTTGATGGTCATTGCAAAGGCGAGTCGCACCTGAAACTGCAAGCGTTTGAATTCGAATGGCATGTCGGCTGGAATCATTGGGATGCGTGGCAATAGTATATCTTCTTTAAATTTTCCATTTAAAATTGTACTTCTATGATATTGTTCATCATATTTTTCACTAAAAAGCTGCACCGTTCAAAGTTGTGTGGATTGATGTTTGGGAGAAAGAATGATGGCACGCCAATTTTCAATGTTAATAACGTGGTGGCATGCCTGGCAAATCAAGTGAATTCATAAATTCAGTTGGATAATTGACAACTTCGTCTTGATTCATTACAGTATCGATGGACTTCCGTTATCACTTCGCCGGGACTTTTTTGAATCTCAAATTCATGGCATATACACCCTTGTTGTTTTTTGCTGCTAATATTGCACGTGCACTGCCACTGATGATCTTTGAATTAGGGCTATTTGGAAAAACTTTGAATCAATTGTCTGTGGACGCTATGATGTTACAGAAGTTTGTTGCATGGGGAAACATCGTGTGGAATCATCGATTGACATTTTCCATTCGAATATCAACAATTGTTTTACGAAACGTTCAGCGGTTTCATATGTTGTAATTGTATACGCATAATTTGGTCTTAAAGTCAATTCCTGTATGTGTTGCCATAAAACTAATGATTTCAGGCATGCATTAAGTTCATCGCGGTGTTGATCTTGGTATAACTGGTAGAGTTTGCGAAATCGCAGACAATAAAATGAGTGCGCCACCGAAGAGCTGGCCATTTCCTCTCAAATCTTTTAGTGTACGATGAAGCGCTTCTAATGCTTTTTGTGCGCCATAGTACATTCATTCCATATAATGAGTTTACATAATTGGGTACTTTACCCATTGCAGAATTGTGTTGATATTGCATTTTGGCGTCTCAGTGATTTGCATTTCAACGACTTCAGCGCTGAATGCGCTGTTCGGCACCATCTAAAAAGTTGCCTAAATTTCCCAAGATGTGATTGCCAGTCAATATTATTTCGTGACCCATGGTTGACAAAATGGGAAATGAGAAAACTTTGCCTGGCCCCCGGGCGCATCTATGAAATACAATCCACCATTTTGGCTGGTAATTGCATGCATAATTCTGTCATATGCTATGCGTTTTTCTGGAATCAATTTTGGAAGATTCGTTTGAACAAAGTACTCAATTCTTGATATCAAAGTTTTTCTCGTTCCAACTCACAATCGAAAGGTTGTTTGCAGATCGTTCTGGCCAACCATTCCCAACTACCAGTGCTTTATTGTGATTGCCAAACTTTGTCCTCAATTGAAACCAATGCCTCATTATATACGTTTGGTGTGAATTGAATGTCAGGATTTTGATTCGTCGCACCAAGCGATGTAGATTCTTCACTCATGTAGTCTTTGTTTTTTTCCCAAAAGTTCTTTTGGATTGGATGGGAAGCATTTGTTAAAATTACTGCAAATAATGTGCGATTTGCTGGGGTCGTATTATTGGATGCATCAGCGAGTGAAGTGCCCCCAATGCGCATCGTTTTCGAAGATTTAATTCTTGGCAAGCTTCACAAAAGAACATGACCGTTACTGTTCCCCAATTTTGGAAGGATGTTGGTCCATGTTTGTTGATTAACAGTAATCGCAAGTAAAAGCATTCTGCATTGTTTGGATGAACAGTATACAAACGGCCTAACGTGTTGGTCGAATATAAATTGGAATGTTCTTAACTGTTTTACCTTGTTTGCGACGTTGAAACTTTTCGCTGCTGCATTCCATGTGTAGTATGTTGGCAGTTCAAAGTAAAGTAGCGTCTTTGCAAATATATCATCTCTACACAATGAAAAAATGCAGTTAACTTGTTGGAATGGTGACAATGCTCGTCCATGTTTCATTTTTTGTTGTAGGTACACGGCTTCCATTTTCAAGGTGCACTGCCAAATGAACAACTGTTGGATGTCGTTCATGGATTGGGAAAATTTAAAAAGCCATACCGCTTCATTGCTACTAATGTAACGTCCCCGTTGATAATGCTCGATTTCATCGATGGATGCAGTTATATTTTCCACTCAAAACTGCCTTTGCTTCCTTTGTTGATATATTTGCAAATGTACTGATCTTTACCGGGTTTGCAATCTCGATCGAAGTACTTGATCGAGACAAACGATGATGAACAACGACAGATGTCAGGATTTTGATTAAACTGTAGAATACATGATAATCTATCCATTTTTCCAATAACCACATTTGGATGAAGACTAATCATAATTAGTATTGTAATGGAATGACTGATTTAAATCAATGTGCAGTGTTCGTCTGGATAGAGTAGTGCGTATCCGAACGGTTTGCAGACTTGCTTCCGTTGCTCGATTGTTTCAGCTGAACGGACTTGAGCAGTGCGTACTCGATTGGTTCCTAGTCTTGCTTCACGTTGCTCGTCTGTTTCAGGACGAACAGGCTTCAGCAGTGCGTACTCGAACAGTTTGCAGTCTTGCTTTCTGTTGCTCATCTGTTTCTGAAGCTAGTAATGCCTTTCTCTTTCGTGCTCTAGGTGTAGATGGGCCAATAGCTTTTCGTTTTGGGGGGCATAATTCAAATGTGGAAAATTCGCGAAGAGCGTGTGGAAATAACTGCATCTTGTTCGTCTTCATACACGGAATTAAATATCACTGTTGATGTTCCGCTGGGAAAAAATAAAACAAATTAACATTTGATTAAATTCTATTAAAATGCTGAAACTTCGCGTAAGATGTTTTAAAATTTTGTAAACTGTATGAATCATTTTGAAACTACTCACGCGCCATGTTGCGAAATGGTTTGTACTAATTTAGAATTGCACGCCCTATAGCGGGCAATGGTATGGATTGATTTACAAAATAATAATAGTAACCCGTTTCTGTCGTGTAATCTAATATTGGTAATATTCATACATATAACGGGACATCAGGTAAACGTTGATGGCAAAAAAACCATCTTGCCATTTAGAAATGCCCAATAAGCTTCCCTCAAATGAACGTATTCCTCGGATCGTAGTTTTGTTTGTTTAATCGAATATAGAGAATTTTGCCAACATAGCTAATAACATTGATGGAATAGTTGGCGATAACTTAAATATGATTTGCGGGATCTATGATCATGATTAGAAACAAACCTGGATTGCGTATTTTAAATTCAGCTTGTTTTTAAAAATTGACTTGAATCATACGTCATCGAATCTGTAGATGCGCATACCGTAAACTTCCGGAAGAAATCTCGATGAAATTTGCGTTTTCGATTTTTAAAGATTTTTCTTAAAAATTTTCAGCGCACATATTTAAAACTATGACAAGTAGCATTCCGACATCAAAACAAACATAAACAAACATATCCTAAATTTCAGCTAAATCTGATGTATATACTAATACGTACCACCTTCCGGAAACGTTAATGGAATTTGTTGAAACTCTCGATGAAATGGCGTGTTTTTATTTTTTAATTTTTCGAAAACTTCACACCTATTTCAAACTGTGACAGGTAGCATCCCGACATCAAAACAAACATATCCTGTAATTTCAGCTACATCGTTCAGTAGTTTCAGTCTATAGGTAACAAACAATATACCTACATACATACATACATACATTTTTTTATATATAGTAAAGTAGATAGAAGATTAAACCCAAAATTACTGTATTCTCACATATCGTTGGCAATTTATATTACAATGTATTAATTAGAACTGAGCTTGATGTGATGAAACTAATTTGTCGATGTTTGGTGCCATTTTTGTCACCAATAATCTTAAACCGTTGCATTACTCTATTGACAATCTGTTTCGTTTCTTTGTGAATAGTCTGGGTACCATGCTAACTCTCTTTCAGCTAAATAGGATGAGGAATACAATAACAACTTCTTACTGCAGCCTATGGGGAAGATATAATATTGAAATTTGACTTTGTAGTCACAGGTTTTGATATCTATTATTCAAATTTTTGTTTTTAACATGAATTTGTTGACGATTCTTTAACTCTTCCTCCAGTGATAATTCTGTTTTGTATTTTTCTTATTCATCTTCTTTCCCCTGCGTACTCACCAGACTGATATTTCGGTTCTATAAAAAAGGTCCCTGTCAGCCCGCCATACAGTTCTTGGACCTGGTATAGTGACCCTCTTTTTTCTCCCGGTTTGCATACTGGGGCATTCTTGTAGGAATGCTCTGTTTATCTTCTAAAGCCCTGGCCAAGTCTTTAGTGCCTATCTTGAATCTAGTTCTGTTCTCATTCTGTTGCGACGCATCCGGAGGAGAAGTATGATAATGTGGTCTCTTCTGGACAGCTGGTAATATCCATCACGCTTGTTGTGTTGTGTATGTTCTTTCTCCCACTTTGTTGTGTAGTGCCCTCTGGCGATGATATTTGCTTCTGACCAGGTTGTCATCTTGAGGCATCCCTGCTCCCTCTTCAGCCAGTCTGTCAGCATCTTCATTCCCCATGAGCTTGCAATGCGAGGGTGTCCACTTGATTACTACACTCTCGGAATCATGAGACAACTGCGCTAAGGTTGATTGAGATACTTATTTGTGCTCCTTTTCAAATTTCAGTGCTGATATAGCAGAAAATGCGCCTGTAAAGCTATATTTTCCATGTTTTGTTTCATATGTTGTACTGCTATTTTTTTTAGCTGCATTGAGGGCATATAGCTTTGGGAACCTGCATGACTAGGAGGCAGGTGCTGGCTGGTTGTATATGTCTTAGTTAAGCCAGTGCCAATATTGGGTCTGTGTGAGCAAGTTCTTTGAGTTTGCCTCCTGGCCGTTTCAGTAATTCTATGGAGAGTAGACTTATGGTTCCAGTGATATCCGTGCCAGACTTAACACTCGGCTTACCTTTATGAAGTGTGTCTTGGAGATTGGCCCAGCCTGATATGTCAAACTCAAGTACTGGTTGAACTCTCCCAGTGTAAAGCCTTTTCAGAATGCTACCATCCGCACCCCAGTTGGTGCCTGCTGTTTGTTCATGATCCCATTCTCTTCTTTTTTCCAGTTTTGTCTATCTGTGTTTTCCACGTCCGCCTGCTGTCCATGGTGATTCCCAGATATGTTGAGCATTCGTCCATTGGGAGTAGGTGATCATTGAACTTGAGTTTGAGCATTTGTTTCCTTCTTTGATAAGGCTGAAGACTATGAAATTAGTTTCGTTTCATTTATAAAGGGCAGTTAAGTCTTTCTATTTACCTAGTTTTAATTAAAATTGACACACTTGTGGTGGCTACTGCTATTCATTTATATCGTGTCCACAGTGTCAGATCATCAGCGTATATTGCACATACACTGTTGTGATGTCTTCCATAATCATTTATAAAAACTAAAGTAGCGTGGAGACAAGACCCTCCTAGGAACAACTTGTTCAATGATTGCCTACTTTGGCTGTTCTATTTTACAGATATGACATATCCAGAAATACAAGCGCCTTTTGATTCCGAGTTTGAACAGTTTGATTGTGAGTCCTCTCTCAAAGACTTCTCATATCAACTCATCTGTTAGTGTAGTTTCTTTTCTTGAAATCCCGTCCTCGATGTCCTGAGAAACGTAAGTTACTTGGTCTTCTGTTGATCCATGCTGACTGAATTCACTCTGCTGTGGTAGTATCAACTGTTTTGCTCCAAGTACCACATGAGTCTTCTTTAGAAGCCTCTCCATCACTTTTCCAACACACCTATAGAGGCTAATTGGTCTGCAATTGTTTGGATAGAATCTGTCTTTTCCTTGTTTTAGATTGGGCACTGTGATAGCTTCTTTCCATTCACTAGGTATTTCCTCGACTTTCCAGCTAACATTAAAGCTTTTAGCTGGTTTTTCTTGAGCTTTCGGCCTAGGTTGATGAGCATCTCATTTGTGATGCCATCCTTTCCTGATAACTTATTAAGGTTAAAATATGAGTGCTTCTAACTCACCTATAGTAAAATGGATATAATATAGTTCTTCTAGTGCCGTGGGTGAGTACTTGAGGGATTGCCTCTCTTTCATTACCATATTCAGTTTTCATAGAGGTATACTGACCTGGCTTACTCGGGAGTAGTTTTCAATAAAAATGTTTGCAGTTCTTTTACCTTTTAATAATGTTTCATTGCTCTCTATCGATAGGAGGACGGCTGATGTTTCATCACTGAGGCTTTGCTAGTTTCATATCTTGTTTCTGTCTCTGTCCATGTTGAGACGTCTTGTCTCTCAAGCTCAGCCTTACGGCTTGCTTACCTGCTCTCCTATAGTTAGCTGTGGCTGCCTTGAGTGATATGTCTGCTCAGTTTCTACTCTTTCTCTGACCTGACTCACTTGATCTTAAAATTTGTGGACCTCTTCTGACCAGTAAGGTTTGTAGTTTCTTATTGCACTTCTAGGAATTGATTCTCTTGCTGCCCTCAAAATGAATATGTTGAGTAGGTCTGCCATGTCCTTTATCTTTTTTGGCGTGTCTTTATGGGGTCATAGTAGATGTCGATGAGCCTCGTAAACTGTGCCCATGTCTAAACAGCTCTTTTGTAGATGTACTGGGCATTAGTTTTGGACTTGGGTGAAATATCTAGATTCAAGAGACTTTGACAGGTTTGTGATCACTGTCTCCTAGCTGTTCCATAAATGTTCGATCCAAGTTGTGGGCTATGTTACCGGTGGCAAAGACGAGGTCTGGCGGGATATATTTTTATATCCTCTGGAGTAGAAGGTTAGTGGGTCATTAAGTCCATTCATGAGCGCAGGTTGATATCTTTTCTCCCTGTTCTACCTGACCCCCACTCTAGCATTAATGACTTGGTATCCAAACCTTTCAGAGTGACTGTACAAAATCTCCCACTACTAGACAGTTTGTATTGGTCAATGGCATGGCTTCCAGCATAAGGGCTCTATCATTGAGACAATATATATTGTACATTTGAATATTTCAGCTGTCTCAGGATGTCAATTCCTATGATTTTGCTTCCCATTTGTCCGACTTCTATCTGTTTCATTGTGTTTTGTGCTCACGAGTATGAGGACACCCCCTCCTTCCCGTGTGGCTTTCTGTCTTACCTGTATGACTATATCTTCGGAAAGAATCAGTATGGAAGGGGAGGTGGTTGAAGTGTTTCTGAAAAACATCAAGGTCTATTTTCAATGGTGATCCTATTTACACTGCTAGGGCCTGCTTTCTGCTGTAAATGTCCTGGTGTTCCAGTGGATTATGTTGAGTGTCCGAGTCTGGGGGGTTTGATCTGCAAGATTTTCCTCCCGATCATTTTTGTTTTAGCACCAATGGAGCGTGATCATTTAGCAGTTACTTTTTTTGCCCCCCTCGTGATGGTTGGCCCAATATTCTTTCTCTGTGGCTAAGTCTGGGACAGAGCGGCGACCATAGAACCCGATATCCATTCATCATTTTGAGGGTCGTTGCACCATGTTATGCCCCTTTACGGCCTGGTGCATCTGGTTCTTCAAACATTTGTTTGGGGTAGCATTCTCTAGTCGTTGATTGCTACCAACGTCCTGCAAGGAGCTGATTCTATCCATCTGCATCGTGTCTCGAATGGAAAAAGCATAAAAACACAATAATCCTGTATTAACTATAGAATATGTACGTTCCATGCGAATATTTTTTAACCACGGTACAGAATCAGAAGAGAATTTTTAATTTTTCGTGCGCCGTCACTAGACACAACAGCCAGCCGCCGTTTTGATAACCGGAAGGCATGAGTAATATTCGCTTTCAAATGCTGGCTATAAACAAGAATATCGTCATCAGTTGTTTTATTGGAAAAAGATTTGAAAACTGATAAAATTGTCAAATATTAATACAACGCAAGTTGTGACATGAACGCAGAAATAATTGCTTTTCCTTTGATCAAATTAGAATCATTTCCTTACCGTTGTAAGTTCGTTTCATTAAATTTATTGTATAAATCTGTCAGATAAGCAATATTGCTATAACTTTCAAAAAAATTCTCTAAAAGAATCATTTTTGTTTTCCCAAAACAACTTTGTAACTGATTTAAGATTTCCCTAAAATCATTTTAGAAGGTACCTGTTGACAGCCAACGAACTTCTGTGTGCAATAATAAACGATTAAGTCTTCGTTGTTTTAATCACAAAGTTTTTAAATAATTCATCATCGAGAGTATTTTCAACTGGTCATGTTAACTGATGTAATTACATACTGGTGCGCGATAAAGGCAATTACTCAAATTTTGTGAAAAAACTTGTAGGTGATCACACAATGCACGGCGACTACATTTGGAAGTTTTTTTTCAAATATGAAATCAACTAGCTGTATCATCCAATCATTGCCAGAGCACCATCGGCAGCAACAAGATATTATTCAACAAAATTTTTTTTAATAGTGGGATTCAATACGTCAAATATATATTTTTCTTTACTGTTTGTTTGAATTTTTGCTAATAATAGTTCTTGATAAATTTTTTCATCTTTATGAAGCGAACGTTGAAAGAAGTAAAGACTCATTTGTTTTTTAAAGAAGACGCATCGAGTTATAAAGCTTAAAAAAAAGTCGTCGAAACATCATTTTGACAATTCCCTCTACACTGTGCTATTTCTCAATGAGACTTAAATAATTTCCCGACCGCGGCGTATGCAGTAATTACGCTGGACCTCACTCCAACTGAAATATCAATTCTTCGCCAATATTGTGCGGGTTTTTTAGGTTTAGCAATAAGTAGGAAACGTTTCCCGAGGTAACCCATACTTTTCTTGTTTTTCTGCCACCGAAACCATACCAGCCAAAGTTAGACATCTCGAATGTTGATCTATAAGCTTGAAAAGTAAGATACATTTTCATCTTTTTTTCTAGGATGTATTTTGTCACATGTTCTTATAATCGCGAAAAGGGTTTTATAGCTTCATGTGAAAACATATTATGAAATTCAGACATATTATGAAATTGGTAATGTTTTGTTTGTGGGGAATTGAATAAACATATTTCAAATATTGGGCATCATATTGTCTGAGTTTTTCTTTGTTTCGAAAACAACCGGCACAATATGCATAGTTTCTGTCTTACCTATTAATCGTTCCCTTGGGAGGACCAGCGTGATTTTTTAAATTTTCAGATCAAGGGGGCGACAGATGGTCCTCATCGCCCCTAAATACTTTTCAGCCCAACTTCCAACTCTCAGCCCCACCTGGTGGGTACCGCCCTTGGTAACCTATGCTCTATATCATGGGTTCACAAAGTGGGCAGTACAGCCTCCAGTGGGCTGAAGCATTCCGGGGGGGGCTCTAGTGGGTTCAGAACATTTGGGGGGGCTTTTTCTCGTGATTTTGCGATTGAATCATTAGAAATTTGAATTCTGCATTATAATTCATCTTATGCCCGTCTTACACGATCCATTTGGTCATCAATTTTCTATTTCATGTATATAATCATTTGAAAATTGACCATGTGTGACAGAAATATATATCAATTTTCTATGTCAAAGTGGAAATAGAGCATGAATATGTGGGGGCTCTGGCAAACTGTTATAATGTTGAGGGGGAGCGTTGCACAGCTTATGTCGTGCAAAGTGAGCGGTAAACCGAAAAAGTTTGGAAATCTATGCTCTATATTCTAGTTTTCTGTGAAGCTCTCCGGTTCTGATCTAATCTTGCCACCAAAGACCGCCATATATATATACTGGTTATATTACTTTTCTACAGAGTGTTCAAGATAAAAGCGGCCTGTGAATGGAGCCAATCTGGCATATATTTATGAAAATGAGAAGGTTTAGTTATGATGTAGTATAGGTCAAGGTTGTGTGACGGTATGTAATTGTAGTGCGGGAAGGGCGATGAACAAATGTGACGTAGGGCGAGCTAGTCAGAACCAGTTTAAATAGTAAATAGACACTGCGCAATATGTAACTGGCAACTTTCGATTTGTCAATGGGGTTTCTTTAATCTTGAACACCCTGTATTATAAAAATCTGCTCTCGAATTCAACATCTTCAACGCTCATGTGGAATTACTAATTTTACTTCACCTCAGCTAACCGCATTACTATGTCCCAGTCTACAATATATGTTCTCTAACCCTACATTTTTATTTTGTCCCGAACCATAAAAATCAAGATTTCTTGACTTGCTCTTTTATCTCCATGTAATTTGAACAATCGACTATTTTGACATAATGTGGACCCCCAGAGATAACAGTGGCTACGAAAAACACCGTTCATGAAGCGCACAGAAAACCCGTTCTAAAACTCTTCTTATCCTGACGTTGTGGGGTAAAACAGATTAAAGAAAGAAAGAAAGACTAAAGGCTAGCGATATCCCAGAAAACATATGTCTAACTCAACTGCACAGTGAGTCATTAAATCAGAAAATAGCCCCTAAATCTTTAACATGGAACTTTCAGGCTTTTTGTATTTGGTGGTCCATTTACTTTTTTTTTTTTTTATTTGTCACTCCTGTTGTTCGTTTGCTTGATAAAGGCCTTGCTGGTCGAAACGTATTTTGTCATTGTTTTTGTAATTTGTAAAACTACAGTACTTTGTGATTACGTGTTTGCCAATCAAATAGTTTTACTGCAATCTCATCTATTTTGTGAAGGCTTTTCATAGCATTTCTTCCATTAACTTCGTTGCCCTTTGAAAAGGTCCGTGAAGATATACTGATGATGAGATCGGTGCACTTATGAACTTGCTCCTTTTGCAATGAGGATGATCTGAAGCAGTGGCGTCTCGTGATCATTTTTCTTGGTTGGGCCAGACATAATTTTCGGGAAAATCATGATTTTGGGATTATTTACTATTATTTGTCTATTCCGTTAAGTTATTCCCTGTCAGAAAAGAACAAATGCTTCTGTTCTGCAACAGTTGGCTATTCATCATCATCATCATCAAATAGCTAGTTCTGAGCAAAACTTTTTCACCCTAACAGTATTCCGAAATTTCTCTCTCTCATAGGCCAGATGTCCGGCAACTGCAGCATGATGTTCAAACCACCAGGTAATTCGAATCCATCTTCTCAGTGGTCTTCCTCCTCTCCTGCTGGCATGCCTCCCTCCGCGATGAGTCCTCTAGCCCGCATGTCTCTCCATATGTCCAAAATATCTCAATTCTCTCTTTCCCATCTGTAACATCAGCCAGCTTTCTCTGACCCTGAGTTCCTTCTGCATAGATTCACTTTCTCTCTCTCTGTCCATGACACACGGAGGACTCTCTGCAGCACCATATTCAAAAGCACACATATGCTTTTCACTGCCGTCTCTAAATGTCCATGCCCCACACGTTGACTATTAAAGAACATAAAATCAAAGACAATTAAATATTTCGGTCACATCAAACGACACGAGTGCCTAGAGAAGATTAAAAAATTATGTACCTGAATTGAACGAGCGTCAACCTCATTACAGACTATACATGCTTATCTATTCGCGAGTGCGACTATATACATGTTAGGTGATTTTGTAATATATAATCTCCCTTCGTAAACTTGTCAGCTGTTTAAAAGAAACTGAAAGTACATTGTCGTAGACAAATGTATATTGATGGAATGGGCGATTACCTTAATCTTTCTATGATAATAAGATCTTATTTCTATTTTTTATATAATTTGTACTATTTTTATATATAATTAGTGATTCAATCGATAATTAAAGGACTATTTAATCAAGAAATGAGTTGACGGCGTAAGAACAAATTTAGCTACCGGATGATTGAAAATGGCGTAATTGTTTTGACAATTACCATTGCAGATAGGCGTCAAATGTCAAAGGTCGCAATGTTACATCGTATATAGGCACATTTTAAAATGAACTACTGAAAAATAGTGCGCTGCATTATGCATGACTCTATATAATATTAAAAATTGTGTAAAACATGAAATGAAAATCAACAACACTAAAAACAGAAATAATGAATATGGGAAGAAAACATAATCTAGACATCCATGTAACATAAAATAAACCAAGTGAAAGAATTCAAATACTTAGGAAGCATATTCACAGAAGACGGAAACTGGATGAGAGATAGAGGCTAGAGTGCAAAAAAGCAAATGCTGTAACCTACCAGCTAGCCCCATGGTTAATGCACCCACAAATTTCACTGACAGCTAAGCAACAGATGATCAACAGCATTTTTATACCCACTTGTGTTACCAGAACCAAACATGGACATTGAGCAAAGCGCAGTCACAAAAAATAACTAGTGAAATGCGTTGCCTGCGAAAAGTTATCAACAACACCAGAAAAGACAGAATCACTAACATCAGCATAAGAAAGAAAGTTGGCACAAAACCGTGCTTGAATTACATAGAGAAACAAAGAAGGAAGTGATTTGCCACTTAATAAGAATGCATCCAAACTCCACAGTATACAGAGTCTTCTACAGCAGAACATCGGGAAAGAAGGCAAGAGGAAGACCACGGAAAAGATGGTTAGATGTCGTAGCAGAATCCTGTGAAAGAGCAAAGATAACAATCACACAAGCCACCAGAACAGCGCAAGACAAAACAGAAAACCAACGACACTGGGCATCAACCGCAGTAGCAGTGTGACGACAAAAGAAGAAGAAGTTATATTATTATGGTATAATAATTATATTTTAGTGTTATATATTCAACTTTTAAAGCTAATCAGTGTCAAGCTAAAATTAATATTTATAAAGAAATTATTGTTTAAAATTATGGAGAATTCAGGGCAAGTGATGAAATCAGAGAATATCTGGTCAACCACTAGTGACAACGTTGTAAGAAAGAGAAGTTGAGATATATTGACACACTTGCGGAGAAATGATCAACGAATATAAAAGCAGGCATAGAAGTGGATTCAAAGGGTTCAAGAAAGAGAGGATGACCTAAGGAGACCCTGAAACGAACTTTGCTGATAGAGGCAAGAAATCGGTCTCAGTTCCATGGATGAGATTGAGCAGATTGACAGGATAGAGCGTATGGAGAAATTACTGCAGGCCCTATGTGACGTATAACTGGTACATGAGAGAATTATTATTATTTATAAAATAAGTACACGTTACTCATTTTTGGTTGGGGAGGAGGACGGATCTTACTGGTCCTTAATGACCAGGGGCGTGTACTAATTAGAAAGGAAAGATGCTGAATTTCAGATTTCAGACTGTGATGTTTTAGCGTTATATATCAACTTTCAAAGTAATAATTATGAAATAATAATTTATAAAATTAATAAGTACACGTTACTCAAAATTGTTGGTGGGGTAGAGCCCATTGTCCCTAATGACGAGCCACCCATGATCTGATGACTAACTATTTAAAAAAATAGTAAACAATAATAAGTATGTACACGAACTGAGTAAACAATACTAAGTAGGTAGACATTCGTCAGAGAGAAAGTACTTCACCAATATCTGTATCGATAATTGCCCATTAAAACAAGTAAAAGACTTCACATACATGGAAGCATTTTTTCAGCAAACGAAGAATAACTAATGAAATTCAACACAGATGCAACAAAGTAAATCAAATAATAGGACAAATGGCGCCAATTTTAAAATGCAAACATGTCACCATGAACACAAAAGAGCAATGTTCAACACAATCTTTCTCCCACATTATGCTACCAGTCCCAAACCTGTCACGGGACAACAACTGATAGAAGGAAACTAGACACGAGAGAGATAAAATATCTACGCAGAATGTGGTGTAACGAGAAGAGACCGGTTGAGGAATGAAGACATCAGGAAAAAGTGGGTACAACATCAGTACTAGACTTATCAGAAACAACAAATTAAATGGTTCAGCACGTATCAGATTAGCAACAGACAGTGCACCTAAAAGGGCAATGCTGCTCCGATACAATTGATACAGAATAAAAGCACGGCCACGAAAAATATGGACCTCAGAGATAACAGAGGCGACGAAAGACACTATCTACGAAGCGCACCCAAGGGCTCTTTTCTAGAAATCTCTTCTTGACCTGAAACAGGATTGAATAAAAGAAAGAAAAGAAAGTAGAAGAACTCGTACAAAGTAACGGAAATTTGATGAAAACGTTAATGGGTGTTACAATTACTGAAAAACCATTGAGACGTCTAGACCATAGATTCCCAAACTTTTTCGACCCACCGCCTACTTTGCACGACATAAACTTTGTAACGCCCCTCCAAACTATAACGGTTTGCCAACGCCCTCCTAAAGATATATATGTCTATTTTCTTTGACATAGAAAATTGATATATATTTCCGTAATACATGGTAAATTTTTTAAATGATTATATACATAAAATAGAAAATTGATGAAAAATGGATCGTGTAAGACGGGCATAAGATGATTCAAAATACAGAATTCAAATTTTAAATGATAATTCAATCGCAAAATCACAAAACTAATTTATTTTAAAATATTTATTATTAATTACTTCTTTAAGAGTCAGACTTCTAATCGATGAACACCCCCTCCCCAAATTCTTCTAAACTACCCCCTAGAATGCTTCAGCGCCCACTGGGGTACCGGTCCTCCCACTTTGGGAAACGCTGGTCTACACGCATATTAAGAAAGTATTTGAGTAACGAATAACTACTCATCATCAACATTATCAGGTGCCGTCTCCACATCGAAGGTTGGCTGCAATGAATCTCCAGCATCCTCTGTCTTTCCTTGTTTGCACTGCCAAACTGTAACCTGTCCATTTCTTAAAGTTTCCTGCCATCTATCTATCGGTCTTCCCCCTTGCTATTACCCCTCAACTTTCCTCTAGCAAAAAAATTTTATCATGGTGTCATGTCTTTTTATGTACCCAAAATACTTTACTTGTCTGAATTTTATTTCTCAATTTTATTTAATTGATTCTTCATGCATAATTTTCCTAAAACTTGTTTATTTTTTTGGTTTTCTGTCCATGAAACTCTGCCTATTTTTTTATATATCCACATCTCAAATGCATCAATTCCTCTTCTAACTGCTTGTTCATTGTCCATGTTTCCGAGCCATACATTAATATAGGATTTATATAGCATTTGATCATTCTCATTTTTAGCCTGTTTGTAATTTGTTTGGATGTCATAACTTTCTCATACTATTGAAATTATCCTTGGCCATTCCTATTCTTTTTAATTTCTGTTATACATTTGAATATCTACTATTCGACTTCAACTAATCTTGAACTCTATTTGCGTATCGTCTGCTAACTAATCACTACTACAAGAGCGCCATATTTTTTAAATATAGCAAACTTCAGATATGTGTATATTTTAAATATATATTGCACTTTGTGTTTTCAATACATACTATTGTTGTGTCGAAACGTCGATTTTGGCTGTTGTCGATTCAATTTTTCTCACATGCCCTAACCACATTAGGCTTATATTGCTGACCGTGTCCTTGATGGAAGGCAAGTTTGCACGTTCACAACGTTCTAATATTTCAGAATTGGTTATCTTGTCGTACCACCTGATGTTCATAATCTTGCCGAGGTGAAATATGGAGGTGAAGGTGAAACGTGTTAAGTCTCCTCTCGTGCCTTGTGTAGACTGTCCATGTTTCTGAGTCATATAGTGAAAAGCTAATTTCACAGGCTCGATATGTTTGAATCTTCGTCTGCAATGTTAATTTTGTGTTGTCCCACGCTCACTTTGATAGTTTGTCGAATGTTGTAGCCGCACTACCTATTCGAGCGTTGATTTCTTGATCAAGAGGAAGGCTGACAGTAACCACGGACACAATGTAACAACATTTATGAAGTAGTGTTAGATGGTTTTCATTTAACCATATTTGCTGATGTGTTACTTCCCTGACATAAAGCCACTGTTTTGGTACACATAGTCAGAGAAAATGGGCAAAATTATTGAGTAGAGATTGCGGTGTAGTCTCACTGTGTGCGACTAAGGCAGTGTCGTCACCGAAAAGCAGTTCCTTGAGAAGAATTTCTGTTGTTTTTGTCTTGGCTCACACACACATATATATATATATATATATGTAGCCTTTTTGTCACAAGAGAAAATGTGTTTTTCGTCAGGAAGTGTGCACTGTGCTGAGTAATATCGTATTGAGTAGCAATAGCAATCTTTGCCACAGTTGTTGCAGGCCTGGACTAGACTGACTGGAGCTGATATTGAAGATCTCTAACACCTTGATCCTTCTTCCTCCCCTATGCGGGCGGTTTCGTTTCTTCTCTTTTAGAGGCACGTTGTTGCACTACATATTTACCTGTCTCTAGCCACAGACAACTCTAGATAAGTATATAGTTGGCTCTGCTCTAGCCAAATGCTCAGTTTTCTTTGACTATTCCGCATGATGTTAAATTACGCTTGCATGTGTCAATGAAGCGTAATAATTGACGCCGGTGCTGTCTAGTACTGTTGCGAGTTGGCTGGATATGTTGTCTTTTGGATTCTACCATCACTCATACGGTACACCTGTTTCAGGCATCATCTCAGATGCAGCTGCTCAGCAAGGTATACATGTTTGAAATACCAGGAATCTATATTGGTGATGTCTTATATATATATATATATATATATATATATATATATATATATATATATATATATATATATATATATATATATATATAACTATCTGATTAACCATTGGAACGAGTTTGAGAATTAGAAGTTAAGTGTGGACATCCCAGACAGTGTCGTCTTCGTGGTAGAGAGAGAAGATATAGTAATCAACTCTCATGGGTACGGTGAGCAAATGGACTTTAGAATGGCTGCTGCAGCGGAGGACAGAGCATGCATGGGAATGCCCAATGTGCCGTGACGTCTATCGCATAACATAACATAACATAAGATTAACCCGGCTTCGCAAGGATGAAAGTTATTAGTAATCCTTGATGAGGAATTGGTGAAGCCGTTCCAAGAGATGTCATCTTCTTCTTCATCGATCTCTGGTCATGCGCTTAATTTACTGTGGACCACAAACTGGGCAGTCAGCTTCAGGTCTGTCAGGTTTCCCCAAAGCTTAGTTTTCAGGTCGACTGGGTGTGGTCACATGTTGCTTCTCAGTTCACTCAGGAGAGGACAGTCTTGCAGGATTCCATGGTGTCTGTTCCGCCTGCTGACACTAGCAGAGAGCTGTATGACTTATTCCTAGTCTATATAAGTGTTTGTTGAGTTTGCAGTGTCCGCTGCGTCGTCGAAATATAATGACCTGATCTGTTCTGCTTAGGTCTTTGAGAAGTCTTTTCCATAATCATATCCAATGTTTGTCTTCCAGTCTACTGCAAATTTTCTCTGTATGAGGGTTTTGACCTCTTGAAAAGACAGGGTTGGTAAATTTGCTCTTTGGCACTACCATCCTTATCTAAGACATCGGTACTCTCATTGCCTACAATGCAACAGTGAGATGGATGAATGCTTCATTCTTCAACAAAGACGAGTTGGGAACTCGTGCTTTTGCTAGTCTGGCGTCTTGCTCGAGTCGGACTGCTGTTTGTTGAAATGACTCATTTGATCGATTATTAGCAAAATTGTCATTCGCAAACTATTAGCTGCACGTCGAATGAAAGTTGCATCTTCGTTTTCTTCAACTACATTTTCTATGAACCTACGTGCTGCTCTTCGTTTACTGTCAATGCTGGTCTGACTGAAAAGTGTTCTCTACTTCGGCGGCATTGTATTCTAATATTTTAACAATAACAATAGAAATGGACCTGCGGAATTTTGACAAAACAGAATAAGTATTAAGTATTTTAATGGAAAGTTAACACATAAAAACGTTAGCACACAAACATAATATAGTTACAATTTCAAAATTGAGGTTAGATTGAGCTTGGACCATTGAAAGTTTCCGCTGTCGAACAATCAGTTTAGCGCAGGAAAAGACAAAGCGTATCTTACGGTAGTTACCCTTTAACTGGAGAAAAATATATTTGGTAGAGGTCACGTGGTGACTACCACTACTGGAACGTAACAATTTTAAGTCGGATAAGACATATAAATTTGGGTTTATTTATTTTTTAAAAGAATATTGACCCGATTTAGACAGTTTACGCAAACCAAAGCAAACGAAAAAAAAAACCGCAATCCATGCCTATGTTGTTTCTAGCAATTTAAGGATTATGTCCCTTTTCTTTACCCTCGTGGTCGAAATGTAACAAATATCTCGAATCGGACATCAAGAATTCGATTGTATTTAAATATCTAATATTGATTCGAAACTGTTTCTTTAGTTGATCTAAACTTTTCAAGGTAAAATTTTGCAGAAAAAAATGTGAATTTCGGATATAAACTGAGCCCGTTTATAAGGAAACAGCACAACCCAACTCTAAGAAATATATAGTAAGATGAAGATTATATATATATATTTATATATATATATATATAAGATGTGTGTGTGTGTATGTAAGGTGCAATACACAGACCAGCATCCACTGGTATATTGGTATATATTTATTTGAATTCTGTAGTAATAAATATTTTTAGTAATACATTTTGGTCTACCAATTTCTGAGCTGAGGTTTTTATTCGTTCATAATATTTTCTGACTACTTTTATGTTGTCTTACTATTGTAGAATGTTTTAGGCTTGCCACAGACTCTCCCCCTTTCATGATTCATATTCAACATAAACACTGGAACAATCTCAGAACAGCAACTTGTTAGAAGAGGTAGAACATTGCCATTTGCTGATGACATTCTGGTCTATAGACAGGGGAAAGACTTGAATGATATTGCCAGTGGAATTCTGGGGGAACTTGACCGCATCACAGACTGGTGTAATGTACCTGGAGCACTAGTCAATCCTGCAAAAGCATCCCCAACATGATTCTCCCTTAATAATCACATTGTTAACGCATATATTCCTGCTATGAGAGTGTGCTGTGTTGATATATCCAAAACTATATCGATGCATTTTTGGTTGTTACATTTGACAACAACTTGTGTCTCAGAGACCATATCAAGGCATGTAACGGTCTAGTGGCAATGAGTCATAAGATTGCCAATATTAAGCAACGGCTGATTGTCATCCTGTACCAGGTGTTGGTCCTTTAAAATATTAAATATGCAGCTCCATCTTCAATGTTAGTAAGATGTAAATTGAACAACTGGAGAGAATACAGAATGAAGCTATGTGTAACATCCTGGGTTGCACTAGGGATACACCCTCCGAGGCGATGAGTTTTCTCCTTAATTTCCCAGCCATGAGCATTCAGATAGCTAGAGTACACGGGTATCTCAAAATAAGGGCTAAAAAGGATCATTCACTGCACGTGGTGCTCGGCATCAGAAGCGGAAATTAGTTAAAGTGAGATAAGTCGTGAGTTGGCCATGCTTCACACACTGTTCAGATGGTATGCAGTGGAATGGATACCACGCCTTCAATATCTTGTCAACCCTCATTCAATTCGACAAATGGGTGCATCCTATGGATGCAGACGTCAAAGCCATCATTATTGAAAACTGTAATGACACTGACATTGTGATTTATACAGATCGATCTGTATTTCGCCACCAAAAGTCTGCTTGGGCCTTCTCTGCAAACTCGTACGACAGAAAGATCAAGGAAGCCAGTGGTGCATTTAGTATGACAACAAGTAGCATGACATTGCAAGTACTGGCAGTGACTTGGGTACTACTCTGGCTGGAGTCACAAAACAACACCCATACATGCGTTCTGAGTGATTCATTGAGTATGATCCAGAATGTGGAGGCCAGTTCGGTGCGCAGACAATGGACTGAATCACTACACGCATCAACAATTTGCATAATTATATTCATTTTTGTGCCAGGTGTTGGTGTTGATGGCAATGAGAGAGCAGACAGGCTGGCTGACTCTGTCACCATATTGTTGGGGTCAGCCAATGGATAGAGCTGACATTTTGAACACCCTCACACAGTGTGGCCGCAGAGAGGACTTTCATCTAAACCAATCCACGTCAACTGCAAAATTGCAAGAGCTTGAATTCAAGATTGCAGTGGCCAGAAAAGAGCAGCACAAGAGACATATGAGTAGTCTTATCAATCAGCATCAAACTGGTATGGTTAGTTGCTGGACAATGTTGGAGATATTGTGAAGATCAGAGCAACTATGGACATTGCAATGCAGATATTTGAAACTGAAACAAGAATGTTATTCTATTGATAATCTATATATATATATACTTCATTCACCTGTTTCTATGGTTTAAGAACTACATTTGACAAACTTATAATAATGTATTGTACATTTTGCACAGACCTCACCGCCCCACAGGGTGTATCCCAGGATGATACACAAAGCCTCATTCTGAACTCTCTCTTGGCGTTAAATTTGTATCTTATTAACAGTGAAAATGACCAATGCATATTAAAAGAGCATCTGGCAGAATGTATTAGATCGTTGGCTCCCATTCGGGAGACCCTGAATTGATTCCGGTAAGGTCAAGAATTTTTGTATGCTGGGGACATAAAGAAAAAAATCATAACCTGAACTGTTTTGCTGTGACTGCACTAGTCATGCGCCAGTTAAATTCCACAGGCTCATGTGCCTCCTGGCATACACCACCATAAATAGCAGTATTACACAGGCAGTAAAGACATTAAAAAAAAAAATTTATGCGCTTTTAAATTAATATCTCTAAGACTTGTTACAATACTGTTTTATTGTTAGTGAGCAACTACATTGTGAAATACATTGTGCATGTGAGTCCAAGTTTCAATGGCACAGTATGGCAAGACCAAAACCCAGTGCTGGAAGTAGCTGCAGGATACATTATTGGCCTGTATCTAACTGTGACTGGAGGGGCTCTTACTTCTGTTACAAACTCATCTATGCAAGACAGTGCATTATCATCGGATGTTCCAGTAGTAGGTAAAACATATTCAAATTCAACATGCTCAAGCAGTGGCCAACATCATACTCTACGGGCTTTGTTTTCTACTGGATCTCAGGTTAGTACTTATCTGGAATGTTATATTGTTTGATTACTTTCTTCAAAATGTGTTGCAAATCAAGGCATCAGATTTAATGACAATTTAATATAATGAAGACATGCAATTTACAATAGATACTTTGAATATCAACTTATTGATTATCAACCTCATTGCATGGCATCAAATAACAATTTATGTGAAAATAAAACAGATATTATACTTGCTGCTTTTGTCTGTTATTGCTATTATTTTTATGAGCTTAGCTTAAATGTGAAGTGGTGCACCTCTCTTTAAAAAGGGAGTTTGCATTTATAAAAGCAGCTAATATACTGATTACGTATATATTTTTTATGCTGAGTGTAAAATGAATTTCCAAACTCACATCTAGCTCGTATAGTTTTTTCGTCAAAGTTATAGCACATTGTCTTTTTTCACAGACTCTTCTAAAATATACATTTGATGGACATCCAGGAGAGTTTCCACTAAATGTGACCATTACTAACAAGAACTTGATTGTACCTGCAGCAAGAGCTAGTACAGACATAATCCTGCTGGAAGGAGTAGACTGCGCCATCATTGAGGGTCCAGTTTATGTTCCGACAGGATATATATCCAACTTCACTTTGGTGAAGCACTCTGGTATTCATTTATACTACTGTATAAAGTATTGAAATATACAATGTAGTGTTATTTTTCTTGACTTTCAGATACCAACTTGAATGTGTTCAAATAAACCAATGCTCAGCTTGATCTCCAAAGAGCCAGCTAGATCTGGCATGATGCCAATGATGGGCACATATATTCTCCTTTTCCTCATTCTTGGACATCTCTCTCTAGCCTGTGACGCTTCTGGTGCTCTGGGCAGCAACAAATGAACACAATTCTTCTCTATTCTTGGCCGTCCGCTGTATTATTTCCAGCTGTTATTCATTTCTTTCAGTTCTTGTTCTACTGTTCTCCTCCAGGTCGTTTTGTGTTCTCCACATTTTGTTTATTCTCTGGTGTCTATCTCAGTGCAGTTTTTGTGACAGAGTTAGTCTCCATGAGTATAACATGCCTAATCCATCTCCAGCATCACATTTGGATGATGGTGCTCATATTCTCTTGTTGGCACTGGGCAAGCAGTTTTAGTTATAGACAGTATTACCAGAACATGTGTAAGATCTTTCAAAGACAAGTTGTATGAAAGGTGGAGGAAAGTTTGGACATATCTTGTTCCTTTATTCTCAGAATTCTGATTCATATAGTAAAGTTGAATAGCACACAGCTGTGGTATATATTAATCTTGGTTCTGATGCTGTATTGGGCTGATTTTCAGACCGTCTGAAGTGTAATGAATGCACTAGCTGCCTTACTTAGTCTGCTTTTAATGTCAGATCCAGCTCCTCCTTAGTGGCTGATAACACTTTCAAGATATGTGAAATCAGTTGTATTTGGAAGGATTTTATTTTCTAGTTTGACTGGTGCAGGGGTGGCCATGTTCACAGTCATTATTTTTGGGTTTTCTCTTATTGATTTTCAACACAACTATCTGGTGGTACTGGTTAAAGAAGCAAATCTTTTCCTGGATATCTTTATGTGTGTGAGATAGACAAGCAATGTTTTCATCAAAATCTAGGCCTTCCAGGGGGATGTGAGAGTCCATCCGATACCTCTTGAATTATCTTCATTTGTTTTACTCATCACCCAGTAAATATACATGTTGAATAGTAGGGCTGACATTACACTTCCTTGTTGCACACTTGGTTTGATTTCAAATTTTAGCTGGAAGTTTCAGCACTGAATGTGAATTTGCTTCAGCAACTTTTCATGATGTTCATAAAACACAGTGAAATTCCATACAATCTTAGAATATGCCAAAGACTTCAATGACCTGTACTAACAAATGCCTTTGCAAAGTCAATAAAGTTTATATAGAGTTTGCTGTGCCTTTGTGGTGTTGGTCAGCATCTCATCCAGAAAAAAGAACTGTTTCACTTGTTACAGCGGTACTTCTTCAACTGCCTGTCAACCTGCTCTAGCTAATCCTCAAAATATGTAGATTGTATCTTCTCATTTCTGCTGTTATCTGCGAGAGTTTTTCTACTTCATACTGTTTTCTTACATTCCAGAATCTAATTCTGGTTTTGGTTTTGTCATTCAGGACTTTCATCATCGTGAAAGTAGCTTCCTTTCCGTTTTCTCCGCTTTCAACACTTTCAGTAAAATGAGTCAATGACTGGTAGTCCTTCATGCTTGTGAATAGGTAATCAATGTTTTGGTTGTTATTTCCGTAATGCAAAGATTTTTACTGGATTATTAGCTAGCTCTAAGTCAAACTCCCAACCTGGAGGATCAGGAAGCCATATTTAGTATTGCTCCTCCTGAGGGACCTGTCAGGCCTGGGTGACCCTGCACACTTGAACATAAGCTCCTGTCAACCTAGCCCACTGTATCATTGGAACACATAAGCCTCCCCACCACTACAAGCTAATGGCCTCATGGAAAGGATTCTTCTGCATGTTTGTTACACATTTTCTACAATGACTTTGTATGTGCCAGAGTCACATTCATCAGAAGCTACTATCTATTGATTGTTGGTACCTTAGTACCTGTGAATTTTGCTCAGTAATTTCTCTCAGCACATTCACTGCTCAATTGAAAAACACACTGTGTCCAAATTCTGATTTTATTAGCCATTTAAGAACTTTCTCATGATGATAGTCATGTAGTATATGAAATACCAAGGTGGCAAAGCACCAGAACACACAAACTAATTAGTATTTAGATTATGAGTTAATATGTTTGCACATGTACTCCATTCCTATAAACATTTAGAAAGATCTGAGTAAACTGATATATAGATATGACAATTTCATTGGAACAAAGTGACTACTAAATGTTTCACCCTCAATCAATGTTCCAGGACCTGTGCTATCTTTTGAGTTTCAATATATACTGCACCATGAATAAGTTTTCAATATGGTCGATGTATTCATTATAGAAGTTGTAGTATCAATAAATATGTCTACTATCACTGTGCTTGAATTGCTTGAATTTCCCAATTGTTTATGTATCTTCTCATGACAAACCTCTTCACTTTATCAAATGTTAAACTTTTATCATGTTAGCGTAGTTTCACAGTTGCCAATGTAACAGCCTGTTCATTGCCAGGCATGTTGTAATGTGATGGAATCCACTGTGTCGAAATTTTACTCAGACTTCTGAAGTGTTTGTTTTATGTTATACAGATATTTACTTTCTTGGCTCAACTCCATATATACAATTACAGATAATTGATCCCCATTTATTGTATAAGTAGTGTTGAAAGTTGCATTATACATATATATTTAATGTGTTAAGTTGGATGTATTTCAAGTTCTAAAAACAAATCTGTTGAGAACATCCAAATGTGATATTGTTATAATACTTTTTTAATATTCTCAATGAAGGAGGAAACTTGTCATATGATTGGGATGTCAGCGATGGCTCTCTACAGACTCATGGTATGATTTTACAACACGTCTTCATAACACCAGGAGAATACAACATAACCATCGCAATATATAATTCTATTAACAGGAAAGAGAATTTTAGCACAGTGATTGTTCAAGATGAAGTAAGTAGTAGTTTATTGCTAGGATACATCATTTCATCATCATTGGCCTCTTTGTCTCAGGACAATAGGTTTTGCAATACATAATTTGTTCTGTGCTAAATCACATCCTCTGCAGTGGCTGTAATGGCCTATTCTGAAGTGGCAAACCTTGCCACAGTTGCTGCAGGTGAAACTTTTGACTGGAACTTATGCTGAGGATGGTCTCTCTACACTTTTTTGCCTCCATATGTGATGTTTCTTTTCTTTTTGATGGATAGCCATCCCTCTCTGCCACTTGCTATGCCAACCACTCACAATTATCTTTGTCTATGCTGCATAAAGTTAGATCACACTTGCAAGAATCAATGAAGCATAGTAATGGGTGCTCATGCTGTCTGGTACCAGTTGCGAGTTGGCTATATAGAATGTCCTTTAGGATTCTACCATTGCTATGTGGCACACATGTTCTAGCCATCTCATACGTCACTAACTCAACAAGGTGTACATGCTTGGAATGCCAGCAATGTCCACGATTTTTATAATTTCAATGTTACCGGGTTGTTAACCCAGTGTCATGGTTTTATGTATTTGTCTTGCGCTTCTCTGGTGACTTGTGTGATGGTTTTCTTAGTCCTGTGGCAGAATTCAACTACATTATCTATCCACCTTTTTATCGGTCTTCCTCTCGCCTTCCTTCCTGATATTCTGTTGTGGAAAGCTTCATAGGCAGTTTGGTCTGTTCGCATTCTTACTAAGTGGCCAAACCACTTCATTCTCTGTTTCGCTATATAATTCAAGCACGGTCTTGTTCCAACCTTTTCTCTGATCCTGGTATTCGTTACTCTGTCGATTCTTGTGTTGTTGGTGACTTTGTGGAGACATCTCATTTTGCAAGATGCTACTTTCTGTGTATGTTTCTTATTCATTGACTTGGTTTCACATTGGTAACATAGAGTGGGTATGAAGATGCTGTTGATCAACTGTTGTTTAGCTGTCAGTGAGATGTTTGGATGTCTAAGTAGTGGCGCTAGTTGGTAGGTTATTGCATTTGCTTTCTGAACTCTAGTTTCTTAGTTTCTATCTCTCTGTTGAGTCTTCCATCCTCTGTAAATATGCTTCCTAGGTACTTGAATCCCTGTACTTGCTCTATTGTACTACCATTGATGTTGATGTTTAGTGTATTATGTTTCCTTCCTATATTCATTACCTCAGTGTTGGCTACGTTTATGTTTATGTCATATTTTTTACAGTTATAATATAAAATGATGTTGTAGCTCTTGTTCTTGTTGGCATATTACAAAATTGGTCATCTGCAAATGAAAATTCATTAATTGTTTCTGTTTCTAATTTTGACTCCTGTGTAATTTTATCCATGTATGTTATAAAAAGTAGAGGTGAGGAAACATACCCTGTCTGACGCCTGATGTAATAGGGAACCAGTCTGTTATTCCCACTGTTGTTCTTACTGAGCTTTGACTTTCTTTGTATAGGGACATAATGTTGCCTAATAATTGTCCTTGTACACCATACTTCTCAAGGACTCAATGTATACTTGGAGCAAAGACCTTTCCCACGATGCTAAGCAACAAGATACCATGATAGTTGCTACAATCACCACGATCATCTTTATATTTTTTTAAAGGGTGATAATGTTTGCATCCCTCATGTCCTGAAGAACTTCCCCCTCCCTTCAGCATAAGCAGAATACTTCATGTAGACTGGCCAGGACAGACTGTTTAGCACATTTAATCACTTCATGGTGTGGATACCATTCTTTCCATTTGCCTTTCCATTTGCCAGGATGTCAATTCCATTATTAAATTCTGCTTCTGTTGGAGTTTGATCTATGTTATTCAAGACTGGTAGAGTTTCAATTGCACCAAGTGCAATGTCAGTTAATATATATTTGGTGGAATACAGCTCTAGATAGTGTTCCACTCAGTGTTCCAACGGCTTTTTGTAATCGATTAGAGCTTCCCCTGCTTTTGTTTTGAGGAGTGCAGCAGTCTTTTTTCATAGTTGGACCAAAGACTTTCCTGATGCTATTTCTTAATTTTTTAAATAAGAACATTGGTTATTGGTTACTAAACTGACGTCATTGCACTCCGGGCAGACCCATAGGTGCTCAGTCTCCCCAACAGATATCGAAGAGTATGCATACTGATGGTTCCCGTGGTTCGCTGATTAAACACCACGCATTCTTACTAAGTGGCCAAACCACTTCATTCTCTGTTTCGCTCTGCCTCTCAGGCGTCCAGTTTGACTTGTACAACGGGTAACTCCAAACTGCCTAAATCGCTTGATCGATTCAACATCGATTTTAGTGTCATCATCCAACAGACAGTCGCGAAGAGACCGAAGAATATCCCCTTATCCATCTTCAACTCGGCAACAATCGATGCAAGCCTAGCCGCTCTCTCATTACCGTAAACACCCGATTGCGCAGGACAGTATAACCTAGTAAGCCTCTGGAGGTTAGAAACTTCTATAGACGACATCCACTCATACCGAAACCTGTCGTTCTGGATCTTGTGAAGCATCGACTGAGAGTTAGATACACCAACTGCCCCAGTAAATAAAGTCCCCGAGATCCAATGGAGGACAGCAGTAACGGCCTCAACCTCCATCCTCATACTAGAAGTAGTTGTCCTGTATGCCCCACTTCGCTCTGCAACAACCCTACCATGCGCATTAGCCAAGAAACCCCTATTCGGACTTCTCACCCCGTTGAACCGACCCATCGGTATATACATTCTCGATTCTCGTGCCCTTAACATCATTAGTGTTCTTGTGCAGAGTATGTCTCTTATCCGCAGTCACTCGTATATATGCCTTGGTTTTGGCGATTGCATGACGGGAGCGTAGTGACAGAAGGTCAAGCATATATCTCATCTTAACAAATGGGGGTATCTCTAGTGCAGCCCAGTACTATACGCATACCTTCATTCTGAACCTGTTTGAGTCGTTCACATTGTGATCTTGATATCGTAAGAATTCCGAGTCTACCACTGACATAACCAGTCGATCGAACAAAAGGGCAAGTAGTTTCTGCTCAAGGTGTGTGGCCACCATAACTTTGAGAGCCGCAAGACCACGCTTGCAACGTTGTATCGTCTGTTCAACATCGTGTTTGAAAGATAGACTACGATTAAAAGTTATTCCAAGTTCTTGGAATTAAGAACAAACACATATTATATATATCTCTCTCTATGTCATAGTTCTACATCTGCTTGTCTAGGCTATCATGAAAATAATACAAAATAATTATGATAAATACTTAATATAAAAACAACACACACACACGCACGCACGCACACACACTCACACGCGCACGCGCACACGCACACGCGCACGCGCACGCACTCGCACGCGCACGCGCACGCGCACGCGCACGCACACGCGCACGCGCACGCACACGCACACCACACACACACACACACACACACACACACACACACATTTGTGGACTCAGTAGTGAAAAATGAAAAATGTATGTTTGCAGTGCAATTATTTGAACACAGTATATGCCTCCGAATGGATGAAAGAATGTCAATTATTTTGAAGCAAGATAATTATGAATATGTTCATAAAAAATGAAAAATTGTGTTCATAGGTTACAGATCTGGCAATAGAAGCCGTAAACTCTGAGACAAACACTGTGGTCAATTTTACCATTACAATAACTAAAGGATCTAGCTACATGTGTGTTCTGAACTTTGGTGATGGCTCAGATGTGTCCGTCACAGATTATATTCAGACAACAATACCAACATCCTACCAGTCTCATATCTACACACAGTTTGGAATATTCGTGGTGTTTCTTACTTGCGAAAACAATGTAAGAATGAAAATTAAATCCGTCATAACATTTTTTTTCCATTTACTTGCGCTCATCATTGTTATCATCTTCCTCATTGATGTTATTTCAGTATTTTTTATTAAATAGTAATAATTTATAATTATTCTTAACATAAAATGTAACAGTAATTTTTGTTCGCTATACATGTAACTTGAACAAAAGACATTTTCATTTTTTTGCCTCTTTCCTATTTGTTTCTGCACAATTTCACTGATAGAGTTTATCTCCAAAACATTTTTCTGACCACTCTGTTGAAGGCTTTCTCCTTATTTTACAAAGACTGTTTTCTTACTTACTTTTTTGCCATTGTGTTCTTATATTAGCGATTAGTGAGTGTCATCATCATTGCCCGTCAAACAGGTCCATAGATGCTCAGATCTCCTCAACATTTTCATCACAGTAAAGCAAATGATCACTCCAGTTCTTTTTTGACTAATCCAATATCTAGTGCCCTTAGCCATTTTTATTGTTCATTTGAGGATCATCTTCATTGCACATGGGACATGTCCATAATTGCTCTGATCTCCTCCCAAGCATGTATTTCAGTGTGTTTAGACTAGCAATCTATCCATCTCTGGCATCTTCTGTTTCAGTCTAACCTCCTTCACTCTGGATTAGAGATGCAGATTTATACGACTCTGTAAAAAATAAATCTATTTGAGCTGCCTCTCTTATGGCATTGATGTCTGACTTGTCCATTTACTGCCCATCCTTGATCACTGTTGTATCAGCTAACCAATCTGCTCGCTTGTTGCCCTCCAGGTCAAAGCCTTGGTCACTATCATCATTTCCATTTTGAGGCTATTTGTTGTCACTGCAAAAGCACATCTCAACTTCTTGACAGTTCTGCCCATTGAACTTGTTTTGAAGGTCAACACACTTTGTTTGCTTCAAATCACTGAACCATCCGTTTATACCACAGCATCACCATATTTTGTGCTTTCATATATTTGTGCTTGGATCTTTAAATTAACCATAGCAAGAATTTGTTCACTGCAGCTTCTGTCAATTGTGGTAGGAAGCAAAATGGTAGTGTTAACATTTCCATGTATTGTTATCTCCTACCTTTCATGATTGATATTTATAGGACTACATGCCTGCTGTACATCATCTTCAGCATGGCCCATCCATGATTTATCTTTTTTCAGTCTATTATTTTGGGTATGATCAGCATGTCATTAACCATTTCACTCTGCAATTATTTTGACCTCTGAACGCATTTATTTTTGCAATTCAAATTTAAAGTCAAGGTTAAACCTTTATAACTCTAGTAATGTTTCTCTAAGGTATGACATATTTATACTAAAAAGTTGCTAATCGGATGCATATAATTATATTTTGCATCAGGTGATATACGTTTGAGAAAATTAGATTATTATAGCAGGACTATTTTGAAGAAAATAAAATAATCATTAAAAATAATTTACTCGGGTTTGTATTACATCTTAATATTCATAGATGTTTCCAAAAGTAGCAGTTAAATGAAGATAATTCATGTGCGAACATATTCTATAAGTTTTATATAATTAGGTTCAGTAGTTTTTATAATATTCACTTTTTAGTGCAGACATGTCAACAAATGGTATGTGAAATGCCCATTCTTTAGATGCAATTATTACATTAGACTTAGAATTACAACTATCGATACTGCATTCCATAAACAAATGCCGTTATTACCATCAATTAAATTTTCTTCATTACTATCACAAGTTAGAATTTGATATAGCAATGCTCAAGATTGCACTGTATAAACTCATTTTGGTCTTTATGACAAGGTTGACAAATGCCGGAAACATTCTCGTTTTAAAAAAAAATATGACTACTGTAACACAATAATAAACTGCTTTCCCGCTTTCAAATCTTTGATAAAAAGAGGTAAAATATGCCTACATATAAGTACTTTTCATTTCTGACAATTTTTTAAACTACAGTAAAGGGTTTGTGAAGATACATTCGTTTTGGTCATATATGGCCTTTTTCGTCTTTACAGACGGTCAATTGGCATGTGTTTTACTGTGACAACTTCTGAGTTTTCGCTTTTCTCTCTTGTCGTTCAGCTCATATATAAGTCTCTTCTCAAAAGACTCTGCGCCCTTTCGTAATTTGGCTTTCCACTCAACTCTGTCATCAGCTAGTCTTTCCCATGTGCTGGGACCTATAGAAAAGTTTTTCATTGAGGCTTTTCAGACATCTTTATATCTGAGCAGTGGTCTGCCCTGGTGCCTCTTCCCTCCGAAAGTTCACAGAACAACATTGGTTTTGGTATGCGATAAGTTTCCATTCTTCTCACATGCCCCAACCATCTTAGTCGTCTACTGCTGAGCATGCCCATGATGAAAGGCAGGTTTGCACGTTGCAGTACTTCAGAGTTGGTTATCTTGTCGTACCACCTGATGTTCATAATCTTGCGGAGACATCGAAGGTGAAAGATGATAAGTCGTCTCTCGTGTCTTGAGTAGGTTGTTCATATTTCTGAGCCATATAGTAAGGACTAATTGCACAGGCTCGATATATTTGAATCCTCGTCTGCAATGTAAGTTTTGTGTTGTCCCACGCTCGCTTTGATAGTTTGCCGTTTGTAGTAGCCGTACTCCCTACACGAGCGTTGATTTCTTCACCAAGAGAAAGGCTGGCAGTGACCATGGACCCGAGATAGCAGAATTTTTGAACTGGTGTCAGATGGTTGCCATTTAAAATGATATTTGTTGTGTTACCTACATCTAAAAACTGATATATCGCTTTTGCAACATCATGAACATTACTCTGAACCGATATATCGGCTCAGCAGTCCCGTTGGGTTAAGTGGGTGTTGATTGTCAACCGTGACCTTCAGTTATCAGTTCTATGAGGATTATCATCATAGCACTCCGGACATGTCCATAGGTGCTCCGATCTCCGCCTCAGCAAATCCAGCAGCGTCCAGCGGCCCAACACGCCAGTTCGATGTTGATTAATCAATCTCCTTGCATATTTAATATGTCGTTCTTTTCCGGCTGCACCAATCACCTTGAAATAGGCAGATATTCTGGATAGTTTGACCCTGTTGTCCATGGTGAAAAAGTTTAGAAAGTATCTCATGGTTCGACAGGATGTGTTCCTTGTGCATCCAAGAATAATCTGCATTACCGTGATTCAATTTTTGCGAGTCTGCTGGCGTGTGTGTTGCTGATTGTGAGGATGGCCATTGCATATTCAATGGGGAGGAGGGACAACAACAGTCCCTGTTATAATATCAGAAGTAGCAATTGTTCAAAGTTTGTGGTCACCATAACTTTCAATACATTTTCGTATATTTGCCTTTTATAATTTGATAATTGATGGATGTTTGTCCGCTATTAAAATTCAATAACTACTATCTTGTAGCACTTTAAATGATGTAGCCATTGTGTGTAATGATTGGTTTCTCAAATGTAGTTTGAAATCACCAGAAATCTCTAAGGGATTAAATACTCCTGAATCTTTTATCTTATATTAATATTTTTGCCTAACATATTACTATTGCTACATCATCATCAGGTTAGCAATGAAACTGCCTCCTTTATCCTGTACATTGAAGAAGCCATCATCGATCTGCATTTGGAGAAACAGGGAGCCCCTACCAACACCCCTTTCATTATTGCTTGGTTAGTGAAATCTGGAAACAATATTACATTTTCTCTAACCTTCGATGGGACATCAGTGCCTATAAATTGGGCTACTTCAACCCCTGACACATATCGATGGGAATCTTTACAAATGTCCGGTCAAACTGCAGGTGGCTATTCACTGATTTTGACGGTAATTATACAAGTTTAAATTGTTGTGTACTACATTCAAAAATTGCATCATATGATACATCTCTACTAATAATACTTCATTTAGACAATTGTGCATTATAAATATGTGAAGAACTTTTTGGGGGGTTGAAAATAATGATTGGTAGATTGTGATAATTTAAAATCTAGCTGTTTCAGGAAGGATTTGTTTCTTCATTTTTACTCTTGAAGGATTCAGCAGTGCTTGGGCTCTTGCCCTTCAGCTCAATGTCATGTTAAAATATATATATGTGTTTTTAAGTTTTTGCTTTGTTCTATAATGCACTGAAGGTTCTTCTGGCATTTAATGCGAAGAGAAGGTTTCGAATATTTTTTGACAACAGATAAAATTCAGAGTAAGATCATTGGAAACTACAGAGATCTAGTTTTGCAGAAGAATGCTGAAAATTCCATGAACAGTGAAGAAAACAAATGATGAGGCTTTAAATCAGACCTGCACACAAAAGAATAAGACAATTAAAGTTCCTCTGGCAATATAATGCAAAGAGGAGGTTTAGAACATTTGGTGACAACAAGTAAAATTCAGGGAAAGAGAAAATGGCAATTTTTAATAGACAACATTTTATTGAGAAATACTTGCAATGATGTTTTCCAATTTTAATTATTACACCATTCTTACTGAAGAGCTAATAAACTGTTGCATTGTTTTGCTAAATGTTTCCAGGCCAGTAACAAAGTCAGCAGTGCTAATGTGAGTGTAGAATTTAATGTGCTGGAAAAAATTGTAAATCCAACCTTCACTTCTGATCTTAACAATGTAACAACAGATGACACTGTTATATTTACTGTGAACATGACCCATGGATCTGATGTGACAGTCATAATTTCATACGTGGATGGAAGTTTGAACTATACCTACTATTCTCCTGGAGCAGCCTGGCTGGTACCATTATCAGTTCCTCATAACTTTGTCACTGGTTGTCTGTGCTTGGTTAAGGCAACAGTATCAAATGCAATTGGTATGTATGTAAGAAATTTCGAATTTATAAAAGACTAAAATTGCATCGTATATACTTTCATGTCAGACATTTTTAATCATATATTTTCTCAAATTAAAGTTTATTTTTAACAAGTCAGAAATACGATCAATTAATTCCTAATAGGAATTAATAGTGAAATGGGAAAGCAAAACTAGCACTGATCACTGGTAACTCTGGAGTGGGCAACACTGTAATATATACTAATATGTTCATTCTGCTGTTGAGAAATCAGGATAGGGTTTTCTCATCCAAAGTGATGAGGAGTGTTCAAGAAGAATGAAGCTCATATGCAATAACTTCCAATACTGAATTAATTTACTTGGTCAGTCACTCTTTCGCGAATGTATATGCAATCTACAGAGCCCAGTTTACACATTAAATTATTGTTATTGCTTTTTAATTATAACAGAAATGCTTTATATATGCATTAATTACTAGCAATAATCTTGAATCTGTTAATATTTCATGTTTTATGTAGTGATGCACAACATAAATATTTCAGTTTGGACTATCTTCATTGTACTCGAACATGTCCATAGGTACTCCGATCTCCTTCCCATAATCTAACAGCATCCAGCTACTGATCGTACCAGTTCGATTTTGATTGATAAGCCTACTCATATACCTGTTGTGTTGTTCTTTTCTTGCTACTCCAATCTTCAATCACAGCACCTGTAATCTAGCGGTTGACGTGAATTGGTTTAAATGAAAATTTTCTTTGCGGCCACACTCATGAGGGCATTCAGAATGTCAGCTCTATCCATTGGCTGACCCCTGATATAGTGGCAGAGCCAGCCAGCCTGTCTGCTGTCTCATTGCCGATGATAACCATGTTCCCGGAACGAAGATAAGTTTAGTTCTGCAAATTGTTGACGCTTGTATTGATTCAGTCCATTGCCTGCGCACCAAACCAGCCTCCATCTTTTGGATAATACTCACAACATTCTTATCAATGAAATGATCAGTTCTTCTATATATTTAAGAAGCAATAATTAACAATTTGTTTTATTATATTTCCTTTCCATCACCATAGAATTTATCGAAACAGGAACTGAAAAGTTACAAATTTTGTTACTTGGAGGCAACTTTTCCTATAATTGTATATAAGTTAAAAACATATAATAATTTCTCTGAAGTAATGAAAAGCATCAGCTTGAGAAAATTACATTGTTAATAGTTTTCAAAAGAGAAGATGGAGATATGTTGGGCACACCTTGAGGAGAAATGATCAAAGAATATCAAGGCAGGCATTGAAGTGGGATGCAAAGAGTTCAAGAAAGAGAGGTCGACCTAAGGAGACACTGAAGCGAACTTTGCTGAGAGAGGCAGGAAATATCGGTCTCAGTTCCATGGAGGAGATTGAGCGAGTTGCCCAGGATAGAGCGGAATGGAGAAATTACTTGCAGGCCCTATGTAACGTATAACGGTACGAGAGGAATTATTATTATTATTATTATTAATAGTTTTCACAGGCACAATAACTACATATTTGACTTTCCTTATACCTGATTTAAGCAAAATCAGTTTTTAAAAGTCTAAATAACATTGAAACTCCAAAGTTATATAGCTTTAAAACTAAATTACACATTTTATCAATTCCAATGTTGTCTCAATCCTATATATTCATAAATGAAAAATCCTATCCTGAACAGCTTCACTGTGGCTGCACTAGCCATGCAGCCATTAAATTCCTCAGTCTCTCATCCAACCTGTCCTACACCACCCTAAAAAGTGGTACTACAGGCAGTAACGACAGTGTGTGTGTGTGTTTGTGTTGTCTCAATCCTAACATATGCTAGGGAGAGTTGGAAAATAACTAAGGATATATAAAGTAAGTTGAATCCATTTGGGGATCAAAGGTGCATTTGGATAACGCCGCGCCAGGATTAGTAGAGCAGGCAGTAATATAGACCCTTGTCCCACCTCCATGAGGTGACCCTGGAAACAGACTTGGTTCCTGTCTGGCTAAGGAGGCACAGGGATTAAAGGAGAGCTACAGGTAGTGGTAGTAGTGCAAGTACAGAAAAGAAATGCAGGTTCACAAATACGAACCGCCCGAGTGGTTACCGGGGCCCAAATTAGGGATGTAAAGAATATAACCACTGTCACCTGCCATGCATGTCGTAAGAGGCGACTGAGGAGGTAGGTCGTGGGGCTGGCTACCCACACCGTAAAAACACCAGATAGCTACAGAAACCACAACCAAGAAAATTCAAAGCTCGCCACCCGAGGAAGAAGAGGGACCCCAAGTAGTGGGACTCATGAAGCGACCCGGTGAAATTCGAAAGAAAATCGAGCTGCCGACTCACCTTCTTTCAACCCGGTAGATCTCCAGGATTGGCACCTGGAATGTCCGCACGATGTTTGAAACTGGGAAGGCAGCACCGGTGGCACGGGAAATGAGGACATATGGACTGGCCATCCTGTGACTTGGCGAAACCAGATGGACAAATGCGATGGACAAATGCAGGACACACTAGACTTACAACGGCGGAATCATTACTGTACTCCGGAAGAGAGGAGGAAGACGCACCACACATGGAGGGAGTAGCATTGATGTTGGTCAAACAAGCACAAAAGTCATTAATTGAATGGGAGCCGTTAGGACCAAGAATGATACGGGCAACTTTCAAAACCTCCAATGCAAAAATTAAACTGAACATAGTCCAATGCTACGCCCCAACAAATGACAGCAAAGAACAAATAAAAGAAGAGTTTTACAATAAGTTACAGGGTGTATTAGGCAAATTTAAAAGTAAGGATCTTACTATTTTGCTAGGAGACTTTAATGCAAAAATAGGCAGAGACAACTGGGGCTTCGAGGAAACCATGGGCAAACACGGACTAGGGAAAATAAATGAAAATGGAGAGATGTTTGTGGATCTTTGCGCAGCAAACCAGTTGGTTATAGGAGGTAGCCTTTTTCAGCACAAAAGAATCCACACAGCTACATTGATATAACAAGATCACAGGACAGAAAACCAAATCGACCACATCTGCATAACAGTGAAGTTCAGAAGGTCACTGTACGACGTAAAAGTATATAGAGGAGCAGATGTGGCCTCTGATCACCACCTTGTTATAGCAAAGGTGCGAATGAAACTCAAGAGATTCATGACGACCACGCATGGTAACAGGGTGAGATACAATGTGGGACATCTGAAGGAGCAGAAGGGAAAGGATATATTTAGTGTCACGATTTCCAACAAATTCGAGGCCCTAGAAGTTGATGAAGGAAGTATTGAAGACCACTGGCATAAAGTTAAAGAAGCCTGGACTAGCACGTGTGAAACTACCCTTGGAGAAAGATATACCACCACAAGGAATGGCTATCAGAGTCAATGTTAGATAAGATAACAGAGAGAAGAGGCAGAAAGGCTGACCTCTGTAATAGCAGAACAAGATCAGCAAAGGCCGCAGCACAAGAAAAATACACAAAAGCCAACAGGGAGGTGAAGAGAAGTATAAAAGCAGCTAAAAGAAACTATATAGATGACCTGGCAAGAGAAGCAGAAGAGGCAGCAGCTAAGGGTAACCTGAAAGATTAATACGATAACACAAGGAAATTGA
The DNA here is from genome assembly GCA_020796225.1 of Arion vulgaris. Classification (NCBI taxonomy): domain Eukaryota; kingdom Metazoa; phylum Mollusca; class Gastropoda; order Stylommatophora; family Arionidae; genus Arion; species Arion vulgaris. The sequence goes on along the minus strand of CM036757.1, from coordinate 37,196,461 downwards.
CAGGGAAATACCAACAAATAAATAAACCAATTAAGAACAAGGCTGGAAGATTACTCGGCAATGCTCAAGAACAGATGCAGAGGTGGGCAGAACATTTCAAAGACCTTTTAAATAGGCCAGTTCCCCTAGGCCAACCGGACATAGATCCAGCTGCAAAAGATCTAACAATCGACTGTAGTAAGCCAAGCAAAGCGGAAATAAAGAAGGCCATTCTCCAACTACGAAATGGTAAAGCTACAGGCCCAGATGGTATACCTGCAGAGGCCATAAAAGCAAATGCTGACATCTCAACAGACATGCTACATGGCTTGTTGGGAAAAATTTGGGAGAGGGAAGAAATACCAAAAGACTGGAGAGAGGGCTATATAGTCAAACTACCTAAAAGGGTGATCTCCAAGAATGCTCGAACTATAGAGGAATAATGCTCCTGTCTGTACCAGGCAAAATACTAAGTCGAATCATCCTAGAGAGACTCAAGGAAACTACAGATGCAGTACTAAGGGATGAACAAGCAGGATTTAGGCAAAACAGATCCTGAACAGATCAAATATCGACGCTACGTATCATAGTGGAGCAGGGCATCGAGTGGAACTCATCCCTCTACATAAACTTTGTGGACTATGAAAAGGCATTCGATAGCCTAGACAGGGAAACACTCTGGAAACTTCTACGACACTATGGCGTCCCCAGAAGCTAACCAATTTAATAAAGAAAATGTATGAGGAGACTACGGCTAGAGTACTGCATGAAGGAAAACTGACAGAGGCCTTCGAAATAAAGACTGGTGTGCGACAGGGCTGCCTTTTATCGCCCTTCCTTTTCTTTCTGGCTATTGGCTGGATAATGAGATCAACAACTGCCAAGGGAAGAAATGGAATACAATGGACCATGATGAGTCAATTGGAGGATCTGGATTTTGCAGATGATCTAGCACTCCTCTCTCACAACCATCATCAGATGCAAGAGAAAATAACAAAACTAGAAACAGTCTCACAGCAACTAGGCCTGACTATTCATGGGGAGAAAACAAAGCTCATGAGATTAAATGCTGGTTCCAGAGACCCAATCTTATTGAGAGGATCACCACTAAAAGAGGTTGACACATTTACATATCTGGGAAGTGTCGTCAACATTCAAGGTGGCACAGATGAAGATGTTAAGGTTAGAATACAAAAGGCAAGATCAGAATTTGCCATTATGAAGAACATATGGAGTTCAAGAATGATTAGGAATAAAACTAAGATAATGATATTTAACTCAAATGTCAAGTCTGTCCTTCTGTATGGAGCAGAGACATGGAAAACAACTAAGGTGAACACCAAAAGTTGCAGACATTCATCAATAGATGCCTACGCAGGATACTCCATCTGAGATGGTACGACAGGACCACAAACAGAGAACTGTGGGATAGGGCAGGACAACGGCAGGTGGAACAAGAGATAATGAGCAGAAGGTGGAGATGGATAGGACACACACTGAGGAAACCCCTGACAGCATCGTGAGACAGGCTCTCCAATGGAACCCCAGGGCAATAGAAGTAAGGAAGACCCAGAGACACATGGAGACAGAGTTAGAGATGGAAAGCAAGAGGACGGGAGAGAGTGGCGAGATCTGGAAAGGATGGCCTTGGATAGGTGGGCTTGGAAGGCCTTGGTTGCGGACCTATGCTTCCTAGGGGCGAAGGGTGAAGAAGAAGACAAATACGAACAAAATGCACACATCTCCTGGCTGGTGTTCGTAGAAACGAAGCCCAAGTTTTGCAGAAACGTAAAATAACAGCAGAGTACGAGATGTCAGCGAGCGAATGCTAACTTCCCCAAGTAAATGAATCGATAAAGGGGGAAGATTGCAGTAAAACTTGGTAAAATAGCGAAAAGCGTACAAACAAAGTACTATAGTTTTGCAAAATACAGAAACAGTGACGATAAACAGCAACGTTTCGACCAAAAGGCCTTTATCAAGCAAACGATACAACAGGAGGGACGAATTTCAAGGAACACTACAAATGGACGATTAGAGAAACATTCAAACGTATCTAATGAAAATCTGGAAATAAAAACGAATAACGAAATAAGTGCAACACAAAACTAGAAGTGGAAAAGAAGAGACGCAATAAACAATCAAGTGAATATATAACTTATATTTATGAAGCAAATACACATATAGACTACAAAGCATGAGATGAGAAAGTATTAAGAAGCATGGGAATGTAATGCTTTGAGTCCAAGAGGTCGCAAGGTACCATACAACGAAATAAACCGGTTCTCCAGAGCAAATCGACTATGATCATCAGAGGAACATGATCGGATGGCTGTGACCGGCGAAAGCTCCTGAATGGCCAGTATCATTGAAATGAGTAGCTACAGGGGTCACAGAGCATTGGCGTATATCGCGCAAGTGTTGGGCGAATCGGTCACTGAGCCTCTTGCCGGTCTCATCAATATAGGCCTTGTTGCACTGCTTGCAGGTGATGGCATTGATAATATTTCTGGATTCGCACGTGAAACTGTTTTCAATAACAAACGTCTTTTTTGGAAAAGACACTGTGCGGGTCTGTATTGCATAAACACATGTGTTGCAGCGCCGACGGCCACACTGGATTATGCCAAAATGACTCTGGATATCAGGCTTCAGTCGACTGTGACCCAACATATCCTTAAGACGTCTGTCCCGTCTGTACGCCACCAAAGGATAGTGTTGGAAAACTGAACGTGTCTCAGGATCAGACTGTAGAATGGAGAGATGACGGAATAAAACTTTCTTCACAAGGGAACTATGAGGGTGGAAAGTTAAGATGAGTTTCACCCTGTCAGAATTGGAAGTTCTATGCTGGTTAGAAAGGGCCTACTGGCGAGCAATTTGCTGAACGCGATGCATAGCAGATGCAAACACATTCTCCTGGTATAGGCACTTGCGAAAGAAATCAAGCATCTCGTGAGCTCTATCGAGAAAATCATCGTCCTCGCTACAGAGGCGACGAAGGCGCAAGAGTTGAGAGGATGGTAAAAGGTCACAACAAGCCTGGGGATGGGAATAGGTATAAAGGAGAAAACTATGTGCATCAGTAGGCATATAGTATACTGATATAGTGATGGTGTATAGGCTGATGGTGATAGTGGTGTCAATAAAGTTGACACAAGAGGTAGAGATGTGAGATGTAAATGACCACACCAAAATTGCCACCTACATGGTAAGAGTCCATAAGCACGAAAATAAACATGAAGGGATGAGAAGTGCATCCCAAAGCAGAGACGTGGGCCTACATGGGGCGAAACTCGGAGTTCTGTGCACGAGTCAAACTGTTTCTCAGGGAAATTCCGTGGTACGGTAAATATGTCGGCAAATGTCAACACAATGGTCGTACCACAAGTAGCAGCTTCCCGTTCGATGGGAAAGGCTGCACACGAAGGGATGAGACGTGCATTCAAATTGGAAAAGAGGGCCAACTCCCCCTGAGTAAAGGGTCCCAAGAAAATTGCCAGCTGTGGGGCAAAAATCAATAAGAAAGATGCGTAACGAATCAAAAAGTATCTGCAAGTATTTTGGAAAACACGACAACGCAGCATCGTTTCGCAACATATGACGTTTGTGGGAAACCCCGTACACGAGGCTAAGCGCAGAGAAACCTATTGGGTAAAGTTGGCCTAGCGCAAATTCTAAAGTTGCGTTTAGTGCCTAACAAAAATGCTCTCCCTGGGACAACCGGGCAAGGTACGGTTGCCAAAATAACTAACATCCCCGGAAGAACTGAGGTGGGTACGGTTGGACAATCGCAAATCATAAAGTTTCGTTTTTGTGCCTAACGAAACTGTCCTCCCTGGGACAATCAGGTAGGGTACTATTGCAATAACAACTAACATCCCCGGATAAACTGAAGTGGGTGATGGCGGCGAGCGCAAAATTTCAGTTGCGTTTGCTAGCGCCGATTAAAGCGACCCTCTAGAATATCTGTGTGCAGCCCCAGACCAGCGTTTCCTGGTGACAGGGAAAATATAGGGTAAAATCCTTGCAAATTGCTAAGTAACGACACGCGTCCCGAAGCGGCTGAGAATACTCCTACTCAAGAACAAACTCACAGTGGATAAAAAAAAGTATGGCCAATAATGCTTGACTGGTACAAACCCAAGCATTGGCTAAGGGCAATAATTTATAGACGCCGATCATCCTACACAGATGACGTCCAAATGCCATGGTTCAGATCACGTATAGACTAAGCATACCGCCAACATATGATCGTTTGTTTGACAAAGCAATACAAAAAATGTGATACTTCCTGTGAATAGCCATAGAAGGGTCGAGATCATTCGGGTCTTTACCTTAGCGACCTCACCCAGTCAGCGCATGTAAGCCAATGCTCTTTGGCATAGATCTAAGCCCAAATTTACGGCACTAAACGATCATTAAAGAGTGATTATCTTAACGTTGTGTATGGAACAACCTCACCAAAGGCAGGAAAGCCGTTAGAAAGGTCACCAGTTATGCCTTCACTAAAACTAACTCTGTCCGAGAAAGAGTTACAAAGACAATAGGTCTCCTGCAATGATCACGCTTGAAGGATCTCAGCTTCAAGTACCTTGGAAACCCAAAGACTGTCCATATGGTTGAGGGATGCCTGTAAAAGGGTAATATAGACCCATGTAAAATTCAGTCAGAAGCGCATACCAGGCGTCATGACTTTCAGCCTGAAATAACAGCGGGCGTATGAAAGAAGAAGAAGAATCCATTTGAAAATAGATGTTTGCGAAAAATAATAAATATAAAATGGGACAAATTCAGGACAGGTGATGAAATGATCGATCGTTCTGGTCAACCATTAGTAGCAGCTGTTATAAGTATGAGAAGATGGAGACATGTTGGGAAGAAATGATCAAAGTATCACAAAGCAGGCATTGAAATGGTTTTCTCTCTCTCTTTCTCTTTCTCTTGCGTTCGTTCTTTTTGGCCATTTTTATCAATTTTATTGTGATATATAAAGAACCTTTGCCAAGACCGTTTTTTACGTCACATCTTCCGTACCATGTGGAGCTCTGGTGCTTGCCCTTCGACGACGTGTCCAATTTCAACAAGCGTTTCGTAGGTTTGCTCTCTGTCAGCCTTTGACTGTCCCCAGCTGACCTGCAAGGCAGCAGGTTGCTATTTTCTTTTAAGGTAGCGACCCTTAGGTGACCTACCCTCCTGGGTTGTTGAACGTCATCTGCCCATGTTATCAGTCTTTTTTTTAGACTACTTGGTTTGCCTACCGTCCAGTTTTGTGTACGGTCTGCTCCGCTAGCCTTTGATTGTCCCCAATCTAACTACAAGGGAGTAGTAGTTCACTGCGAGCAGAAATGCGCAATGGATCCAAGCCTCTGCTGGGCTTTCCAGTTTTGTGTTGACATTTTGGTGTTCCGCTCACACCCTACGCTTGCCACTCATCTTCGTCACTCCACCATCAGCACCGTGCACGCCTGCAAACACCGGTGGGTCCACCCGTGCATCGTCCGCTTGCGTGCTCGCTCTGCCCTGGTGCCTGCCCACCATGTCCATCAGTTCTCACTGTGCTCACATTTACCATGCCTTTAGACTGTCCGGACACGGAGCTCAACTCGGTCCCCCACCTCCGGGCCCGAGTTTTGCGCCACGCGGGCCCACATCTCTTCTCTGGATGCGCCCCTTGCAACTCATTTTCGGCCCCCACCTCAGGGCTCCGAGTTTCACCTTATGTGGACTCATATGCGACTCAATTCGGGCCTCCCACCTCCGGGCCCGAGTTTTGCCCCATTTGGACCCACGCCTCTTCTTTGGATGCACCTCTCATCCTTTTATGTTTATCCGTTCAGCTTTTCCCATCGGCCGGGAGAGATGTGCATTAATAGTCACTCTGGGATTCCGTTCATCTATGTTGCGAGCGGATCTCATCCAACGTGACTGCGTCTGCATCACTACTTATACAAGAGTAGCTCTCCCTCGATCCCTACCCGCTTAGCCAGACATGAATCAATGTTTGTTTCCAGGGTCACCACGTGGAGGTGGGTTAGGATATTGATTAGTGCTAGCTCACTAATTTTGGCGTGCCGTTGTCCCCAAAATGGTTCAAGAAAGAAATGATGCAATATGGAAACCCTGAAATTAATTTTACTGAGAGAGGTGAGAAATATCAGACTCAGTTCCATAAAAGGGATTCAATGGGTTGCCTAAAATAAAGTGGTGTGGATAAATTGCTCTCATGCTCTATGTTTCATATAAGGATACAGGGTGGATACACAAGAACACACACAATGCTTATTATTTACAGTAGTAATAATGTATAGATCTACCCTGCTTCCTAAGAACATCTTAAAAGATGTGACTAAAATATCGATATAGGGGAAAACTGCAGTAAAACTATGTAGCAATGGCGCAACACATAATAACAAAGTACTGTAGTTTGTTATTACGTGTTTCGCCATTGCTAAAATAATTGACAGGCTAAATTCTTTTGATGGAACAATGTAGAAACTACTTGTTTAAACCTGAACCAAGCTTAATGTAACTTTTGTAAGATGCAGTATTTCCTGTAACTGAAATCCATGTAGTTATTGAAGAAGTTGTAATATAATTGACATCGATGAAATCTTTTGGCATAGATGTCAACAACTGGGAGAATGCTGCTCAAGACAGATCAGCTTGGCGCACACTTCTTCGACACGGTTCCTCGGCCTGCGAGGCAGATAGAACAGCACGGATGGAGCAAAGACGTCAAAACAGAAAGGCAGTAAAACTTCCCACAAGTGCAAGTATACCTTGCCCACACCGTACACGAACATTTCAAGCCCGTATCGGGCTCACTAGTCATCTACGCACACACAGACAAACATAGCGCAACTACATTCCCTTTGATGAAAATTTGTGTGGTCATCATCACCCGTGATGGACGAGCATCAATAGAATTGACAAACCAGAGCTGGCCAAGACACTACTTCATCTCTAAAAGGTGGCCATGGTAACAGGCTACATCACTACATTTTAGAACTAAGTCAGTAGAAATCAAAGACAAAGGCGAACTTGAATCCAAAAATACAGAATTTAAATGTTTGTGTCAAATGAAAATGAGCAGATATTGCAATCTTGTAAGCTGCTACACGGTGGCGTATGTGGCTTAGGAGATAGTGACTCGGTCTATTAATCCCGACTTTCTGAGTTCGAATCACGCTGCGGACAATTTGGTTGCAAACTGTTTCGCGTGGATTTTTACAAAAAGGATGATGGCACCACCCGTTCAGAAACCAATGGCAAACTACTGAAGGTAAAATGCCTAGAAAAATCACAAACAGCATTAAAAAGCTGTATTTAATTAACAAAGTCCTGTCTAATAGCCGTCCATCGCAAGCGATGATGACAACAATCTCAGACGTGTGCTGTTGCACTCTCTGGTGTGTGCGGAGGTGACTGTAGAGTCCAATCCTAGAACAGAATGACCGACCACAGGTGGGGCATACATGATCAAGGTTAGACATGTGCGTGTTGTGTGCTCTGTCTTTTCACGCTGCTCGTTTTCTCTGTGACTCAACAATACGATGATTCTCAGCTATTCGGTTCCTCTTTTGTTGTTACAGCGCCACATTTGGCGATCTTGCGCAAGGATTCCCAGCACGTATTGTCTATATCGAAGCATTTCAGAGACACTTTAAGAGTGTCTTTAAAGCGTTTTTCTGTCCACCAGCTAAACGTCTGCCCCCTTCAAGCTCGCCATACATCAACTGTTTTGGGATGCGTTTATCAGGCATTCGAGCAACGTGACCGACCCATCTCAATTGGGCCTTCTGCAACAGGGTGTTGACGCTTGGGAACTTTGCTCTTGTGAGGACTTCGCTGTCTGGAATTTTGTCCTGCCAGTTTATTTTTAGTATTCTGTGTAGACAGCATGCAATTAACTTTAAGCTGCTACACAATATAGTACTATACAAATCACTATTAAAATCCTTGTTCATGCTATTTTATGTACATACTTAATGATAGATTTGTCAACCATTAAAACATGTTTCTAGCTGTTTAGTAGTAATGCTAGGTTATGAATTTTGTTTGTGAAACTATCACAGACTGCCATGGTAAATAAATGTAAACCAACTATTAACTAAATTAGAAAACATATCAATCTGGTAACAAAATGAGCTGTTTAAAACTTGATATCAACACTAAGTAGAAAAAAAATCATGTTAAAAATTTAAAATCTTTAGTCAAATCAAAACATAAACTTTAAACATAATTTTTCGTAGCGCGTTGGACTACGGGTGACTATCCCTCTGTATCCCTCGGGTTCAATTCTGCGGGATGGCAGAAAAAGCCATAGATTCCCCAGATTTACGGTGTTCTTGGCACCGAACCGAAGGGTTACGATGTCCATGGCACCGAGCCAAAAAGCTGAAAAGCCTAAGTGCTTCTGGATCGAAAAAATCCAAAAAAACTATGAAACAAAACTTGATCTCAGCGCAAACCATGATTAAACTGATTACATTTTATGAAGCGCTGAGCAGCTCTTGGTAATTAATGTTTTACACAAGTAACAGGGATCTGTTTATTCTCATATCATCTATCTTTCTGGACAAAATAAAATAAGCTGTAATCACATCAGGATTAATTGGATATACATTTTCCAGATTCATTTGATTTAATATTGCCAGTCCTCGTAAAAGTTGGCTTTAGTACTATATCGTGGACTCTGTCAGACAGTGCATACTACTTATACGAGCCACCAGCCTATGTGTACTATGAGTTCTCTTCAAGCAGTGCAGCCAGTCCCACAAACCCAACAGTGATGATTGATTGGGGTGATGGTGTACCTATAGTAACTGAGCATGCCATCATCTTTGGTTCACCTGGTTACTAGTAAGTCCCAATTTCTTCATCATCGTCATTATCATCATCAGCTTGTCCTAAGCATAACTTTGACATCCTAACAGTCCTTTGGAATTTATCTCTGTGACAGGCCATGTGTTCTGTCTCTGCAGCCGTCATGCTTAAATCATCATGTACATCCTGAATTCATCGTCTCCGTGGTATGTAGCATCAGTCAGTTTTCTTTGATTTTGAGTTCTTTCTGTTTGTATATCTGTGTGATTTCTTCTCTGTCCATGGAGGAGTATGGAGGAGTCTTCTGTAACACTTATATTCAAAAGCACAAATATGTTTTCCACACTGCTTTGATAAATGACCATGCTTCATACCAGTGCGTTGCCACTGGGAATATGAATGCTTTTAGTATTCTGAACTTTGTTTTCCTATCATTTCCATTATGTACTGTTTTTAGTTGTCTTTAAAACTAATTTCTTTAAACCACTATTAAATTCATCAATCACTAATATTCAATAAATTGTACTTTCTTCTTTCTTTTGTTGTCATGCTGTTACCGAGGTGTTGCCCGGTGTGATGGTTTGTTGTTTGTTTTTGCCTTGCGCTGCTCTAGTGGCTTGGGTGATAGTTATTTTTTGCTTTTCTGCTATGCCGTAAATGGTGTTGTTTTGCATATTGCTGAGTTTTTCTGTTCTGTTACTTCTTCCACCACTTTGTCATCATGTGTTTGTTTTTGACACCAGTGTTATTGTGTTTCTTTAGTAATACAAATTTACATAATATAGTATTCATTTCTTAGTGGAGAACACTATAGGAAAAGATCATGGTTCATTTTATGAACTTAAAGTTAGGTACATGCAAATGTTGTTTGTCTTACCCTGTTACTAGAGTCTTTAGAAGATTTACATTCATGAGAAATTGTTAGATAATAAGGCCTTCTTGTGCATTGTTTGTGCATGTGTGATAAATGACAAAAGGAAATATATATATCTGATATGTGAGTATGAGGTAGTAGACTTGAATAATCAATGTGTGACTTCCACATCAAGATGGTGTGCATCCAAGTAGCATTTTGTGTTCAATACTTTCATATTAGGGGATGGTTAATCTCATCCCTTTTACGTAGATTTGTGACATGAATTAGGCTAGGAGGTATATTTTTGAGAATCTTTGCTAGTGCTACAGAGTGTGTGCATCTGTGCTGAAGTTTTCTTGAAAATATCCATAGATGAACAGTAAAGACATCCTTCAGCTCTTGTGGTTGAGTAACGTATAACTAGGTGTGGAAGAGAAAGTGCTCTGGTGCTAGAAGAACACTACTTAAGTCCATTCGACTGGTTCTCAATAATGTGCATGTTTTGTATTGGAACTGTGCCATAGTCAAATATTGGCAGCCTTTTTCTTGATTGTCTTGTCTCGAGTGCAAACATCATAGCCTTTCAGGAGACACATCTAGGTAATAGTGGTGTGCTGTATATAGCAGAATTTTACTGCTTTTTTAATAGACAGCATCTTGGGCAGGCAATTCTTATTTGTGACAATATTGGGGCATGAGACGTGAAATGTCTAGTTGAAATTGTGATGAGTTGTGACTTCAGGCAGTTAGGACCCAGTCTGCTAGTCACCTTTTTGTGTATGTGAATGTTTATGCCTGAAATACAGACATGGATGCGCAGAGGTGGCAGTGTTTTAAAAATATTCTATCAGTTGTAAGGTCCTGTCATTTTTCCAGCAATTTCAATGTCAAAGACAAATCATTGGATAACATCTCTATCAGCCAACAGGGTGATTAGTTCGAGGATACAATGGTAGCCACTGACCTTATACTTATCAGCAGCATTAAAGTAACAGGAATGGCAAGTGGAACAAGAGACTAGGACAGTGTTATTGATGTAGCACTGGTGTATCGTCTTCTAGTTCCAAAATGTGGTGGAGAAAAAAAAACTTTAAAACACATACCAAAAATACTTTTTCAAATATTACGGAACAGATACAGATATTGTGAGTAAAATTAGACACAATTATAGTAGCATAATCAAAGAAGACTGGTTGCATAGCTGCTTATACCACTTCCTAAGCCTGGTAAAGACCGTACAAATATGCAGGGGTATCAAATAATAACTATGCGGAACATGATTGACAAGCTGCTGGAAATGATAATTGGAAGGTATCACACTTTCATGAGCAGTTACGTTTCCCTTCACCATCCTTGGAGTGTACCATCCAAACAGACAGACCTGGTGTAACACAGCTTTCTTTGCTCATCATATATTTGAAGGTTTCCATTCACGTAAAGAAACCTGTGCTGTGGCAAGCAGACAGACTTTGCGAGTACAATTGCAAGATAAATTGTGCGAATACAATTGCTATCACAGGTGGTAGAGCAATGGACAGGACTGATGTTCTGAATGTCATTAGAGAGATTAATCATATCGAATATTCAGGTGTGATGTGAATCTTGTGAAACTACCATGACTGCAGTAACTTGGAGTGAAACATAGTATTGCTATATATCACATATGGAAAGTAGAAGGGATTTCATTAACCAATATAGAACTGGAACTATCAGTCATAGTATGCTGGCAGGTGTACTGTATATAAGATTAAAGCATATATATTCATGTTCTACTTGCAGTGATGATGATCTGATGACTAATTAAAGTGTGACACTGCATTGGGAAGTTTGATTTAACTTTGCTGTGTCCTGTTTTTGGTCCTTTGTTTGGTCCTACTTTACTTTGTGTTTCCATTTGGCAAACACACAAACCAGAGAGTAAACTTATCAATAATAGTTATACAGAATGAAAGATTTCAAATTTAATAAATTTCCTTTCACTGGTAAATGCAACTATTATGTATATACTTAAATTCAAAGATATTGTAACTATTATTTATAGATATGTTGTTTTTATTTCAAGCCACTACTATGATGACACTTTGGACTATACACTTACTGTTACAATGTCCAACATTCTGGGTTCAAGAACCTTTCATCACCATATTATTGTTGTGGAAAAACTGATGAATCCAAATATAACACTAGAGTTTCCTGCAGCTCCTCTCAATCAACTCTACCACATAATCTTTACATTGTACAGGGGAGATCAAGGCAATATGACTACAATAATTTGGGAATGTGATGACGGAAACCCAGAAAGAGTGATAAATCGACAAGGTAAGAAAACAAAATCATACTCATATAATAGTCTAGTTAATTTGTCAGTAGACATTTTGTAACCATAGTTTACAATCCAACTTACACTAAAGACTTGAATCTATGCTCACCTTTGCAGCCAACATTTTTCTAACTTACAACAGGGGCCTATATATAACATAATTAGTAATTGAACATCATTGAATGACATAATTATCCCTGACCTTATTTTTTCATTTTCCCTTGGAAAGTGCAAAGATTGCTCAATCATTATTTTTGCATAATTTTCTGCAGATAATACATCTCTATCTTTTTTTGTGATATGCAATCATGCTGTGTGGAAGACAAGGGAAACCACTACATTATTTTCCCAAGAAATGTTATGGATCAAAACTTATCGAAAATAGCGAAAGACGTTATAAGGAGTCCCATTGGGACTGTCTCATCCAGGGAGGGTTAATCATGAGCTACAGGTGATACCCAATCGTCATCCAGCTACAGTTAGCAAAATCAAGATCAGACACCAACTAAATGTTGCAGCATGGAATGTAAGAACAATGGCCCAAGCAGGAAAGCTCGAAAACATAAGAACGGAAATGGAAAGAATGATGAGAATCCATGGACTGCTAAAATGACTAATGTTGAGGTGTTGAATGAGATCAAGACACAGAGAAAGCTTATCATCAATATAAGAAAGGGCAGTCATCATTTTCGAGCATGTGATGAGGGAGGTTTAGAACACATTGTGACAACCGGTAAAATCGAGGGTAGACGAGACAGAGGAAGACAGAAAGAGAACATTTTGGATAGCCTGACTTCATGATACGGTAGAGCGTCAACATCTGAGTTGATAGTGAACACCAACGACAGAGATTTGTGTAGATAAATTATCGCCTACGCCAGCCGGCACATGATGATAATGATGATGAATCATGCTGTTCTAGATTTCAGAACAAGGTCACAACCTCAATGATATTTGATTAATCTTAAATATATAATTTTATTTTAATATATATTTTTGAAAATTTCAACATGATAACAACACAAATTAATAGTGATTGGTTGCTGCTAGTGACTTGATGTTATAGCACTCGTCACACCCATAGATGCACACCTCAGTCCACCAAGTATATGTAAAAAAATATGCATACTAATGGTTCATGTGGTTCGTTAATTAAATGACACTTTAACTCTTAACCGTTCGTGGGTTTTAAGTTTTTTGGTTATTTTTGAAGGCCTGCTCTATTACTAGAAGCCATATATACTCCATGAATTGAACATAGGCATGTTACGAGGCGTGTTCAAATGAAAACGGGACTTGTTACACCACGCGTGCTAGAGTGCACGGATATTGATGACATTTTGTACTAGTAATGAGTATCCAATAATTAACATACGGTCACGTGTTCATCTTCCCAGCATGCATATGTGCTGCATGAGACTGCTAACAATATGGCGGGTGTGATTTCGAACCCGTCCAAAGTAAATCAGCATGCTGTGATCCAGTTTCTTTCATTTGAAGGATGTCAAGCAGTAGACATTTATCGGAGAATGAAAGCAGCATATGGTGACAAATGTTTGTCGAGGACAAGAGTGATGGAATGGGCGCGTATGTTTAAAGACGGACGTGAGTTAACAGCAGATCTTGCACGGGCAGGTCAGTCGCGTATTGTTGCAACAGAAGAAGTCATAGCCTTGCTTGATAAAGCAGTACTGACTGACCATCGTCGGAGCATTCGTTCGCTTGCAGAAGAATTCCATATGTCAATTGGGACAACCCACATGGTTGTTCGAAAGAAATTGAACTATCGGAAGGTGTGTTCACAGTGGGTCCCACGGATGTTGACTGACCACCATAAGGAAGAACGGATGGGGTGGAGTTTGAACCACTTAATGCATAACAGGACAGAGGGTGATGCATTTCTGTTGAGCATTGTGGCAGGTGATGAATCGTGGTGCCACCACTATGAACCGAGCAGCAAAATTGACAGTATGCAATGGAAAAATCCAGGTTCACCAAAACCCAAAAAATTAAAGACACAGGTTTCTGCTGGGAAGATTATGGTGACCGCATTTTTGACCATGAAGGGCTTTTGTTGGCCGATTTTAAGGAACCTGGTGTCGACATCAATGCCGCCCATTATAAAGACACTTTAGACAAGCTGCATAAGGCCATCAAGGCTAAGCGACCAGGCAAGCTTTCTCAAGGTGTGATTCTTCTCCACGACAACGCTCGTCCGCACGTCGCAAAAATTGCGCAGGAAACATTGGCAAAGAAGAATTGGGAAGTTCTTCATCACCCAGCCTATAGTCCCGATTTGTCCCCGTGTGATTTCCATTTGTTCGGACCGTTGAAGAAAGCACTAAAGGGACAGCGATTCAACAGCGACGCAGACGTGAAGACAGCGGTGACCACATGGTTCAGTGAGCAGTCACGCACCTTTTTCTCGGACGGCATTCGACATCTACCTAAACAGTGGGATGCTTGCCTAAATGCATACGGAGATTTTTTCTGATGAACCCAGGTGCATTCTAATTCACAAGTGGTTGCTTTGTTTAATTCCGTTGAAACTGTTAATTTACGTATGATACTTTTTAAATAAATTCACAAGTCCCGTTTTCATTTGAACACGCCTCGTATATATGGTTAGAAAGCTAATTGAATGTACTATCAAGATATGTGATTTTAATATCAGTGTCATGTAATATGTGATATCAGTGACCTAATTTTGGTGATGCTAAAAATAGATTTTAAAACAAATTTCAAATAATTATACAGTCACATAGAAAGAAAAAAATAAGTATGAATTATATCATGAAAACTATTAATATACTCTCTTAGTACCTTCATATTTACACAATATATCCAAACATGAAGTTGTTTGAACAATAAATAAGGCAGTAATGAGGAAATTTGTAACTTCTAAATATTTCCATATTGTGAAGACACCAATTAATAAATAATAAATAAATAAGAGAAAATGATGCAGAACTGGTCTAGTAAGCAGCCCATAAAGAACTAACACTTATAGTCTTGATCAGGACAGTTATCTGAGTCACTAGATGCCATTTTTAAGCAAATGTGTGATTTTTGACAAGAGCAAGCGAAAACTCGCCTGCAGAGATTATCCAAAATGGCGGTTGTTCGGAAATGTCGGTGTAATAAAAGCATGCTCTTACCACTGAAGTCGGAGAAGGTTCGCCTGAATGGCTAGGGACACCTTACACACTATTAGTCGGCATTCACGCAGAAATCAGTCAGATACGCTAAAAAGGCTCCTGACTACGCATTAATTCATAGCGGGTGGAGGCAGAAGAAGAAGAACAAAAAAGCATGCTTTATTCAACTAGATTAGACATCTTAAAAATAAAAATATTTTTTAAAACAATTTATCATGGTAATATCCTATGTTTTGCATTATGAAACATAAATTATATGCTTTTAAATGCATAAATAACACACAAATACAGCTAGTTCCGGCTGTCATGTAGCCATCTCATTTATAAATTAGATTTTCTTAGTACCCGAACGTTACAGTACACATTCACTGCAATGTCACAAAAATCAATATTTTCCAATATATATTTATCATATTTTTGACAGTCATCACCTCCTTGATCTGGACATTTTGATCTTGCAGTAACAAATATATTTGTCAACTTTCATCACGCTAAAGAGCAAAAAGGGAGAGACAAAACTTGTCTACTTAGTTCGATCTTGTGCCTGTCTTTCTATCTCAAACCTAGACCTATGCATATCTTTGAGCTCTGCTTTAAAAGTTCTCTTCCAAGTTACCCTATGCCTTGATATGCCCCTAGGCCTCACTGTTTGTTTGCTGTTTCTGTGATGCCCACTGCATTACGTGTCTTGGAAACCTTTCTTTTCTTATCCTGAAGACATCCCAATCCATCATCATCGTCTCTTATATATTTCTTTATTTTGTCTTTTAGACCAGTTCTTGAAGTCTGATATTGCTAATTTTATCCTCCCAGGTATACCCACTATTCTTCTAAGAAGTCTAACTTTAAATCCTCTTAACATACTTTCTATTTTTGATCTGTTTAATATGTCTCATTGCCGACAGGAACAAGATCGACCAAGTCAAGCTTCTTCAAAATCACATGCAGCAGATAGTTTCAATTCAAGTCTAAGGGAAACTCCAAAGTCCTTGAGAATCGCTTTTCATCTTTGCAATTCCAAACAAAACTACAATGATTTCTGATTTGCCCCTAATAAATCTGATTGAGTTCTTTTCCAGAACATAGCTTTGAATTGTTGAATAATGTGTGCTAATTCAGTGCTTCACTAAACGAGACTAAAACACTACTTTCCTACAAAAATGTCAGTCTATTTAAACAAAGGAAAGGTTAATTCTAGAAAATTTAGAGTGCTATTTATTCAAAAATATTTGTTTGGGAAAACATCAGTTATTTTTATTCATACGCTTTATGGTCAAGAAAATCAGGACATGACCTGACATAGGATATCTTAGTAACTGCACAGACAACTTCACAAAAATACTAAAGATGTTGATGAAAGACCAAGAAAGGTATGTTATGGACAACACAGGCAGAGAGGACAATTATATAACTAGTAACCACAGTGTACACTATACCCAGTGAAATGAGAATGGTCTGAATGAACATTAACTACAGGTACCAGTTTTTAAACTTTATTTTTAGTGAAACACAAGACTGCAAATATTTCTTACAGATCCTTTTCTGGGTTGTCTTCTTCAGCTCAATGAGAATGATCATCTCTGATCTCTTCTTCTAGAAAGAGAAGCAGGTTAAAAAAGAACATACTGAGGTGAAGATTGAAGCATTTATGGACTCATTTACTTGTCTGTTGGAAGAGGACACACTAAAATCGATGTTGAAACGATCAAGTGATTTAGGCAGTTTGTAGTTACCCGTTGTACAAGTCGAACTGGATGCCCGAGTGGCGGAGTGAGAAGTGTGTTTAATCAGCAAGCCACATGAACCATCAGTATGCATACTCTTCGATATCTGTTGGGGAGACTGAGCACTTAATAATGACGTCAGTTTAGTAACCATTAACCAATTTTTAAAAGTGTAGTTATGATGACTTGACAACTAAGCTAACTCAAATAGCTTGGTAAAGAAAGCATCTAGAGTTGTAAATGTTTGCATTGACCTACAAATGTATGCAGGTCCTAACTGTACAAACATAATGATTCCAGAGTTAAACGCAGTTTTATATTTAAGATATAATTAAACAGTTATATATATATATTTGCAACAACTGGAGAGGGATCACCCTATTATCAGTAATGACCAAGACTTTCTGCAAAATCATTCTTAATATAATCAAAGGAGCAGTGGACACAACCCTGAGAAAAGAACAAGCTGGTTTTAGACCTGGGAGAAGCTGCTTAGACCAAATAATTACCCTACGACTAATTTTGGAGGAACATATTGAGAAGCAACAACCACTTATACTAAATTTCATCGATTTAAAAAAAGCTTTTGATAGTCTACACATAATCTCCCTGTGGTATATTCTGAGATGCTATGGAATACCAGACAAAATAATAAACATTATTAAGTGCCTCTATTATGGTTCACAGTGTGCAGTTCGCACTGATGGTGGACACAGTGACTGGTTTATGGTTGAAACCGGAGTAAAGGAAAGCTGTATTCTATCTCAGCTATTGTTTGGAGTGGCCATTGACTGGGTGATGCGAAAATGTTGCAGGGCGAAACTGGCATCGATTGGGTAGAAAATAGTCAACTAGAAGATTTGGATTTTGCAGATGATATTGCCTTGTTAAGTAGAAACAACCAAGATATGCAAAGAAAAACAGACAACTTGTCATCTACAGCATCAAAAGTTGGACTGCAGATAACCTATGAAAAAACAAATATAATGAAGACACCTATGGCAAGTAATGCAGGTATCACACTGGAATCTAAAATGATAAAAATAACAGAGCAGTTCACCTATTTAGGTAAAACACGTAATTACAAAGTACTGTAGTTTTACAAATTACAAAAACAATGACAAAATACAGCAACGTTTCGACCAACAAGGCCTTTATCAAGCAAAATATTTTCGTTTGCTGGATAAAGGCCTTGTTAGTCGAAACGTTGCTTATTTTGTCATTGTTTTTGTAATTTGTAAAACTACAGTACTTTTTAATTACGTGTTTTGCCAATCAAATAGTTTTACTGCAGTTCCATATTTATACACCTATTTAGGTAGCAATTTTGATTGCACAGGAAATGTTAAAAAGAAATTATGATACGAATTGGCAAAGCAACATTAGCTTTTAAAAGTCTAAATAAAATATGGAACTGCAAGTTATATAGTCATCATCAAGGTGCGTATCCTTTATATGACGTTGCTCTCTTTGCAGCACATTTGAAATTCACTCTGTCTCTTGCCAGTTCACCCACTTCGTCGATGGTCATGTTCATGGTTTCTTTAATATCTTGTAGCCATCTTCTTCTTGGTCTGCCTCTGCGTCCTGGGAAACTGCCCTCTATTATTGTTCTTCCCAGGCCATCGTGACGCTTGATGTGACCAAAGTATGTAATTTTTCTGCATAGTATGTTATATAGTATTAAAACTAAATTACGAATTTTCAATTCAAATGTTGTATCCATCCTAACATATGCCAGCGAGAGTTGGAAAATGACTAAAGATATAGAAAGCAAGTTGAATGCATTTGAAAATAGATGTCTACGTAAAATAATGAATATAAAATGGAACGAATTCAGGAGAAGTGATGAAATCAGAGAAATGTCTGGTCAACCACTAGTGACAACTGTTATAAGAAAGAGAAGATATGTTGGGCACACCTTGAGGAGAAATGATCAACGAATATCAAAGCAGGCATTGAAGTGGGATGCAAAGGGTTCAAGAAAGAGAGGTCACTGAAACAAATTTTGCTGAGAGAGGCAGGAAATATCGGTCTCAGTTCCATGGAGGAGATTGAGAGAGTTGCCCAGGATAGATCGGTATGGAGAAATTACTTGCAGGCCCTATGTAACGTATAACGGTACGAGAGGAATTATTATTATATATATATATATATACACACGCACATGTATATATACACATATATATATACATATTCTTCTTCTTTTGTCATCACATTTCTACCATGTTGTTGCCCAGTGTCGGTATTTTCTGTTTTTGTCTTGCGCTGTTCTGGTGGCTTGGGTGATTGTTATTTATTATAATATTTATATCACTTTTTTTGTAGATTGCTCTTCAATTGTAGATTGTTATTATTTTGTGTATTTATAATATTTCCTGTTAATCATCTTCTATTTTAGCAGAGTTGTAACATACACTTTGTTCATGTTTTATAGGTGTTGGTAAAAATGGTGGAGATAAACTAGCAGTTACTTATAGGACTACAGGATGGAAAACTGTGACTATCACAGCCAATGCGCCTCTAAACCAATCTGTAAGTTTGTACAGATCTTTTGAGGTGATTGAGCCAGTTATTGCTGCAGCCTTGATCGTTACTGCAGATACTCAGCCATTTGGAAGTAAGTTAGGTTCACTGTCTGGTGATATCTATGCTTCAAAGCAGAGTATATAAGTTTAATATGACATCAGATCTCTTTATGAATATAGATTCTAAATAATTAATTTGTAAATACTATGTTTTGCATGTAGTTGGTATATTTCAGTATTAGCCAATTGGGTATCATAAATATATGTATATACAATCTTCTCTTTTTTTGTGTGAAAAGTTCACCATGCTCAAATGTCTAAACAGACAAATGAATTGCCTATATGAGTTATGATGGTAATGATCTCTTTAGTAGAACCTCATTTCATATATGATTTGTGACCATAATCATTAACTTTTTGTGATCCATTTGCATTGCTCTGTATCAACAACTGTTTGGACTAACATGGTCCATCTTCAGTTGGGAGTTGCGGATTACTGAACACTATCACACCCTGAAGCAGTGCTGCTGCTGGCTTTGAGTGCATTAACAACATCCTCCTTTGTTATGAAATCAGTATAAGGTCCTCCAGTGTTAGTAATATCCTGAAGAACTTTCACAACATTATGATGGTCATCCGTATCACCATTTTCTGTCTGATCCACAAAACTTTGAAAGAACCCCTGCCCCTTTTCTGCATCTATTGTCAATAGGGCTCCTGATGAGTCACCTAAATTAGGAAAAGACAGGCTGGTAGTCCTGTTCATTTTGTGATGAAACTGTAAGAATTGATGCATTGACTTATCACCACAGATCTGTGTTATGAAAACCTCTACTTCTCAGCTACATCACAAATATTTCATGGTTGCTTCTTTCAGGCTTTCTGCCATGACCTTGTAGCAATCTTTTTTGCCAACCATACCTTTTCAACCATTTCATTTCACCACGATGGTTGTAGGAAGGGAGTCCTAACAATCCTCTTTCAGAAATTCTGCGACACTACACATAATGGATTTTTGTGGTCACTATGACATGTGTATTGGAAAACAGATTTAGACCTTCTGTGCCACAAATGTTTTAACCTTGTCAAGAAGGACAACGCAGGGAAAATGATCACTTTTCTTTGCCTTGAAGAAATTCCATCGAACAAAAGCAGATTCAGTTGTGGAGATAAGTGTCAAATCGATGACACCATCTGTGTCCTCATGTGTGGACACTAATCGAGTTGGGCATTTGTCATTCAAAATAGACAGGTCAGAGTATATAGACAGATATAGATTCACCATACCAGATCAGCATACCAAAAAAATGGATAGATCTGACATTCTAAATGCCCTCATATAGTGTGGCTACAACAAGGACTTTCATCTAAACTCATCCTTTTCAACTGCTAGATTGCAAGAGCTTGGAGTGACCAGAAAAGAGCAGAATAACAGATGTATAAGTAAGCTCATTAATATTCATCGACCTGGTATGGTTAGTTGCTGGATGTTTTGGAGATATTGTAAATGAGATCAGAGAACCTATGGACATAGTCTGGAATGCAATGAAGATATTCCACACTGACAAAAAAATTGACCAAAATTTACACTGCTGTTATCTAATAAGCCCCTTATTTTAACATTTGAAAAAAACTGCTATTTTAGTTACCAATAAATGGACTTAATGAACAACTGACAGTATTTAAGCTTCAGTAATACTCTCAGTAATAAACTCTTTCCCTATTACATCAGGCGTCAGACAGGGGTGTGTCCTCTCACCTCTACTTTTTATAACATACATGAATAAAATTACACAGGAGTCAAAATTAGAAACAGAAACAATTAATGAACTGTAATTTGCAGATGACCAATGTTTGATTTACCACCAAGAACAAGAGCTACAACATCATATCGACACCTTATAACTGTAAAAAATATTACATGAACATAAACATAGCCAAAACTGAGGTAATGAATATAGGAAGGAAACATAATACACTAAACATTAATATCACTGGCAGTACAATAGAGCAAGTACAGGGATTCAAGTACCTAGGAACCATATTCACAGAGGATGGAAGACTCGACAGAGAGATAGAAACTAGAGTCCAGAAAGCAAATGCAATAACCTACCAACTAGCGCCACTACTTAGACATCCAAACATATCACTGACAGCTAAACAACAGTTGATCAATAGCATCTTCATACCCACCCTATGATACCAATGCCAAACATAATAATAATAATAATTCCTCTCGTACCGTTATACGTTACATAGGGCCTGCAACAGAGGCGCCCGCAGAAAATTTTCTAGGTGGGGGCAAAATATTTTTAGTAATGTTTTAATGTAGTTTTAATTTACTGTAGCGTATTTGTATGGTGAACGAACGGACAGGACATTGTAGTAATGAAGGGCATACTGTAGCAACAAAATTTTTATGAACACAATATATGTATATAACCAAAAATATTACAACATAAATTTAAAATAAAATTTATTCTTTAAACAAGAACTGGAGTCGTCTGTTATCGCTACCAAACATATCTACAATTTTGTCCATAAAGTCTTTTTTGTTGCAGTTCACTTTGTCTCTGTGTACGCTTAACATGCACAATCCAGACATACGTTCATCTGACATTGTAGATCTAAGCCATGTTTTTACATATAATGTGCTGAACGATCGCTCCACCGTACATGTTGTTGCTGGTAATGTTAGCAAAACTAGTAAGGCATACCTGACACTCGGATAAAACTTTGTAAAAGGTAACAAGTCGATGAAATCTTGGCTACTTTTGTATTCTCGCGTTTTCCCAAAAACAAACCAACAAAGGCTTCAGTTTCAAAATTACCAATGTGGTATACCTGATTAATAGTAGACATTATATCCTTAAACTGTTGACGATTCAGTTTGCACAATTTCGAAGGATGTAGCCGGCCACGCAAAGATGGACCTCAGAGATAACAGAGGCGACGAAAGAGACTATCTACGAAGCGCATACTAGGGCCCGTTTTAGAAATCTCTTCCTGACCTGACGCTGTGAGGCATACAGGATTCGAGAAAGAAAGAAAGAAAGAAAGTAGCAACGCTAGTTAAATTGTGCACTGTTGGCTTCACAAAATCGACTTTCCATTGAGTTAATTAGAAAATCTAAGTATGGAATGTAAACTGTTTGTCTGAAGTACTCTTCAACACTTATGGTTCCCGGATTACTTCGATGCTTTTGTCTTCCACAATGTCTTGGGATAATCAGTTCAATATCCACTTTCTGTGCGAGTTGTACTGTTTTCTCAAAAATATCCCTGAAATAGTTATCGGAATCACCTCGGTGAAATTTTACTACACTGAGCAGGTTTTGAACTTGCAGTTGGACTTCTGGAAGATCAACTTGAACAGCTCTTGTTGAGACCCACGATGCCATGCTGAGCTGGTATGGTTTCTGGCACATTCATTAAAATCTTTGTACTTTGTACAAGGAGTAGTAATGAAAGTAACATTATTTGACTATTTTCAAGCAATCCAGGGGGATGGGGGATGGGGCAAGTGCCCCCTTGCCCCCTGCGAACGCCCATGGCCTGCAAGTAAATTCTCCATACCGCTCTAACCTGGGCAACTCGTTCAATCTCCTCCATGGAACTGAGACCGATATTTCCTGCCTCTCTCAGCAAAGTTCGTTTCAGGGTCTCCTTAGGTCGACCTCTCTTGCTTGAACCCTTTGGATCCCACTTCAATGCCTGCTTTGATATTCGTTGATCATTTCTCCTCAAGGTGTGCCCAACATGTCTCCATCTTCTCTTCCTTATAACAGTTGTCACTAGTGGTTGACCAGACATGTCCCTGATTTCATCACTTCTCCTGAATTCGTTCCATTGTATATTCATTATTTTTCGCAGACATCTATTTTCAAATGCATTCAACTTGCTTTCTATATCTTTAGTCATTTTCTAACTCTCGCTAGCATATGTTAGATTGATACAACATTTGAATTGAAAATTCGTAATTTAGTTTTAAAACTATATAACTTGCAGTTCCATATTTTATTTAGACTTTTAAAAGCTGATGTTGCTTTGCCAATTCGTATCATAATTTCTTTTTAACATTTCCTGTGCAAATCAAAATTGCTACCTAAATAGGCGAACTGCTCTGATATTTTTATCATTTTAGATTCCAGTGTGATATCTGCATTACTTGCCATAGGTGTCTTCATTATATTTGTTTTTTCATAGCTTATCTGCAGTCCAACTTTTGATGATATAGATAACAAGTTGTCTTTTTTTCTTTGCATATCTTGGTTGTTTCTACTTAACAAGGCAATATCATCTGCAAAATCCAAATCTTCTAGTTGACTATTTTCTACCCAATCGATGCCAGTTTCGCCCTGCAACATTTTCGCATCACCCAGTCAATGGCCACTCCAAACAAAAGCGGAGATAGAATACAGCCTTGCTTTACTCCGGTTTCAACCATAAACCAGTCACTGTGTCCACCATCAGTGCGAACTGCACACTGTGAACCATCATAGAGGCTCTTAATAATGTTTATTATTTTGATTTTGTCTGGTATTCCATCATCATCATCACCTTTCAACTCCCATCGGAGCACAGGTCTTCAACAAACTTCTTCAATCTCTTCCTCTCTCTTGCCATCCCTTCCAATTCTTTCCATCTTTTGCCTATCCTCTTTATATCCGCCTCCTGCTCTCTTCTCCATGTCTGCTTAGGTCTTCCCGTACTCCTCTTTCCCTGCGGGTTCCAAAACAATGCCTGTCTTGCGATGCTTCCGGTCGGTCTTCTCAATGTATGTCCTATCCATCGCCAGCGTCTCTTCCTGAGCTCTCTCTCCACTGGTATCTGCTTTGTTCTCTCCCTGAGTTCCTCGTTTGTAATCTTATCATACCATCTCAATCCCTCTATCCTACGTAAACATCCATTTACGAAGGTCTGCAGTTTTCTGATAGTTTCCTTTGTGGTCTTCCATGTTTCCGAGCCATAGAACAGCACTGACTTCACATTTGACTGGAAAATTCTCAGTTTTGTGTTTGTTTTGATCTCCCTTGCCTTCCATATCTTACTCAATGCAATAAAGTTCCCTCTTGCTTTTTGTATTCTTATCTTAACATCTTTGTTTGTTCCTCCTTCTGTGTCTATGTTGTTTCCAAGGTATGTGTATGATTCTACATCCTGCAGTGCTGTTTCCTCCAGCATAATCTGGTTTACATTTGCAGCATTTATTCTCATGACCTTGGTCTTCCCCTGTGTATTTTCAAACCTAGCTGCTGAGACTTATTATTTAGGGTATTCATTTTGTCTTTAATCTGTGCGTGGTTGTGAGACAGCAAAGCCAGATCGTCTGCAAAATCCAGGTCCTCCAGTTGTTTCACAAGTGTCCATTGTATTCTCCCTCTGTTATCCGTTGTTGATTTCATGATCCAATCTATGGCCAGCAAGAACAGGAATGGTGATAACAAGCATCCCTGCCTCACCCCTGTTCTTATCTCAAAGGATTCCGTCAGTATTCCATAGCATCAGAATATTCCACAGAGAGATTCTGTGTAGACTATCAAAGGCTTTTTAAAATCGATGAAATTTAGAGTAAGTGGTTGTTGCTTCTCAATATGTTCCTCCAAAATTAGTCGTAGGGTAATTATTTGGTCTAAGCAGCTTCTCCCAGGTCTAAAACCATCTTGTTCTTCTCTCAGGGTTGTGTCCACTGCTCCTTTGATTATATTAAGAATGATTTTGCAGAAAGTCTTGATCATTACTGACAATATGGTGATCCCTCTCCAGTTGTTACAATCTTTGAGATCACCTTTTTGGGGATCTTAACAATTATTCCCTTTTTCCATTGATCTGGGACAGTTTCGTCTTCCCATACTTTATTAAATAGTTCTTGCACCTGGCTAATAGTTGTATCATCAGCCACTTTGAGCATTTCTGCAGTAATGTTGTCATCACCCGCTGCCTTATTGTTTATCAAGGAATGAATTGCCTCCTTGACCTCAGCTACACTTATCATTTCTTCGTTAATTGGTAGGGAGCTGTTTCTTGCCTCTTCGTCAAACTTGAGTAGTACTGGTGGATCAGGTCTATTTAATATTTCTTCAAAATGTTCTGCCCATCTTTTCTTCTGCTCGGTATGTTAGAACTTTACCATCTTTACTCTTGATTGGGCCACCCTTTGAAACAAAAGTTTCAGTAAGTTGTTTTAGTGTGTTGTATAGCATTTTACTGTTTTCAGTCTTAGCTGCCTTTTCCCCTTCTTCGGCCAGTCGATTGACATATGCTCTTTTTTTTCGTCTAGCCGCTCTTTTCACTTCCTTGTCTTTTAGTCTATATTCCTCTTTAGCTTGGATTTCATCTGTTGCATCCTTAGTATTAAATATCGCTAGTTTCATCTTTCTTCTTTCTTGAATACATTTCCAGGTGGCATCGCTTATCCAGGGTTTTCTGTCTTTCGTCTTTAATCCTGCGCTACAATGCCAAACATGGACAATGAATAAGAAACATACACAGAAAATAGCAACATGCGAAATAAGATGTCTCAGCAAAGTCACCAACAACACAAGAATCGACAGAGTAATGAATACCAGCATCAGAGAAAAGGTTGGAACAAGACCGTGCTTGAATTATATATCGAAACAGAGAATGAAGTGGTTTGGCCACTTAATAAGAATGCAAACAGACCAAACTACCTATGAAGCTTTCCTCAACAGAATATCAGGAAGGAAGGCGAGAGGAAGACTGAGGAAAAGGTGGATAGATAGCGTAGTTGAATTCTGTCAGGAGACTAAAAACCATCACACAAGTCACCAGAGAAGCGCAAGACAAATACATAAAACCATGACACTGGGTCAACAGCCCGGTAACAGTGTGCCGACAAAAGAAGATGAAGAAGTAATACCCTACTCCAAGACTAGATGATATCCCATATAAATGCTGACTTACCTTGGACTACAAGAAAATAATATTGAAGTTTCTCATCATCACTGCTTGTAGAAAGTGCATTTACTGCAACTATTAATGTTATTTCTAACATTGCCCTCAAAATCACAACTTGAATCACAGTTGGCACATGCTTCATTAGTATTGGTATCAAGGAACTATTGAAATAAGTTTCTAGCCTTCTCAGCAGTTAGGCGATGTGTGCAAGTGCTATTTGTAATACTAGCACTGGTTATCATGTAAATTAATTTCTAAGATTTAGTTCTAGTTTGAAAAAATATAAAAATATATAAAATGGACTCAAATAGCTAATTTTATCAACCCACAATGCAGAAAATGATATCCTTGTTGTGGTAGATTAAAAGCCAGAAATTTATTGAAACATGTTAATGTAAATTTAGTAATAATTGTACAAGGAGCAATGCTTGGTGCACTCTGCTGCAATTGGGTTATTTGAATAGTTAACTTTCACCCAGTTTGCGATAGTTAGTAGGGAATGTGTCAAGCTGTCCAGAATTCAGTGGTATTCATCTGATAGTTTAAATATGTCAAGGAATTGTTAGTCAGAAGTCATGACTTGAGTTTTATATCTTCTCTTCTAGCACCAACGACTTTTACAGTCCAGTACAATTCGGGAAGCATACCAGCCAGTGCTCAAGTACAAATTGACTATTTTGGAGATGGTAGTTTTTTAAGTCAACAAATGCCTTTCAATGGGTCTGAAAATATTATTGTTTCATATCTCAAGGATGGTTCTTTTCTTGCCAAAGTTATAGTTTACAATGATGCATCAAGAGTGGAATTGGATGTTCAGGTATTTGTCTCACTGTGTTCTTTTGTTTGTATAATAAGTACTTAGTGTGATTCTAATGTTATTGTAATTGATTTATTGTCACTGAAGTTTGATCATTTGACTAATATGTTGTCATGTGTCATGTAAATTTGATATTGCTTTATAGACTTGAAGAGCTTTACATTTTCCGTAAACTTATATAAATACGTGTTTGAAGAATTCTTGAGCCTGATAGCAATAGTCAGAGAAGGAGGTGTCCATTTTGTATGGTTAATGAAGCCATACCGATATTTTGTCCATTCAAAGTATATCTACCCTTCATCTTTATCTTCTATCATCACTAATTTTATACCATGATTCTTCTTCGACGATATCTAGTCATGTGCCTAATTTACCATGGACCACAAACTGGGCAGTCAGATTTAGGTCTGTCAGGTTTCCCCAAAGCTTAGTTTTAACGTTGACTGATTGTGGCCACATGTTGCTTTTTATCTCACCCAGGAGAGGACAGTCTTGTAATGACATGCTGGTGTTTCTGTTATGCCGGTTGATACTGACAGTGAGCTATTTGCGTTATTCATAGTCTATGTAAGTGTCTGTTGAATCTGCAGTGTCCGGTATGTACGCAAAATATAATGGCCTGCTCTGTTCTGTTGAGGTCTTTGAAGAAGTCTTTTCCACAATGATGTCCAGTATTTGTCTTCCAGTCTAATGCAGATTTTCTCTGTTTGAAAATTTTGACCTCTTAAAAAGATGGTAGTTGTTAGTGAAGTGGGGTGGTAAATGTCTATTATTTATTATTAATTTTTTAACAATTATTGTTGATGTTTATAATCTATTTCTAGGTTGGAGTGTATAAACAATTTTCTAATCTCAAAGTCAGTCTGACCTATAGAAGTGATGTTTTAAGTGCTAGTCCAGTAGACCAAAATGGTTTACAGAATGATGGAAAGATGTACCCATTGGATGCAACAGTTAAATTTACCATATGTGATGATAACAATGGTAGGAACTATTTCTCTTTCTTTACTTTCTTATTTGTTATTTTATCATCATATTACTTTGTTGTTTAAATATAATTGTATGCTATTTTAAAAATAAAATGAATAATTTAAAGATGTTTAGCATGATGTCTTTGGATCAGAATCCTTGTAAACACATTTCAATGTGCAAGCATTACTCCAAAAACAATGCTTACCTTACTGTGACAATTGACATTGCTCTAATTTTTTCATGTACCATTTTCTTAGCACAATGTCGCTCATCACATCCTCCCTGAAGGACCCTTGATATCTAGATAGTTCTCCTTTTTCCTCCATCGTTTTTTCAAGATTTACCTATTGCCTTTTCTGTCTCCCTACCACGTCTTCCAGGAACTATACCTCCATCTTTGCGCCTCTCCAACTACTGTGATGAAAATATTTCAGTTACCAAGGCATGATATTGTTTATGAGCCAATGTTCAGGTATTGTAGATATCTATGTTTTTTCCTCTTCTTTGTACAGTATGTTCAGAGTATGTTTGTGTAGCAACTTGTTTCAAAGTAATAGATTTTCTTCTTTAATCTTCTTTGTCATTGGTTTACACACATTGTAGCTATAAATAAAAAATGTCATGTTCTCAGATTCAGTTATAATCCATGTTCTCAGAAGTTTCTCTTTTGTTATTCTTTTCTGTGTTATGCCATAGGTTCTCATACTATTTAGCCTCTGAATCTCAATTATCCTTCTTCTATTGGTTACTGTGTACAGTCTCCATTATTGTTAATTACAGAATCAAGATGTTCAATTTCTTCATTATTGTTTGTAATTTTGCGTTGACATCTTATTTAGTAAGTGGACATAATTTTAGTTTTCTCTCATTCACTGTATTGTCCCTACCACATGCCATCATATCTAGACATTATAGCAAGTTCTGTCAGTTTCTGCCTGAAAAGTAGAACATACTGAAAACTCGAAATTTTCATGGTCGGCACAACCAAACCACCAATTTCTTGCAGAACGGAGATAAGTTGTACAGTTCAGTGTCCTGTAAGTGGTGCTTATACAAACTTATCTGCTCTATTTACAATGTTTCTACATGCCTTCAGAAAAACAAAAGATTTAACTGATTGCGTACGCGCCATTGTTCTAAAGATCCGCCAGACTTATCGCAGGAACATACTGTTGTTTGAAAGATTGAAAATATTTGTTTGCCTTTCCATTACTTTTACATTACAGAAATTGAAGTGAAATGGAGTTTACTATTCATTATAGAATACCCTGTGACAAAACAAAACTATAGATTTTTCATGAATGATCATGATGCTAGTTTGTGAACAGTTAATTCTTTCCACAATTTCCGGTGCACACTGCGCCACGGCGGAAGTCCGTTGCACTCCATTAGCCGCACACTGCACCATAGAGTTGCTTCTCTTATAAGAAGTCTTTCTAGTTTTACTTCTACTGTTTTACTAACCGTTATTCTATTGGGTTGTCCAGTTTTCTTCAATTTAGTATATAATAATTGATATATGTTTATTTATTGACATGTAGTTAGAATTTATTTATTAACCTCCCTTAAATTAACTGTTTAAAAATTGAGGAAATAACTCCGGGTGGAAAGAGTTCATAAACAATGCTTCCTTTCACAAGTTTCTTATCAGTTATCAGTTATATGAAGACTACCATCATAGCACTCCGGACATGTCCATAGGTGCACCGATCTCCGTCTCAGCAAATCCAGCAGCGTCCAGCGACCCAACACGCCAGTTCGATGTTGATTAATCAATTTCTTTGCATATTTAGTATGTCGTTCTTTTCGGCTGCACCAATATTGACACCCATCTCTTTCAATCTGGTCAGCGAGTGGGATTTACAGCCCTGAAACTCCTCTGTTCGGAAAGACTCTCAATGCGTGAAGAATGTCATTTCGATCCATTGCAGCTCCCTCTGATATTGTAGCCAAGTCAGCCAATCTATCAGCTCGTTCATTACCCCTAACTCCTGCGTGCCCAGGGACAAAAATGAAGGTGATTTCTCTGATCATTGTCTGTACCAGTACCTCCACCCAGTTGCGTCTCACCATACCTGATTCGACTTTACGAATCATGCTCATGGAGTCACTGAGTATGAAAACACGAGAGTAATTGTGAGATGCCAACCAGTTCACCGCCTCCGTAACCGCCCGAACCTCCATTGTCAAGCTACTTGTGGTTGTTGCGTAGGCCCCACTGGCCTCTCTTATTATTTTTCCCCCTGAGCGTGCTGAAAAAGTCTACGCACAGCGTTGTTGGCGAATGACTGAACCATCGGTGTAAATAACCACATCTGTATCATTGATGATGTCATTCAAGAGAGCCTCCACCTCCACGTTTAGCAGTGATAGATTATTTTGTTTGCAGTTTTTCTTAATAGATGTAATAACGGTGAAAGCAGTTTGAAATTGATGTGGCACAGCAATCCATTCATCTCCTGTTTCAATTCCGGAAGGATCACATATTTTCCTAAGCGTATCTTCCGCCTGACTAAGCCATGATCTGCCTCTCTTGTCTACACCCTTTCTCTTTAATGAGTTCTTCATGGAGAGGATGTTCC
The DNA here is from genome assembly GCA_020796225.1 of Arion vulgaris. Classification (NCBI taxonomy): domain Eukaryota; kingdom Metazoa; phylum Mollusca; class Gastropoda; order Stylommatophora; family Arionidae; genus Arion; species Arion vulgaris. The sequence goes on along the minus strand of CM036757.1, from coordinate 37,165,778 downwards.
TTGTTTGCATTGATCCTTAGATATGATCGAACCCTCCAAGTTTCAATTCTGTTAGCAATATTTGGGAGGTCAAGAAGGAATCGCATTGACACTCCTTGTGTGTCTTTGGTGCATCCCAGAATGATGCGCATATCCTCATTCTGAATTCTTTCCAGTCTCACTGTTTGCGTAGGACTAATTGTTAGGAGAGTGCATGCATATTATATACATGACAGAACAACACCTTAGTACAAGAGCACAAGAAGGCGTTGCTCAATGTTAGCAGCCGCCATGATTCTCAGGCCGGATAGTGCGTTGCGAGCCTTGGCAATAACTTGGTCGATATGGTTCCTAAAGCATAGACTGCGATCAAATTTTACACCCAAATAACTCATAGATGCTGTTCGGGTGAGTGTATCAGAATTCACAATGTGATTATTTAGGGAGAAACATGATAGCACAGCTTTGGTATGGTTTATCGATGCACCAGAAACATCACACCAGGCCATTATGCGGTTCAGTTCTTCCTGGAGTTTATTAGCAATTTCATCCCCGTTTCTTCCCTGTCTGTACACCATGATGTCGTCTGCAAATGACAGTGTTCGTCCCCTGCCAGATAATTGCTGCTTCGTAATGATTATGGTGAATACATTGAATAGTACTGGAGATAGTGAAGACCCCTGGGGTAGGTCGGTGAAATTTTTGTCGGCACAGAGTACCAATTACCACACCTGAGTGCCACTTTTCTCTCGAACAGGGCCCTTGCAATCCATCTTATGAGCAATGTATCGATTTTGAGTAGCGTGAGCATTTGTATAAGGTATGTGAACAATTTTCTTAATGTTCATGTATTCATAAATGGATTACCAATGTAAAGAGAGCAGTCGTACTTGTTTATTCCACCTACTATTCATCAAGACACTTCATAAGATGGATTTTTGTTCTCCCAGTTTTAATTTTAACTTTTAATGCATGGTAATATGTTTCCTGCATAGTTAACACTGTATTATATTTGCTAATACAGTAAGTATTTTGTGAAACTACATCTTTTGTCTTCAATTTAATATGTACTGTCCTACTGTAAATCTTATTTATAATAAATATTTTTGTTTTACTAAACTACGATTTAAATTATTTTGGAACTACAAAAATAATTCAATCGAGAGGCCAAAAACAGTATCGAATCAGTAAAGCATTTAGTAAGTAGCCTTTTCTGATGATTATCTGGTAGTATATCCAATTCGAATGTGGAAAAGCACATGAACACATAAAGTGATCACTGTTTACATTATTCATAACATATATACATATCTATAATAAATAATAATTCCTCTCGTACCGTTATACTTACATAGGACCTGCAAGCGATTTCTCCATAACGCTCTATCCTGGGCAACTCGCTCAATCTTCTCTGTGGAACTGAGACCGATATGTCTTTCCTCTATCAGCAAAGTTCGTTTCAGGGTCTCCCTGGGTAGTCCTCTCTTTCTTGAACCCTTTGCATCCCACTTCAATGTCTGCTTTGATATTCTTTGGTAATTTCTTCCAATATATCTCCATCTTCTCTTTCTTATAACAGTTGTTACTAGTGGTTGACCAGACATTTCTCTGATTTCATCATTTCTCCTGAATTCGTTCCATTTTATGTTCTTTATTTTTTGCAGACATCTATTTTCAAATGCAATCTACTTGCTTTCTATATCTTTAGTAATTTTCCAACTCTCACTGGCATATGTTAAGATTGATACACATCTATCTCACTTCATAAATCTTGAAATATCTGAATAAATTTCTTTAGGTAGAACTAATTTGATGGAAGAAAGTTAAAATACTTGGACACATTTCCCATTGGAAAATTATAATCCTCTGGTAAATCACAAACGTTTAAGCAGATTGGAATGTGTTGTAAATTTCGATATATGGGTGTAATAGTGTTCGTGGGTGAGCAAGACAAAAAGGTATCAAATTCCAATAGGCCACAGAAAACAAGTCAAAAGTTTAATTAAGTAGGACGACCCCACGAAGCAGTTTAAAATGCAACGGCTAGGTTTCCCCAAAATAAATTAGGCAGACGAAGCCATTATGGAAATACTACATAAATTTCCGAAAGATAAGTAGGATGACCTGATTTGTTAAACACTGAGATAGGAAATTAAGCAGGGATCCCGGACAGATTTATGGACGATTTCTCAGGAAGATAGACGCCGGTAGAGTCAGTAATCGTTAGTATGATAATGAAACCAAATGGAGATATTTTGGGGCAAGACAAAGGTGGGTTTTTGGTCCCATATAAATAGAATGTGACGGAAATTCAGGAAAGAAGACACGGGCAGAACGTAGAGAAACTTGCAGAGCTCGAAAAGGGCAGACGGAATGGCCCAGTGTGCTGCGTTCAAGAGACCGAAATTGAGTTCGAATATGTGAGTATGGCTAGACACTCCGACAGCCGATAAGACACACAGAGAGAGAAGCAACTTAGGAGTAGCAACTTAGACTGAGAAGAAGAGGAGACTTAGAGAGGAACTTAGACTGAGAAGAAGAGAAGACACAGAGAGAGGAACTTAGCAGAGAAACTTAGCAGAAGAACTTAGCAGAAGAACTAGGAAGAAGAAATAGACATAGAAAGTTGCAGACAACCAGTGAAAGATGTAATGTCTCGGCCCAGTCACATAGAGAACCAGACGACAGAGAACTTTAACATCAACAACATATGCTGATGACTGTCCGAGTGGGGCAAGATAACAGGCCACGCGAGTTTTTGTGGACTTGAACAAACAGGTTAGAAATAAACAGTGTGTAGAAGATAGATAGATATACTAGTGTTTACAAGATAGACAGTTCGCTCAAGAGGGTAGCAGATATACCGATTATTCCAGTGTGTAGAAGATAGACAGATTATTCGTTATACAAATGTTTGCAAGATAGACAGTTCTCTAAAGAGGGTACCAGATAGACGTATCATTCAAGTGTGTATAGTTTGCGAGTAAGGTGTTAAAGGAGACTTAAGATTTTCTATAGCTAATTAAGGATTGTAGGATAAATATTTTGTTGATGATTTCTATGTATGAATAATTTGCATGTTCTATATAGATGTATATGCCATTGTAACTGATAAGACATAGCAGGAATTAAGTTAATAAATAAAAGTTGAGAGTCAAATAAGATTCTCACATAGATGAGAAACGGCCATTTCGTTTAGTTGTATGTAGTTAGTAGTGTTGAGCAAACAGTCACACATGGGTACAACACATACTTGTACATGGGGAGACTGCAGTAAAACTATATAAACTGGCGAAACACTTAATAACAAAGTACTGTAGTTTTACAAAATACAAAAATAATGACAATAGACAGCAATGTTTCGACCAGAAGGCCTTTATCAAGCAAACGAAACAACAGGAGCGACGAATTTTACAGCACACTACATTTAGACTACAACAGATATTCCAACGGACATAAAATGAAAATCTGTGACTAAAACGAATAAAGTATAACTAAATAAATGCAGAAAAACTAGAAATGGAAAAAGAAGAGAAAATTTAAAAAATCAAGTAAATATACAGGGTGTTCAACTTAAAAGCAGCCTATGAATGGAGCTAATCTGGCATATATGTATGGAAATGAGAAGGTTCAGTTATGACGTCAAGGTTGTGTGATGGTGTGTAATTGTAGTGCGTTAAGGGGTGATGAACAAATGTGATGTAGGACGAGCTAGTCAGAACCGGTTTAAATAGTAAATAAACACAACGCGATAGGTTATCTGGCAACTTTCGATTTTTCAATAGGGCTGCAATTATCTTGAACACCCTGTATATCTTATATACATTTAACATATACACTTATATAATATGGAGCATGAGAAAAGAAAGTACTAAGAAGCATAGGAATATAGAGCGTTAAGTCCATGAGGTCGCAATGTACCATATAATGAAATAAAACAATTCTCCAGAGCAAATCGACTACGATCATCAGTGGAACATGATTGGATGGCCGTGACCTGGCCACTAAGAAATGTAGCGCATATTTCACAAATTGGTTAAATTATATGGTGCACTGTGTAACTTCTAGTCGTTATTGTGTAATAATAGATTTAAAATGTAAGGGATGCAATTGCAATTTTGTTGGTTCTATAACTAATACGAAAAGATTATATTCATGTATTAATATGGTATGTCATTAGTTTATATATGCTACATAGACACAGCGGTTATATTTTTTAATCAAAGTAATTGTAGTGCTTAAATTGTGGTTTTATAGCTATCTTGACTCTTTGAAAACAACAATTGTGACCATATACCAGATTGTAAGTAAAGTAAAGAACCCTTTTTCTTACCATATGGTTCTACGCTATTATTTTTCGATGAACAATAGCGCATGTTCGGTGATGTGGTCAACATAACGCTGGTCGTCTTTACTTCCCAGGTTTCTCTATCCGCTTGATTGAGTCTGGGTTGACCTGAGAGCTGATTCAGTTGACAAAAATCAGTTCATCTGGGAAATTTTATGTTGAGACTAATGTGCCTTTGAAGGAAATGCACAAGTTAATACATTACTGCACTCATAAACCACATTGACCTCTCATTTAAATTATGATCAGCATTAGCATATGTGTCAATTCAATTGTAATTAAAAACTACAGTAACCAAATAATATATTTGTTATTTTCATTTATTTGTGAACATACTTTCTTATAAACAATCCAAGTATTATTTTTATGTCACACAGCCTCCACCACAGTTTATGATTTGATTTCAACTAGTGGACCTGCAATGATTGAGCAGAATTTCACTGCAAATGGTTTCTTATTCTTGTTTCCAATCGTAAGTGTGCTAGAATAAACAATTACAATCAGAATGCGTAATTTATATATTGCTACCTATTCTATTTTATTTAGGCTAAGGTAATTCTTGTTATGAATATATTAAAATGAGAATATGAACGTGTTTTAAGTCCTAACTCTACGATAACTCCACCAAATCATGTTCAGAAATTATTATTGCATAATAAGTCTTCTGGTTATGCGTCGTCTATTAACCGAAACAGTTATATTTACGTCATTGTCCATCATTGCCATTGAAGTTCATTTGAGCTATCCACAACAGTAAGTGTAAACGTTATCGAGTGACCTTTAATTCCTCACAATGTCGTTACGACGGTCTTGTTGACTAGTATCCTTGACGACACGCATGTTCACATGTTCATTTCACTGTTCATGGTGTTGTGACTTGCAACTTCTATCGATACTAATCTGGTTACACCTTGATTCATTGAACTGTTATTTATGCTCCTCCAGCTCCTGCTCTCTCCGAAATTGTCCCTCTGGTTTTGATACTTATTTGATGTTGCGATTCACAGCCTGCAGTTCTTCTGTTTCTGTCTTTGTCATATTAAGATGCATCTTCTTATTTACCAGACTGGTCCCTGTTGCTTATAGCATTTGTAGTTGAAGGTTGTCGATACTTTATTGTTTTTTCTAGGTGTGATCATACATTCGTGAATATTTTAAACGTTCTGAGCTCTATGAAAGCTGTCATGATCTGTGCAATACCGTCCTATTACTGTACTTTACCAATATGTGGAGTCTGCATCTTCTTTACTGATCCTTATACTAAGCTTTTATGATGTCCTTATCCAATGGCTATTATTATTCTATAGACTGACTCATCTAGATACTTATGTTCAGATCAACACATGGCTCACGAATGTTGTTCTATTCACTATTCATTTGTTGCCACAGAGTCCACTTGTCAATCTACGTCAATTATTTCGTCAATTAGGTTAAATTTGTTATGGTTTTTCATGTCTGTATGCACAACGTTGCCACCATTGTACTTTGCTATGTTTTGTTGTGTATCTCGTTCTCATATCTCTCCAATTCTGTTATATATATCAAATACATTTAGACAATTATAAATATTGTGTGCTATTGTAGCCGTGAAGTTGTTACTTCTATGTTCTATATCAGTCCTGGTCACGAAGATTTGCTTATAATTATTCTTCATATGTTAATCTGAGCATTAAATCCGCTCTCTCTCTTTTAACATATCAGAAGTTCATACAACATTTTTAGTATGTTTAATTTTTCTTAGTATTGAAACTTTCCCCATGGAATACATTTATAGAAATGTATACCCAACAACAAAATAAAAGAAACAGACATTTAACGTATACAAAAGTTTCACTAACTTATGTATTCTCTAAGTAATTTCACCATATACATTTTTCTCTCGCAAACATACCAATAGTTATATATATATATATATATATGCAGTCCTATCAAGCGAGAGGTATTTGAGCGAGTGTCTAACAATCTACTAACTATCCCTTTTTGACTATCTGAGGTAATCATGCAAATCGGTACAGACGTAATTCTGACAGTGAGTGTATTATGACTGTTACTTTTGAGAGGGTTCGTTCATTCGACCTTGTCCCTAACCTAATAATGGGTGGGGACTCTGTTGCACTGTCACACTAGTCTATCTTTGATGAAAGGTTGAAACTTCTACTGTGATCTTGAGAGGGCCATCTCGTCCATAATATATCAACCGTCTATCTTGCTACATTCTGTCTGACTATCCTAGCTGTGTTTCTCCTTCTTGTTTCCTTGCTTCTACATCTGGTCTATATCATTACTGCTTCTTTTCTGTCTACATCCACAATTACCGAAAAGTGAGAAATTCAAGAAATTCCATTAGAAGGAAAGTTATGATCACTGTGTTTGGGACATTGATGTTGCGATTCTCATTGATTCTTGTTGTTGCTATTCTTGTAGATTCTTGTGTCATGAGGAAAGACAATCAATTCTGAAGCATACAAGAAAGCACTAATAAAACTCAATAAATGCTTGTGCAGAATTTGGTCTCTCTCTCTCTCTCTGTATCATCGCCTTGACCGATGTACCAGATCTCCCATAAATTCTATTCATGTGGAAATCTGATTCATGCAGCTTTAGCATTGGTGTGTTTTACATCACATCTTCAGCACCATTTGAAGCTCTGTTGCTTATCCTTCTGCGGCGTGTCCGGTTTCAGCTAGTGTTTACTCGGTTCGCTCTCCGTTCTGTAGCCATCTAGTGTTTTTTTCGGTGTGGGGTAGCTAGCCCCATGCCCAATCTCTTTAGTATCCTCTTACGACATGCATGGCAGGTAACAGTGGTTTTATTCTTTACACCCCAATTTGGGCCCGGTAAACACTCGAGCAAGAGTTTGGTCTAATAAGAATACAGTAGAGCTCTTGCTCCAATGTGACAATGCATACCTACACATAAATCAGAAAACAGAGAAGGAAATTGACAAATTTATCTGGACTGCATTCTGTCATCCACCCTATAGCCCCAGTCTTACTACATGTCATTTCACTATTTTAGTTCACTTAAAAATGCACTGTGGAGCAAGGTTTGATGATAAGAATGTAACTCAAGCAGTGAGAAATAGCTACATGAATATAATTAAACCTGCATAGGAAATGCCTGTATGCTCATGTTTCATGGTGTCATAAAGCTGTACCAGTTGATGTCGAAAAATAGTATGTTTAGAGGAAATTGTATATATATTTTGTGTAAATTTAATTCATTTTGAAGAAATGGTTTGTGAAAACAAACTTAAGATGCATCACTTTCTGACTGAATAAATGCGCCGATATGCTTGTAGGTATGGCTGGTGTAGAAAACTGGCTAGTATTGGACTTGGCTGATATTCTGAATGCCCTAAGGAAGGGAGGTATTTCTTTCCTCTCTCAGCAAAGTTCGTTTCAGTGCATCCCACTTCAATGCCTGCTTTGATATTCATTGATCATTTCTCCTCAAGATGTGTCCAACATATCTCCATCTTCTCTTTCTTATAACAGTTGTCACTAGTGGTTGACCAGACATTTCTCTGATTTCATCACTTCTCCTGAACTCGTTCCATTTTATATTCATTATTTTTCGCAGACATCTATATTCAAATGCATTCAACTTGCTTTCTATATCTTTAGTCATTTTCCAACTCTCGCTGGCATATGTTAGGATTGATACAACATTTGAATTGACAATTCGTAACTTAATTTTAATACTATATAACTTGCAGTTCCATATTTTAAGTACTTCCATATTGGAGTACTTATTTACTAATTGGTTTGATGTACAGTGATGATGATGATCTGACAACTAAACTAAGCTTTCTGAATATCCCTTGTATATTAAAGTTGATTAATTTCTATCTGAAAGTGTATTAACTCCTTGTGGACCAAATGCCACACTTCGTGGCTTTGGGTTGACGCCTTTTACCAGGAGCCATACTAAATGGCATTTTTATTATTTAAAAATGGTTTGTAAAAACATGGCTTTTGCCCTGGTCTACTAAGAGTTAAAGGGTTTGAAATAATATATTTTTCAGAATTAATAAGGCCTGTGTATGGGGCATGTTTGTTTGTTCAAATTCAATAAAACCTTGTATTATGAATTATTTTCGGGATCCCATGCGGGAGACCTGTGTTCAAAACCCTGATAAGGCCAAGGAGTTTTTTCTGTTGGCTGCGTAAAGAAAAATCCCAACCTGAACAGTTTTGTGGTGACTTCACTAGCCATGCAGCCACTTATATCCACAAGCACATGTCTCTCCTGTCCTACATCGCCCTGAAAACTGGTATTACAGGTAGTAACAATAATGTTTTTTAAATATTTAATTGCAATATAGTATATATTTAATTTATATTTTACAATTACCAATGAGATACATCTCTTTATTTTACTTGCACATTATTCAAACCAGGATGGAATTTATACACTGTCCATCACAGCCAGAAATCTTCTGTTTCAATCAGAAATACAACTGTCTGTTGAGATAATCAAGAGAGTACATGGTCTGTCTGTCATTCTGGATGATAATCATGTTGCACCTGGGCAGTTAAAGAATTTACTTGTACGTTTGTATTTTCTGTGAAAAATATAATAATTGAGATAGAAGAGAAAGGACAAAGTCATAAGAAAGTATGATGAACAGCAAATGATAAGAATTGTTCTACCTAAAAAAAAAATTATATGGATGACAGAATTTGTTGCGTGGCTTGTACTGCCAATAATCTTTGCTGATAATTGCTAGAATTTTAAGCCATTATTTATCAAATAATAGATTTGTTTGCACAATTTAGCTGTTCAATACATTGTTGAATCTGAATGGTTTATCAACAAACTGAAATAATCAAGCAGATGTGCATAGATCGTGTGTTGCCGGGGCCCTGCAAGGAAGCAAAGAATTGCAACACTGCGCCCTACAAGGCATGTCGTAAGAGGCGACTAAGGTAGGGATCCGCCGAGTGCTGCCGGGGCCCACAGGGGAGGAAAGAATATGCAGCAATGTCTACCTGCCAGGCATGTCGTAAGAGGCGAATAAGGAGGGTTGGTCGTGGGGCTGGCTACCTCACCCTGTAGAAAAAATAAGCCAAAAAACTTCAACAAACATGGATAGTACAACAATATGGAGTAACTCAACTCAACCATCCGAACCAGATGAAGGTCCCCAACAATGGGGCAAATGACGTATCACCAGGAAAGCCGCAAGGATCCGGGGATGCCGACTAGCCTTCTTTCCTGTCGGAAAATAGCCAGAATTGGTTGCTGGAACGTGAGAACGTTGCTGGAGCAGGGAAAAACGGCCCAGCTCGCGACAGAGATGAAAAACTACAAGATAGACATTCTGGGAGTCTCGGAGACAAGATGGAAATGAATAGATAAAATTAAACTACACACAGGCGAAATAATGCTGTCCTCAGGGCAAAAAAGAAGAAGAGAGCACACACCATAGTAAAGGAGTTGCCCTCATGCTGTCCAGAGAAGCACAAAAGCATTAATAGAATGGGAAACAATCGGGCCCAGAATAATAACAGCAACATTTAGAACTAACAAAAAGAAAATTAACCTAAAGGTCATCCAATGCTACGCGCCAACTAACGATCGGGAACAAGTAGCTAAAGAGAGGTTTTATACCAAAGTACAAAGTATTATGGACAGGAAGAGAAAAAAGGATATTATAATTTTGATTGGGGACTTAAATGCAAAGATAGGAGACGACAATAGCAGTTTCGAAGAGACCATGGGAAATCATGGGCTGGGTAGAATGAATGAGAATGGGAAATGTTCGCAAATTTTGTGCCTCAAACCAGTTAATCATAGGCGGCAGCATATTTCAGCATAAGAGATTACACAAGGCCACATGGATATCACCAGACCACATAACAGCTAACCAGATAGACCACATATGTATTGATAAGAAATTTAGAACATCATTACAAGACGTTAAAGTGTGCAGAGGTGCAGACGTGGCACCGGATCACCACTTCCTGTTAAGTAAAATCAGGCTGAAACTAAAAGATATTCAACAAACCCAAATTATAGAAAGCAGTTCAAAGTAGAAGAGCTTATGAACCAGGAAGTAAGAGACAGATTTGTAGTCCAGTATCAAACAAGTACCAAGCATTGGAACAGCTGGTAGATGATATGAATATTGAGGAACATTGGCAACAGATAAAAATATATGGAAGGATACATGCTCAGAGGTTTTGGGAGATAAGGAGCTGAAAAACAAAGATTGGATAACAACAGATACCCTTAGTCTGATCAAAGAAAGAAAAAGCAGGAAAGCGGATCTAAACAGATGCAAAACTAGAGGTGCTAAAGCTAAAGCCCACAAGGTATATGGGGAAGCCAACAAAAAGGTTAAACAAAACATAAGAAGGGATAAAATAAAATATATAGAGGAGTTGGCAGGAGAAGCAGAAGAAGCAGCAGAAAAGGAAATATGAGGGACCTGTATAACATGACAAGGAAGTTAACAGGAAAATACAAACAATCAAGTGGCCTTATAAAAGACAAGAGAGGCAAAGTAATTAGCAACACTAAAGAACAAATGGAGAGATGGAAAGAACATTTTGAAGAACTGCTTAATATGCCAAAACCGCAGGTCCCACCGGAAATAGAGCCAGCTGAAAAGGAGCTACAAATTAATTGTGAAAGACCAAGTAAAGAAGAAATAATGAAGGCCATAGACAATTTAAAGGATAGGAAAGCAGCAGGGCCAGACAACATTCCAGCAGAGGCCATTAAGGCAGATAAAGATACCTCAACAGAGCTACTATACAAATTACTAAGGAAGATATGGGAGAGAGAAGAGATACCAGTAGAGTGGAAAGAAGGTCACTTGGTAAAACTGCCAAAGAAGGGAGACATGCAAGAATGTACGAACTATAGAGGGATAATGCTACTATAAGTGCCAGGCAAAGTATTAAACAGGATTATACTCGATAGACTTAAAGAGGCCATAGATAAACAACTGAGAGAAGAACAAGCAGGGTTCCGTGGGAATAGATCCTGCACAGACCAGATAGCTACACTGCATTATAGTGGAGCAAAGCTTGAGTGGAACTCGCACTATACATAAGTTTTGTGGATTATGAAACGGCGTTTGATAGTCTGGATCGGAAATCATTGTGGAAACTATTAATACACTATGGAGTTCACCCAAGATTGCAAACCTAATAAAGAAAACGTATGAAGGAATGAAATGCAGAGTCATACAAGAGGGCCAACTGACGGAATCCTTTGAGATAAGAACAGGGATGAGGCAGGGATGCTTGTTATCACCATTCCTGTTCTTGCTGGCCATAGATTGGATCATGAAATCAACAACGGATAACAGAGGGGAATACAATGGACACTTGTGAAACAACTGGAGGACCTGGATTTTGCAGACGATCTGGCTTTGCTGTCTCACAACCACGCACAGATTAAAGACAAAATGAATAACCTAAATAATAAGTCTCAGCAGCTAGGTTTGAAAATACACAGGGGAAGACCAAGGTCATGAGAATAAATGCTGCAAATGTAAACCAGATTATGCTGGAGGAAACAGCACTGCAGGATGTAGAATCATACACATACCTTGGAAACAACATAGACACAGAAGGAGGAACAAACAAAGATGTTAAGATAAGAATACAAAAGCAAGAGGGAACTTTATTGCATTGAGTAAGATATGGAAGGCAAGGAGATCAAAACAAACACAAAACTGAGAATTTTCCAGTCAAATGTGAAGTCAGTGCTGTTCTATGGCTCTGAAACATGGAAGACCACAAAGGAAACTATCAGAAAACTGCAGACCTTCGTAAATGGATGTTTACGTAGGATAGAAGGATTGAGATGGTATGATAAGATTACAAACGAGGAACTCAGGAGAGAACAAAGCAGATACCAGTGGAGAGAGAGCTCAGGAAGAGACGCTGGCGATGGATAGGACATACATTGAGAAGACCGACCGGAAGCAAGACAGGCATTGTTTTGGAACCCGCAGGGAAAGAGGAGTACGGGAAGGCCTAGGCAGACCTGGAGAAGAGAGCTGGAGGCGGATATAAAGAGGATAGGCAAAACAGGGAAAGATTTGGAAGTGATGGCAAGAGAGAGGAAGAGATGGAAGAAGTTTGTTGAAGACCTGTGCTCCGATGGGAGTTGAAAGGTGATGATGATGATGATAAGCACTTTAAAAGAAAAACAGCAGTTCTATTAAGCCTATGTTTTGCCGATCTGGATAATATTTGGCAAAGGTAGGCAAAGTTGTCCGCTGGCAGGAGACGCTGGTGTTTAATATTGGTGACTGTATCATAGTACTGCTTTCTAGGGCGGCTGAAACATGATCTCAGTTTTATTGATGTTAATGGTGTAGGTGGACAGTAGCTGTCCAGGGAAACACAAATATCTCTCCTACCCTCAGAAGCAGCAAATAGTTCTTTGCCAATAGAGCAGCAATACTTATAACCAGTAGCTGCTACTTCTCGTGTCAGGTTACTGCTGTTAGACAATGCTGAAGTTGCCTCTCTAGGGCACAGACCATGACAGCAGAACATGAAGAACCAGCTGTTGCCCAGCATTACCTCCTCCCCTCTCATTTTTGATAATACCAGGGTAATAGCCAATACAGATGACATCAAAGTCATTGCAGGAGTTGCCAAAAGTACATTGTATGTCGAACTGCTTTAGGGTCTCCAACTCCAGATTTGTCCTCTAGGTTGACTTCAAAACCTTTCCCACGATTGGGTATAGCTGCAAGGTAAATACTTCTATTAATCTGTAGTTATTGTATGGACTCAAAAGTCCTAAAAGATGCTGTGAAAGATGCAGTGAGCTATGAATGTTAAATGGAATACTTTTTGTTGTGTCAACCGTGCGCTTGTTATGGGTATTCAGAAAATGGCAGACAGCGGTTATGACGAACCGACTCAATCTGCTGTATGCAGTGATATTGCGTGTGCACATAGCTGGATTTTATCGTCTTTGATGTTCCCTTCGACATGAATTGCAATTCAAGTAATGAAAAGTTTTGTGTTGACACTTTAGCGACGGCCATATGCATTTATGCGGTGCAGGCTGCTTTTTGTGGCGGTACGGCTGCTTCATTCTGGAATTAGTTCACACAGGAGTCAGTTGTTAGCATTTCGTGTGATTTTCATTGGCACAGGAAAGGGGCATTTATGGGGCGACCTATTGCAATGAAGTTGGAACCGTACATATGAACTATCAACAAAAGTCCTAAAGTAATATTTGTAGCATGAGTGGATTAAATATGTAGAAATACAGCAGCAAACATGCTGTGTTCAAAGCACATAATTGAGACATTAGATATGATAAGGAGGCTATACTCAAATAGCTCAACAATTGTCTATTATTTGGGACTAAAATGTGTCACACATTTGAGATATTTCATGATTTCGAAATCAGGCATATCATACGTGATGGTTAAGAATAATGCTTTAACCCTGTAACGTTCGGGTACTAAGAAAATCTCATTTATAAATGAGATGGCTATATGACTCCGGAACTAGCCATATTGATGTATTATTTATGCATTTAAATGGATATAATATATGTTTCATAATGTAAAACATATGAAATTATCATAATACATTTTTAAAAAATATATTTTTTATTTTTAAGATGTCTAATGTCTAATCTCATTGATTAAAGCATGCTTTTTTGTTGTTCTTCTTGTTCTGTGTTCGCCCGCTATGAATTCATGTGTAGTCATGGAGCCTGGTATGGCACATCTGACTTAATCAGTTATCAGAGGACTATCATCATAGCACTCTGGACATGTTCATACCCGATCTCCGCCTCAGCAAATCCAGCAGCTTCCAGCGGCCAAACACGCCAGTTCGATGTTGATTAATCAATCTCCTTGCATACCTAGTATGTCGCTCTTTTCGGGCTACACCAATATTGACACCCATCTCTTTCAATCTGGTCAGCGAGTGGGATTCACAGCCCTGAAACTTCTCTGTTCGGAAAGACTCTCTCAATGCGTGAAGAATGTCATTTCGATCCATGGCAGCTCCTCTGATATTGTAGCCAAGCCAGCCAATCTATCAGCTCGTTCATTACCCCTAACTCCTGCGTGCCCAGGAACAAAAATAAAGGTGATTTCTCTGATCATTGTCTGTACTAGTACCTCCACCCAGTTACGTCTCACCATTCCTGATTCGACTTTACGAATCATGCTCATGGAGTCACTGAGTATGAAAACACGAGAGTAGTTGTGAGATGCCAACCATTTCATCGCCTCGGTAACTGCCCGAATCTGACTGATTTTTGCGTGAAAGCCTTCTTACGGTTTCTCCCTAGCCATTCAGGCGAATCTTCTTCGACATCAGTGGTAAGAGCATGCTTTTATTACATCGACATTTCCGATCGTGCTGACATTTTGGATAATCTCTGCAAACGTGTTTTCACTTGCTCTTGTCAAAAACCACACATTTGCTTATAAAATTACATCTAATGACTCAGATTACTGTCCTGATCAAGACTATAAGTGTTAGTTATTTATGTATGGCTTACTAAACCAGTTCTGCATCATTTTCTCTTATTTATTTATTATTTGTTCATTAGTGTCTTCAAAATATGGAAATATTTAGAAATTACAAATTTCCTGATTACTGCCTTATATATTGTTCAAACAACTTCATGTTTGGATATATTGTGTAAATATGAAGGTACTAAGAGACTGTATTATAGTTTTCATGATATATTTCATACTTGTTTTTCCTTCTATGTGACTGTATAATTATTTGAAATTTGTAGAAAAATCTATTTTTAGCACCACCAAAATTATGTCACTAATATAACATATTACAGGACTGATATTAAAATCGCATATCTTGATAGTACATTCAATTAGCTTTCTAACCATATATAACATGACTTTTTTAAATTCATAGAGTATTTGTGGCTTCCAGTAATAGAGCAGGACTTCAAAAATAACACACAAAAAACTTTAAAACCCATGAACGTCTAAGAGTTAATGACCTACAGAAATTAGCATCATTCATACCTTTCAACTTTAAGACATTTATTATCTATTGATGCAACAGTCATATTATTTTATCATTTCACAATCATAATTTTTAGCATAATTTAATATACAATTTGTATTGTGAGATAAAGTTATAAATCATCATAGCTATGTCTTGTTAATTGTTACTATTTGCAGGTATCATTTGTGGATTATGATGATGATACATGTGTGTATATTAACTGGGATGATCTGGGTGTAACATCCAAATTTGGAAGTGATATGAGCATCTGCAACAATGAAAACTTTACTACAGCTATTGCAGAAGGCAACATGATGGACCTGACAACAAAGCCAATTGGACATAGATATCTTAGTGAAGGTATACCGTTTGCAAAGTATTTTAAACAGTTACTCAATCAAGTGCCATGCCTGCCGGCGTTGGCGATCATGTCTCTCCACAATTCACTCTGCTTGGTGCATGTAATCAGTTCTGACGTCGATCTTGTGTCGAACCATGATGTCAGGCCATCCAACATCTTCTCCCTCTGTCTTCTACGATCTCCTGAATTTTACCTGTTGTCACCAAATGTTCTAAACTTTCTCTTCGCATTATATGCCTGAAGAAACTTGATTGACGGATTCTTATTCTTTTGATAAGATTTCTTTGTGTGCAGGCCTGATTTAATTGATTCACTACCTGGTCTCTCCTTCAAACATTTCGATGAAGCAGAATCAGAGACATTTAAACGCCTGATTGAAGCGTTAAAGCACACAGGTGCTTTCTGCGAGGTAGTAGAGGAAGATGTTGTACTAACCAAAACCTTGTGGACACAGTGAGCAGGCAATGATGTCGTTCAGAAGTACTGAACTGAACATATATTATAAATTACAGATTTTCCATTTGTAGTGAACAGTGTAGACTTATTTTCCATAGGGAAATCTATTGAGATTGAGTGAAGACATATATGACTTGCATTAATAATATAAATTGAAGAGGAATTGTGTCGTTTTTACTAACATTACACTAGCACCAACAATATCAAAGTATATTTGCTGACACTAGTTTCTTAATAATCTTATTATTAGGTGTCTTTACCATCAGAGTTATAGCTAAAAATGCTTACGGTCTTGAGGTGCTTGAGAAAGCACTCACAGTGAGCTACGTAATGTGTTCAAATCCAATTGTCACCATTCAGGATAAGCAGACATTCTACGCAGATCCAAAGTATACTAGAAGTAGTATCATTCATATTCGTGGTCAGGCAAACATTAATTGCTCAAGCAATCTTAACAACATAAAGGTATGATTTAAATGTAGTTTTGTTTTTACAGTTCCCTATTATCTTCCTTTATAACAGTGACATTAAAAAGACTTTAAATGTGTATGTTACTCTATATTGTTAGTTAGTTTGTTCCTTTCGTGATAAAGGCGGCACATAGGGGCAAAGGTTTTAGATCTCCATGTGATGTGGTTCGTTGCTAGTAGTTGGAGATCTTGTATGGTTTTACATCCAAATAGTTTACTTTCTTGTTGGATTGTTCTTCGAAGAGTGGTCTTAGGTCTTTCACGTTTTCTTTTCCCAACTGGTGACCACATAAGGACTTGCCGATTTAGTCTCTTTTCGTCTGATCTAAGAACATGACCTAAATATTTCCACCTTCGTTTCCTTATAATATTTGATACGGGTTGTTGGTGTGTTCTATCTCTCACTGTGTTGTTAGAAGCGATATCACTCCATTTTACTTTTAATAATTTTCGGCGACATTTATTCTCAAAACTGTCCAGTTTCTTATCAATTTTCTTTGTTGATTTTCAACTTTCACAACCGTAGGTCAGTACAGGAATCACACATGACCTAAACAATTTAACTTTTGTGCATATACTAAGGTCTTGAGGTTGCCAGATATTTGTTAATTTAGTGAAGGCACTAGCTGCTATAGCAATGAAAATGAAAATCGTGGCATATCCCAAAGGACGTAGCCATCAACCACAGTAAACAAGTCGTTGATTTTCTAGGCACCACTTATACGTTCAGTAGTTTGCCATTGCTTTCTGAACGGGTGGCGCCATCGTCCTTTGTTAAAATCAACGGAAACAAGCAAACTGTCCGCAGCGTGATTCGAACTCAGAACGTCGGGGTAACCCCTAGGCCACAGACGCCACCGCTATAGCAATACGAGAGTTTATTTCTTTCATTGTGTCTCCGTTGTTTGACACTTTACTACCCAAATATGTAAAATGATTTACTTTCTCCAGCGTTTGGCCATTTATTACGATGTTGTCTATCGAGTTTGTGAGGTTCATAATTTTGGTCTTTGCAGAATTAATCTGGAGACCAACCTGTTCTGCAAGTGTGCAAAGATTGCTCGTTAGTTTGTGGTTGCTTGTGTGGTTGAATTCAATATGGCCACGTCATCGGCAAAGTCAAGATCAAATAGTCTGCGGTTATTAAACCATTGTATACTCTATATTGTATCTACTTTAAAATTATTGAAACAAAGAAGAATGATAATTGTGTTTTAAAATACTTATAGATAAGCATATTTTAGCATAGAGTAAATATTGCTAGTTAAAAAATTGTAGTGTTGCAGTTATTGTCCATTTGTTTATTAACATTGATTGCTGTGATTTAAACTAGCTGTGATTATACATTATAGATGTGGAGACTTGACATGATGGACAGTGCAAGAGGAGTGACTCGTACCAATATGAATATGTCAGATCTAGTAGTAAATAAAGCAGAACTCTATATCCCAGCCCACTTCCTTCAAAAGGGACTATATAAGGCTACTTACTCAATGGTGATGACTGAAGGAGAAGCTTTTTCTCTTTTCTATGATTCAACATATACATTCTTTGAGGTAACTCTACACTCATTTGTACTGTATTTATCTATTTAATAAAGAATAACTTGCATATATTCTTTGGTTTAGACCATAGGTTCCCAACGGGGTAGTACCGCCCACCGTGGGAAGCTGAGAAGTTGTAAGGAGCACTGGGTTGAAAAGTAAATGGGGGCGTTGAGGACCATCTACCGCCCCCTTAAGCTGAAAATTCAAAGTCACACATGTTCGCTTCATAAAAGATGAAAACATTTGTCAAGAAATATTATTTGCAAGAACATTAGAAATGGACAATAACGAAAAATCTATATTTGACAAATTGGAATACCATTTTAAAGAAAAAGAGAAAAATATCTTGTCTGCTGCCGATGGTGCTCTGGCAATGGTTGGACGCTACAGCTAGTTGATTTCATCTTTAAAAAAACTGTCCCAAATATAGTTGCCGTGCATTGTGTGATTCATCGACAAGGTTTTGTCACAAAAATCTTAGTAATTGCCTTCATCGCGCACTACAGCATGTAATTACATCAGTTAAAATGACCAGAAGAAAATGCTCTCGATGAAAGATTATTTAGAAAGCTTTATAATGAAAACGACGAAGACTTCAATAATTTACTAGTGCACACAGAAGTTCGTTGGCTGTCAACAGGTACCTCTCTAAAATGATGCTAGGAACTGTTTGAATCAATTACAAATTTTTTTGGGAAAACAAAAATGATTCTTTTAGATAGATTTTATTGAAACGTTATAGCAATATTGCTTATCTGACAGATTTATACAACAAATTTAACGAAACGAACTTACAACTGTAAGAAAATGATTCTAATTTGATCAAAGCAAAAGCAATTATTTCTGCGTTCGTTTCAAAACTTGTGTTGTATTAACATTTGACAATTGTAAAATATATAGATGAGACTGCAGTAAAACTATTTTATTGGCAAAACGCGTAATCACAAAGTACTGTAGTTTTACAAATTACAAAAACAAAGACAAAATACAGCAATGTTTCGACCAACAAGGCCTTTATCAAGCAAACGAACAACAGGAGTGACAAATTTAAAAAAACAAATGGACGACCAAAACAAACGTTTCTAATGAAAATCTGGAAATAAAAACGAATAACGAAATAAATGTAACACAAAAACACACATAAAAACTAGAAATAGAACGGAAGAGAAACAATGAAAATCTAGTAAATATATAACTTGAATACATGCAACATATACCCATATAGATTACAAGGCATGGGAAGAGAAAGTACTAAGAAGCATAGGAATGTAATACGTTGAGCCTACGTAGTTGCAAGGTACCATACAAAGAAATCAACCGATTCTCCAGAGCAAATCGACTGCGATCATCCAAGGAACATGATCGGATAGCTGTGACCTGGACATCGTGAGCTCATAAATGGCCAGTATCATTGAAATGAGTGGCTACAGGGGTCCTAGAGCATTTGCGTATGTCATGCAAGTGTTGGGCAAATCGGTCACTGAGCCTCTTGCCTGTCTCGCCGATATAAGCCTTGTTACACCGCTTACAGATAATGGCATAGATAAGATTACGGGACTCGCATGTGAAACCATCGTCAATAAGAAACGTGGCTAAAGGAAAGATACAGTACGCGTCTGTATCACATAAGCACACATGTTGCAACGCCGACGGCCACACTGAACAGTGCCAAATTGAGTCTGGATATTGAACTTAAGGCGACTGTGTACCAACATATCCTTAAGACTTCTGTCCCATCTGTAAGCCACCAAAGGATAGTTGGGAAAGACAGAACGGGTCTCAGGACCTGACTTAAGGATAGACAGATGACGGAATAAAACATTTTTCACCAGTGAACTATGGGGATGGAAAGTTAAGATAAGTTTTACTCTGTCAGAGTTAGTGGTCCTATGCTGGCTGGTGAGGGCCTGCTGGCGAGTGATTTTCTAAACTCGATGCATAGCCCAGACAAGCACCCTCTCCGAGTATAGGCGCCTGCGAAAGAAATCAAGCATCTCGCGAGCTCTCTCAAGAAAACCATCGTCTTTGCTACAAAGGCGACGAAGGCCAAGAGCTGCGAGAATGGCAAAGAGTCACGACAAGCCCGGGGATGGGAAGAAGTATAAAGGAGAAAACTATGTGCATCAGTAGGCTTGTAATATACTGATATAGTGATAGTGGATAGGCGTATGGAGATAGTAATGTCAAGAAAGTTGACACAAGTAGTGGAGATGTGAGAAATAAAACGAATAGAAGGGTTGAAAACATAAATGAAATTAATGAAGCGTGACAAATCGGCTTCAGGCATATTAGTAATGCCATTACTACTGCTACCTACAAAAATAGAAATAATGAGTCCTGATAGATGGGATGATGGCCAACATCCACATTGTTATCATTACTCTTGAAAGGAAGTGTAGAGACTGGGACAACATGAAAGCTAACTTTGTGAAGAAGCAACTGATAGCAGAAATACAAAAGATGATGAATTATTTTATATACGTATGGAAATGTGCATCACTGTAAGAAATCGTTATTGGTTATTGGTTACTAAACTGACGTCATTGCACTCAGGCAGACCCATAGGTGCTCAGTCTCCTCAACAGATATCGAAGAGTATGCATACTGATGGTTCCTGTGGCTCTCTGATTAAACACACCTCTCACTCTGCCTTTCAGGCATCCAGTTCGACTTAAACAACGGGTAACTCCAAACTGCCTAAATCGCTTGATCGATTCAACTTCGATTTTGGTGTCCTCATCCAACAGACAGCCGTGAAGAGAACGAAGAATATCCCCATTATCCATCTTCAACTCCCCAACAATCGTTGATGTTGATGTAAGTCTGTCCGTTCTCTCATTACGTAAACACCGCATGCTCCGGACAGTATATCCACGTAAGCCGCTGGATTCTAGAAACTTCTATAGACGACATTCACTCATACCGAAACCTGCCCTTCTGGATCTTGTGAAGCATCGACCGAGAGTCAGATACAACAACTGCCCCAGTAAATGAAGTCCCAGAGATCCAATGGAGGGCAGCAGTAACGGCCTCAACCTTCATCCTCATACTAGAAGTAGTTAGCCAAGCGCATTAGCCAAGAAACCCCAGCCGGACTTCTCACCACGTTGAACCGACCCATTGGTATATACAACAACATCACCATCCCTTGCATTATCTTCTATCAGCTGCTTAGCTGTGAGATCAGCCTTCATGTTGCCCCAATCTCTACATTCTCTTCCAAGAGTAATGATAACGTTGAGATAGTTGGTCATGCTACCATCTGTTGGGATCCATTCTTCCCCTTTGGTAGGGTCGCAACCGTAGTCACCTGGCCAATTGTTCTCTCAGCCTGGGCTATGCACGACATGCCACGCTTGATACTCGCGCCCTTAACGTCATTAGTGTTCTTGTGTAGTGGATGTCTCTTATCCGCAGTAACCCACATATATGCCTTGGTTTGGGCGATTGCATGACGGGAGCGTAGTGACAGAAGGCCAAGCATATATCTCATCTTCACAATGGGGGTATCTCTAGTGCAGCCCAGGACTAATACGCATACCTTCATTCTGAACCCGTTCAAGTCGCTCACATTGTGATCTTGATATCGTAAGAATTCCGAGTCCGTAATCTATCACTGACATAATAAGTCGATCGAACAAAATGGTAAGTAGTCTCTGCTCTAGGTGTGCGGCCACCATAACTTTGAGAGCCGCAAGACCACGCTTGCACAGTTGTATCGTCTGTTCAACATTGTGTTTGAAAGATAGACTACGATCAAAGGTTATTCCAAGATAGCACAGCCTGTCTCTGAGCTCGATGGTATGTTCATCAAAGATTACACAGGATAGGTCAGCCTTGACGATGTAATTATTAAACGAGCACCACACCATACATGTTTTTTTCAGGATTGACCTGAGAGCGAGACTCTCTACACCAACACGAGATGGTACGCAATGTTTTCTGAATGTCATCAACCGTCTCTTGTCTATCTGATCCAGTCCTATATATTAAGATATCATCTGCAAATGTCAATGTCCGACCCAATCCGGTTGACTGAATTTTAGCTACAGTTGCTGTGTAAATATTAAACAACACGCGTGATAGAGGAGAACCCTGGGGTAATCCCGGTTATATACGTGCAGGATCCGATGTCCATGTTCTCAAACGTAGTGCAACGGCTCTTTCAATTAAAGAAGCAGCTACCTAGTTCACCAGCAAAGGATTAACTTCACATTTAATCAAAGAGAGCACCATTATTAAAAAATTCACCTTGTTATAAGCATGCTCCAAATCGATGGCCACAGCAACAGTTTTTTGTTTGGATTGGAAGCCTTCATAAACATCATATGCAAACGTGCCGGCATTGTCCCATGTCGCTTACATTGGCCTGAAACTACCCAAGTGTCAGGGAGGATGTGGTCATTTTCTAAGTGATACATTACCTTTCTGGCCACTATCTTCTCTAGTAATTTGCCATATACATTTTGCAAGGTGAGTATGCGGTAGCTGCTGAGCAGTTTAAGATCCTTCCCATGTTTGTGGAGCGGTCGTAAATAACTATGAAGCCAATCCTCGGCTACCACAGCATTCTGTACACTTTTGTTAAAATCCATCACAACTTCATTAATAACGGTCTCGTTCAGCTGTTTGATGTGATTATATTGGACACAATCAGGCCCTGGAGCGGTGCTGTGGTCGCCTTGAGTGCATTAACAAACAACATCCTCCTTTGTTATTAAGTCAATGTAAGGTTCTCCAGAACTAGTAATATCACAAAGAGCACTTATGATATTATGGCGGTCAGTTTTATCACCTATTTCTGTCTGTTCCACGAAACGATGAAGGAACCCCTGCCCCTTTTCTGCATCTGTTGTCAAGACTGCTCCTGACGAATCACGTGAAGTAGGAAAAGACTGGCTGGTATTCCTCTTGTTCATTTTGCGATGAAACTGCCAGAAATTATATAGAGACTTGTCGCCACAAACTTGTGTTATGAAAGTCTCCCATAACCTACTCTTTGCCTCACTAGCCAATACTTTGAAATCCCCAGTGGCTTTGTGGAGAATAGCAGACTTTTCAGCCACATCACACATATTTCTAGGTCGCTTCTTTCGGGCTCTCTGCCATGGCTTTGTAGCAGCCTCTTTTGCCAGCCATGTTTTTCAACATTTTCATTCCACCAAGGTGGTTGCAAGCAACGAGTCCTACCAGTCTTCTTTCTGGCAGTCTGCCGCAGTTTACGTAATGGGTTTTCGTGATCAGAGTGGCATGGCGTGTACTGAAAGAAAGATTTGGGCCTTCTGTGTCGCAAATTATTTGCCATATTAAAAAGAACAACGCAGGGGAGATGATCACTTTCTTGAGCCCCAAGAACATTCCATCGAGCAAAAGTAGCATCAGTTGTGGAGATCAGTGCCAGATCAATGATACCATCAGTGTTCTCAGGTCTAGAAGCTAGCCGTGTTGGGCGGCCGTCATTCAATAACGTCAAGTCAGAGTTTAGTAGAGCAGAACTCAAAGCGATGCCCTGTCTATTCTCGGTAGCGTTGCCCCACTCCTTTGATCGTGCATTGAAATCCCCTGCTATAAGAAACTTTGTGCGTGGTACATCTTAGAGCTTCTCAAGGAAATCCCAGTTATCTGCAATATGGAGTTTGTCCACATGGGCGTACACATTATAGATTCGCCATAGCTGATCACGAATTGTAAGAAATCAGATTTCGTTTTCAAATTAGCGTGTCGCCGAGTGGTTACCGGGGCCCAAATTGGGGTGTAAAGAATATAACCACTGTTACCTGCCATGCATGTCGTAAGAGGTGACTAAGGAGGTTGGGCATGGGGCTAGCTTCCTCACACCGTAAAAACACCAGATGGCTACAGAACGGAGAACGAACCGAGTAAACGCTGGCTGAAACTGGACACAACGCGAAGGATAAGCACCAGAGCTCCAAATGGTACTGAAGATGTGACGT
Source organism: Arion vulgaris (assembly GCA_020796225.1). Lineage (NCBI taxonomy): Eukaryota > Metazoa > Mollusca > Gastropoda > Stylommatophora > Arionidae > Arion > Arion vulgaris. The sequence goes on along the minus strand of CM036757.1, from coordinate 37,141,678 downwards.
AAAACACACCAATGCTAAGGCTGCAATGATCAGATTTCACATGAATAGAATTTATGGGGAGATCGGGTTACATCAATCTGGGCGGTGATCGTGTGAGACAGAGACATTAGCGTATATGGTAGAGTTGTTGCAGAACGAAGTAGACAATGCAGAGCTACTTTCAGCATATGGATAGAAGTTGAAGCTGTTACTACTGCCCTCTAATAACTTTCTGAGACTGTCTACTGTGGCCATTATTGTGTCTTACTCTCAGTCTATGCTTCCTAAGGTTCAATTTCCCGGAGCGTACATTGGTCTACTGTCCTGAACATGCAGGTGTTTGTGATAAATGAGAGTACAGACACGATTGCATGAACAGCACAAATCATTGTTGAGTTGGAGATGGTTAGGTGGGATGTCCTTCGGTTGCTCATTGGCCACCTGTTGAATGAGGACACTGAACCTGATGTTGAATCTATAGAGTGATTTAAGAGTTTGGAAATGACATCAGAACTGGATGACTGAGTTGCAGAATGAGGAATGTATTTAATCATCATGCCAGAGGAACCAACAGTGTGTATACCCTTTGACATCTACTTCGGAAGACTAAGCACCTATGGTTGTGCATGGAGGGCTATGAGAATCAGTTCAGTAATAAATAATCAACAACTCTGAAAAAGCTGAGCCTATGGGTTTACCCAGAGTGCAGTAAAGTCACTTTAGTTGACTGGTATCCAATAGAAAAGTTCTTCAACATAGAGGAACTCTTCTCTTCTTCTTCTTTGCGTTCGTTCTTTACGACCAATTTTAATCACTCTTTGTGATATGTTTGATCTTTGCCAAGAACGTGTATACGTTGCACATTGGTTTGGGAGGCCCCTAAACGCATAGACTTCTACACGTTTAGGACACATGCATCCGATTTCAGCCAAACCTCCTAGTCGCCTCTTACGACATGCGTGGCAGGTAACAGTGGTTCTATTCTTTACACCCCAAATGTGGGCCCCGGTAACCACTCGGGCGAACATAGAGGAACACTATAGACATACAAAGCTTGAATATCTAGAAAAATTGACTCATAAACAATACCCTGTCTAAAAAACTGAACTATTTTGGACATCGTAAATATCACAGTGGTATGAGAATTACTACATCACGTAAAAAGTTTGTTGTATCTTTTTCAGATGATGGCAGATGTATAACAGAAATTAAAAAGAGAAGGGGAACGGCCTAGGATAATTTCAATAGTATGAGAAATTTCCCTGACATCCAAACAAATTACAAACAGGCTAAAAATGAGAATGATCAAATGCTATATTTATCCTATATTAATGTATGGCTCGGAAACATGGACAATGAACAAGCAGTTAGAAGACAGAATTGATGCATTTGAGATGTGAATATATAGAAGAATAGGCAGAGTTTCATGGACATAAAACCAGACAAATACACAAGTTTTAGGAAAACTAGGCATGAAGAAACAATTATTAAGAGAAATAAATTCAGACAAGTAAAATATTTTGTGCACATAAAAAGACATGACACCATGATAAAATATTTACTAGAGGGGAAAGTTGAGGGGGAAGAGCAAGAGGAAGACTGAGAGATAAGTGGGAGGGAAACTTTAAGAAATGGACAGGTTAAGTCTGGCAGTGTGCAACACCAAGACGAAAGACAGAGGATGGTAGAGATTCATTGCAGCCAACCTTCGATGTGGAGAAGGCACCTGATGATAATAGATAATGCAATAGCAGAGGATATTGTTTCTGGAAGATGTGGTATATGTAATAAAATCTTTCACATGATGATAATGGAGGAGATAGGATAACTACTTATAGAGCAAGAACTCTTTCATGTGAGCTGTGATGATAGCAATATAATCTGCAAAGTACATGCTACATAAAAACTATTTCATTATTGATACTTCTAACATTGTCTTACTCTTCATAATCTCTTTAATTGTGGCAATTGCCTATTTAAAAAATTTGAATATTGTTTATCATCTTTATTAGCCTTCATAATTGTACACTTATGACAGAGACAAATACTTTACATCCAACCCAATCTTGAGCTTTGGAATTCTGTTATAGGTACTCATTGTGAAGAATATGAATTGTAAACGTCAAGATTTACAGTTATGGAGTTAATTTTAAACACATTTTTGAACCAAACACTTATCACTGTAGGCAGACTTATTGGTACTTAGTTACTCTCAGTAAAAACAATTGTTAATTTAAAGTTGTTTTTAATCTGACTTTAGTTAGCACAACTTTATTTTCCTTTCTTCAGATTACAGAAACAAGCCTGAATGGAGTTATGATTGAAGGTAGCATGACTGAAATCACAAAAGGCTCTGCTCAAAGAGTTTACCTTGATCCAGTTAAATGGTCAATTGATCCTGATGTTGATCCCTCTGCCAGTCAGGTGCTAAACATACCTGTTTATATTTAGTGATGGTCAGAATGCTATAAATTTGTATAAAGCTGGTTGTTATTCATTCATATGTGTTGTAAATTGGCATTTGTGACTGCACTTCAAAATCTTCACATTTTAACTTTTGAAAGTTCATTTCATAAAATTTTAACTGTAAATACATTAGCTGAAACGATTATGAAAAACATAAGTTGTTATCTAAAAATAAAATAATTGTTTATATTAACATAACAGCCAATGTGTATAATGCCATCCACGTTCTTCTATATAATTCTTTTTTTTAAAATTCAGATATAAGTTTACCTGTTCAGCCATGCTCTGTCATATTGTGCACATAGACAGTTTTCTCTGTGATGGTTGAATGTAAATTTTCTTACAAAACAGTTCATGAGTTAGAAGGAGGGTTCTTAGCCAAGTATTGGTATTTGGTACAACTATCTCAGTCATTATCTCAAGTCTATTGCAGGTGTGCATAGTATTTTTATTTACTGTATGCTGCTAATAGGATGCCCAAAATTGCATTGTTCTGCTTCTGCATAGGGTTTAGAAGTTGTACTTATTGTTATCATAGGTACAGAAATGATAGTTGGAGATGACATATCCCTGGGTTTCATATTTGAATTTTATCAACCCCATCACCAAAGTAAGTTTCAAATCTCTTGAGTTTTAATATTTAACCTACCATATTTTTTTCAGACCGAAGCAGAAGATTCTATCATAGTAAAAGGATACCGGTTGCAGTAAAGTAGAACGTGCTATATAGTCTTCATATGGAAATCAACATTAACTTACTTGAAAGTGAAATGCAAATAAAAGCATTATTTTAGCATATGCGATCAAATACGTACATTGCTCTCACATTTTAAGAAGTAAATTTGGAGGTGTACCTCAAAATATGCAGAATTAAAAGACTCATTCTATAAACATAACTGGCTGCCTACTAGAAGTCGTAGGGAGTGCCAATGCAATTCTTTACTCACTGTGAGCATCAAGGTTTGTTATATAAATATAGTAAAACGAGTTATCTTTCCTTTGAGATGAGAACGGGGTTGAGGCAGGGATGCCTGTTATCACCATTCCTGTTCTTGCTGGTCATAGATTGGATCATGAAATCAACAACAATAGATAACAGATGGGGAATACAGTGGACATTTATGAAACAACTAGAGGACCTGAATATTGCAGACGTTCTGGCATTGTTGTCCCACAATCACGTTCAGAATAAAGATCAAATGAATACCCTAAATAATAATTCTCAGCAACTAGGTTTGAAAATACACAGGGTAAAGACCAAGGTCATGAGAATAAATGCAGTTAATGTAAATCAGATTACGCTGGAGGAAACAGCTCTACAAGATGTAAAATCATACACATACCTTGGAAACAACATAGACACAGAAGGAGGAACAAACAAAGATGTCAAGATAAGAATACAAAAGCAAGGGGAAACTTTATTGCATTGAGTAAGATATGGAAGTCAAGGAGATCAAAACAAACACAAAGCTGTTAATCTTTCAATCAAATGTGAAATCAGTGCTATTCTATGGCTTTGAAACATGGAAGACCACAAAGGAAACCATCAGAAAACTGCAGACCATCGTAAATGAATGTTTACGTAGAATAGAGGGACTGAGATAGTATGATAAGATTACAAACGAGGAACTCAAAAAAAGAACAAAGCAGATATCAGTGGAGAAAGAGTTCAGGAAGAGATGCTGGCGATGGATAGGACATACAATGAGAAGACCGACTGGAAGCATTGCAAGACAGACACTGTTTTGGAACCCGCAGGGAAAGAGCAGTAAGGGAAGACCTAGACAGACCTGAAGAAGAGAGGTGGAGGCTGATATTATAAGGATAGGTAAACAATGGAAAAAATTGGAAGGGATAGCAAGAGAGAGGAAGGGCTGGAAGAAGTTTGTTGAAGACCTGTTCTCTGTTGGGAGTTGAAAGGTGAAGAAGAGGAAGAAAACGAGTTATCAGTTACATGAGGACTATCGTCATATCACTTTGGACATGTCCATAGGTGCTTCGATCTCCACCTCAACAAATCCAGCGGCGTCCAGCGTCCCAACACCCAGTTCAATGTTGATTTATCACTCTCTTTGCATATTTGGTATGTTGTTCTTTTCAGGCAGCACCAATAGCGACACCAATCTCTCTCAATCCGGTCAGTGAGTAGGATTCACAACCCTGAAACTTCTCTTTTCAAAAAGACTCTCTCAATGTGTTAAGAATATCATTTCAGTCCATTGCAGCTCCCTCTGATATTGTAGCCATGCCAGCCACTCTATTAGCTCATTCATTACCATTGACTCCTGTATGCCCTGGGACAAAAATGAAGGTGATTTCTTTGATCCCTGCCTGTACCAGTACCTCCACCCAGTTTTGCCTCACCATTTCTGATTTGACTTTACAAATCATGCTCAGGGAGTCACAGAGTATAAAAAAATGATAGTAATTATGAGATACCAACCATTTAATCGCCTCTGTAACTGTCCGTACCTCCATTGTCAAACTAATTGTGCATGTCGCGTATGGAAAATAATATTCAACACTTTCAAAATTGAATTAATTTGTCTCAAGCCCACTCCTTAGAATTTCCATTATTTAAAAAAAATGTAATTCACATAAGTGTATATTAAAATGAAATTAGCACACATAAACAAAGTTGAATATGCCTGTTCAACATTGTTAGGTGATAAATATATGCTAACTATTTCCTACACTCTCACCAGGGTCTGAATGTGGACAGCTGGATGTGTGAGATAACTGAACCCAGGGATGCTAACCAGGCCTCATGTGCTAATGTGATTACTGCAGCTATGTCTCAGGATATAGATGGTGCTTCATTGATACAAGGCTACACCTACAACATTACAGCTAACCTTTACAAAGATACTAGAAAGACATCTGTAAATATTTATGTAACAATGAATGGCACAAATCCACCATCAGGTGTCATTAGGTGAGAAATAATTTAAAATAGTACACATTATATTATTGCCATGGTAGTCGTTGTTTTTGCAAATGCATATGTGAGTAACTTACAGGATTCAAATGTTTTTAATATGTAATGGAAATATTAAAAGTACATACGTATAATTTTTAAAACAAAAGCATAATTATAGCAACTTCTCTGTTTTGTTGCTACTATCACAACTTGCAACAACAGAAAATGTAATCAGTACATTTGCTCATTTCCCTCAATACATTTCAGATGTGTTAAAGGCAGTGTGTGCTATCCACGACCTAATGGCTACACAGTTTTGGCATCTTCACGTCTGTCTCTACAGTGTGATTGTCTCACATGTACAGCTAATGCACAATATAAATGGTCAGTGTATATAGCTGACTATCGTTGGGTTGATAGTTGGAGACCGCTGAAAGAGTCTGAAATTCTTAAATGGAGTAGCAGTGAGTATATAGATATTTCATAAATAACTTTACATTATAACACTGGTTAGTGCAAACTTTGCTTCATAAATGAATGTTCCATGGTTCAAAATCCTCAGTTGGAATATGATTTTTTTCAAACTTCAAAAATACTAAATCGATCCAATGTCAATTGGGGGTTGACCACATCATCCATCTTGTACCGTTGTTCAAAGAAAATAGGGTCTATGACCATATTCCCCAATATACCAAATGCTTCATGTTCTATACATGAATATACCTTTTGTACTTATACAAAATCATTTTAAATGGTGTCTGGTAGTTGCTATATATAGACTATATATAGATATAGTTGTTAAGATGCGGATATATAGAGAAGTGACATTGATTGAAAAAAGCAACAAATGTATATTATGGATCAAAAGATAAATATTGAAAAATAATAAATTCACATTTGTTTTTGGGTTCATTGATTAGGAACTATCACCACATTGAAAGCTCAGCAGCAATTGATCTCCAACACTTCCTGTCCTTTGTCATGGTAGTACATTCTGCCCAACTGTTTTTTGTTCTTCTCAATCTTTTTCCCTCAATTATGTTATTGCTTTCCCTCTTGCCACTTACCTTCAGCCATTTCCTATAGTATGGTTTTTATCAGTTTCATGTCTCTTGATGTGCCAGAAATGTTTTAGCTGTCTCTGTATGATCTCTTTCAACAATTACTTTGTCATACATAACTTTTCGAGTAATTTGGAAATAGGCAAATAAATTACTGTAAACATAAAAAATGATACTGTTGGAAAACATGCTAGAAGAAAATGATGAGTTTGTGTAGACAAGACGATGACAACATTATAAATGTGAAGGAGATATATAATGCGACAAATAAATGTTTGTCAAAACCTGCCACAGTGACAAGGGACTGAAAATGTTAAAGATCATTATAGCCAGGCCTTATCTTACTTGATTGAAAAAAATTCATAAAAATAGGAAAGTTTCAGTTTATTATCAGCCTGTCTCAATCAGGCATGTATCTGTGCCATTTCTGCGGAGACGGACCGAGCTATATGGGGTAAAACCTGGTGCAATGAAGTCAATCCTTCGGCTTTTAAACCCTTTTCTAAACTCAATCAGGCATACTTTTAGTTTCTCAAGTAATTTGTCTACTTATTTTCCTTCTTCTTTATAGCACAAAGCTTAATTATGGAAATAAGAAACAGAATTTATGTCAGTAGCAAGTGGTATTCAATCTCCACTGTAGAAATATTTGTATCTGCTTTCAGTGCAATGTATTATTTTATTATTTTACAGGTGTGACTTCTCATGAATTGTCACTAGGCAGCAGTCTCTTCCTTTTTTACAAGGATGTAGGTGATTTGTTTAGAGTTCAGTGTACCATAAATGATGCAGAAAGTGTAAGCATTGCAACACACATTCACATTGACCAGCCTCCTGTTGGAGGAGAATGCACTATTCAGTCTAAAAATGGCACAAGCATGCCCACTGTCAACCAGCTGTGGCTCATTAAGTGTTATGGATGGAAAGATGATAATGGCATTAAGGAGTTCCAATTCTACAGTAAGAATTGCTGTTATGTTTTTGCTGGTCTTGGATGTTTATAATTACATTATTAAAGTACTGTAAAAAGTAACATGTCGATCAACTTCTTTACTTTCTACTTATGGCTGCATTAACTGTTCCGCTACAGAGGTTTTTTTTTTACCTCTGGACGAAATTATTTATTTAGTTCCAAACAAATTGCACTCACAGTTTCATCATCATCAGCTGGCTTGTCCTGAGCAGAACTTTGCCACCCCAACAGTCCTCCGGAATTTCTCTCTCATAGGCCAGATGTCCTGCCTCTGAAGCCGTCATGTTCAAACCATCAGTTACATCCTGAATCCAACTTTTCCGTGGTCTTCCTCTTCTCTTTGCCGGTATACCTCCTTCCATGATGGTCTTCTCCAGCCCTTCATGTCTTTTATATGTCCAAAATATCTCAATTTTCTCTTTCTTATTTGTAGCATAAGCCAGTTTTCTTTTATTTTGAGTTCTTTCTGGACAGATCTATTTGTTCTCTTCTCTGTCCAAGATATACGGAGGACTCTTCTGCAACACTTATATTCAAAAGCATATATATGTTTTTCCACTGCTTTATTAAATGTCCATGCTTCACACCCATACGTTGCCACTGGGAATATGCATGCTCTTAGTATTCTGATCTTTGTTTTCTTATCAGTTCCGTTCCATACAGTTTTGAGTTGTTTAATTTTTGTAAAGCCATGTTTGTTCTTCTTTTAATTTCCTTCATCCCATTTCCATCTGTTGTTAGCAGTGAAAAAAAATATTCAAAACTGTTGACATTTTCTACTTTCTCTCCATTGATAAAAGTATCATTTGCCCTGTTCGTTTTATCTGTTGTCATTTTTTTATTTTTGCCACATTGAGATATAGATTTTGTTTTTGCTTTTATCTTTCACTTCTCCTAATAATTTCTCAATCCCTTTTTGTGATTTTGACAGTAACACTGTATCGTCAGCGTATCGTAGTTCATATATTTCTCTTCCTCCGATTATAAAAGGATCATATTTTTCTTTTCCGCTATCTTCTGTAACATTCCTCATGATGTTTTCTGCATATATTTTAAATAGACAAGGCGACAGAATGCAGCCTTGTCTGACTTCCTGCCCTATGTCAAACCAGTCTGATGTATCATCACATGCTCTTACAACCGCCATTTGATCACTATAAAGTTCTCTTATGATCTGTATCAAATGTAATGGGAATCCCATTTCTCCCATAATCTTCCACAATTCCTGATACTCTACACAATCAAATGCCTTTGAGTAGTCAATAAAGCATAAGTATAGATCTACATTATACTCTCTAGATTTTTCTATGATTGTTCTCATGTTAAATATATGGTCACGTGTACCTCTGTTCCGTCTAAACCCAGCTTGTGTTATGTTAATATTTTCTTCCATGTTTCCTATACAGTCTTCCCATCAAAATTGTTCATAAGATTTTACTTGTGTGGCTTATCAATGCCACTGCTTTATAGTTAGTACATAATTTGGTGTCTCCTTCTTTTCGGTATTGGGATAAATATTGATCTTTTCCATTCCTTTGACCATATTCCTGTTTCCGATACCTTTTTGCATATTGCATGATATATTTATATGCTTTGCTCTTTTCCTGCTTTGATAAATTCTGCTGAAATATTATCACATCCTGTTGATTTTCCCATCTTCAAGCTTTTTATTGCCCATTCAACTTCCTCTAGCGTTGGTTCTGGTTCTTTCTCTGTGATTATTTCATTCGCTCTATTGTCCTTTTCACCTCTGTTCATATACATTTCGCTGCAATATTCTTTCCATCTGTTGAGAATTTCTGCTTGTTCTGTTAGCGTTGTTCCCATACTATCTTTTATTGCCTTTAGTTTTGGTTTAAAGATTATGGTCATTGATTTTATTTCATGCTCTCTCCTTTCTTCTGGTGTTCTTCTAACCTTGCACAACAATTTTGTAGGTATTGCTTTTTATCTCTTCTTATGTTCTTCCTTATTTCTTTTGTTATATTTTTGTAGGCCAACCTATTTTCTTCCTTCTCTATTCCCTGTGCCTTTTTCACTCTTCTCTGTTCTATTAACTCTAGTGTATCATTTACAATCCACTCATTCTTTCTATCTTTTCTTTGTGGAACCATATCTTTGGCTGTGTGGTCAACTCATCTGGTGTCATATCTTCTTGGACTGTCATCAGTATTTCAAATCTGTTCTTTACTTCTATTCCATATTCCTCTGGGATTTTATTAGTGTCAAAACGTACTGGTTTTAGTTTCTTCTTTAATTTTCTGAGCTTAAATTTTATCATCGCCATCAGCAGCTCATTGTTACTTCAACAGTCTGCACCAGGCAGGGTTTTGCCGTTGTTATGTTTGATCTCCATCGCTGTTTGATTATTACATAATTGATTTAGTTATTGGTCTTCCTGTCTGGTGACGTCCAGGTATATAACCTTCTAGGTTGTTGTTGAAACAGTGTGTTTACTATCACCAGATCATTTTCGGCACAAAAAGTTATCAGTTTTTTCCCTGCCTCATTTCTACTGCATATGTCATTTTTTCCTACTATTTGTTTTTCTTTTCCTGTTCTATCTTTTCCAACTTTGGCATTGAAATCTCCCATTATTATTAAGATCTCGCTTTTGCTAACTCTATCTACTGTTTCCTGTTACTGTTTCCTGGAGAATTCTTCTATGACTTCTTCTTCTGCATCTGTAGTTGGTGCATATATTTGTATAAGTGTAATGTTTCTTGATTTGCCCTTAAGTCTTACACTAATGATTCTTTCATTTATGGGATTGTATCCTGGGAGTGCATTAGATGTTTGTTTTTGTAGATATATCGCCACTCCATCCCTTCCTTTTTTGTCTCCTCCAGAGTATATCAACATTCCATTTTGTGTATTAAAGTGACCTTGTCCGCTCCACCTATACTCAGAAATTCCTAATATGTTGATATTTAATAATTCTATTTCTTTCTCAACTATCTGATGTTTTCCCTCATTCATCGTTCTCACATTCCACGTTCCTATTTTAATTTTCTTATTTAGTCCAACGCTGGGGCCTTCCTTGACAACAATGTCAGGCTTTTGGCCGTCATCAAACTCATAGTTTAGCAAAACTAAAATGTTATTTCTAAATATGATTTACAATATGACTTATTATATATCAACTTGAAGACAAATCAATGTAGTTTCACAAAATACTTACTGTATTAGCAAATATAATGCAGTGTTAATTATACAGCAAACATATTAGCATGCATTAAAAAAACAAATTGAAATTGATGACAAAATCCAACTTACTTGATGAACAAATAGGTTGAATAAACAAGACCAACTGCTGTCTTTACATTGGTAATCCATTTATGAATACATAAACATTAAGAAAATTGTGAATGGATGCATTGTTTATTAACTGTTCAAAAACTAGCAGCATGACTATTCATGAAAAATCTCTAGTTTTTTTGGGTCACAGAGTATCCTAGAATGAATAGTAACTGTTTCACTTCTATTTCTAGCATAAACCACGATTATATGTATTCGTTATTATTTAAGCTTCACTTTTAAGTAGTTTTCAGTTAATATAAAAGTCAAATACTAACCGAAATTAATGGAAAAGCAACTAAATGTTTATAATCTTTCAAACAATGATACGTTTCACCGATAAGCCAGACAGATCTTTAAAACGATTGCCTACGCAATCAGTTAAATTATGGGATTAATTATTCAAGAAGACGAGCAAAAAGTATAGCAATAAGGGCCTTAATCTGGAAGCAACTGGGAAAGAGGAACAGGAAGACCAAAAAAAACACATAAAGAATGGAGCTGGAAATGGTTACTGCAAGGACGTATAAAAAAAGTTGTAAAAACGATATATTGGCTTAATTGCACCGGGTTTTTTCCATATGACTCCATCTCTCTCTGTAGAGATCCAATGCGACCTGCCAAGATTGTGGTACAAAGTACAAACTCCATAGCTCCCACAACAATCTTAGCAATCTCTGAAAAAATACTATTATGAACAGAAAAGCAGTGTCCGGAGTCAAGATGACAAACTTTGGAACGCAAAGCAATGACTTTACTACTTAGCCACAATAAGAGCTCACTGAGAAGACATTTAATTCACCTAGATAGTTTGTTGCAGGATGGAAATAAATGGCAAATGTTTGTTGAGAACCTGTTGTGATCAAGATGGAATTTAAAAGTTTATCTTTTTCTTATTTATATTTAGACCACTACATAATCAGTAATTTGAGCCACATGATAAAACGTCTGGTAAGAATTATCATGAGAAGGGTAGAGTTCATACTTAGATCAGTACAAAAAGATTTATTGAAATCCCAAACAATGCCATATATATATATATATGTCAGCATATTTCATACTCAGTGACTCCATGAGCATGATTCGTAAAGTCGAATCAGGTATGGTGAGACGCAACTGGGTGGAGGTACTGGTACAGACAATGATCAGAGAAATCACCTTATTTTTGTCCCTGGGCACGCAGGAGTTAGGGGTAATGAACGATAGATTGGCTGGCTTAGCTACAATATCAGAGGAGCTGCAATGGATCGAAGTGACATTCATCACACATTCAGAGAGTCTTTCCGAACAGAGGAGTTTCAGGGCTGTAAATCCCACTCGCTGACCAGATTGAAAGAGATGGGTGTCAATATTGGTGCAGGCCGAAAAGAACGACATACTAAATATGCAAAGAGATTGATTAATCAACATCAAACTGGCGTGTTAGGTCGCTGGAAGCTGCTGGATTTGCTGAGGCGGAGATCGGAGCACCTATGGACATGTCCGGAGTGCTATGATGATAGTCCTCATATAACTGATGTATATATATATATATATATATATATATATATATATACATATTTATAATCTTTTCTTTGATGGTTTATACCCCTGATTTGACACATTAACTGCTGCAATAATTTAGATGCTGCTGCCAAATTAATTTTATTTCACTTTTTCACTCAGTAGTATGTACAAAATAAGCTGTAGTTTTCTTAATGAAAGTTGATAAATGATTGTACTTTGTCTCAAGCGAACATAAAGTAACGGAATATATATATATGAGGGGAGACAAGCAGGGTTGTGTCCTTGCCCCCACCCTCTTTGGCATCTTTTTCGCAGTCTTTTGAACCATGCCTTCGAGGACGCTGATGGTGATGTTTTCATCCGCACTAGATCTGATGGTTCACTCTTTAACTTGGCTCGCTTAAGAGCCAAGACAAAAACAACGGAAATTCTTCTCAAGTACCTCTTTTTCGCTGACGATGGTGCCTTAGTCGCTCACAGTGAGACTATACTGTACTGCAATGCCTAATCAATAAATTGGCAAAGGCATGAGACCTATTTTCTCTGACTATAAGTGTCTCCAAAACAGTTGTACTATGTCAAGGAGGTAACACAACAAATATCACTTTAAATGGTAACCACCTAACACCAGTTCAAAAATGTTGCTATCTCGGGTCCATGGTCACTCCCAGCCTTTCTCTTGACGAAGAAATCAACGCTCGTTTAGGGAGTGCAGTTACTACATTCGGCAAACTATCAAAGCGAGCGTGGGACAACACAAAACTGACATTGCAGACGAAGATTCAAATATATCGAGCCTGTGTAATTAGTTCTTTACTATATGGCTCAGAAATATGGACAACCTACTCAAGACACGAGAGGAGACTTAACATCTTTCACCTTCGATGTCTCCGCAAGATTATGAACATCAGGTGGTACGACATGATAACCAATTCTGAAGTACTGCAACGTGTAAACCTGCCTATATCATGGGCATGCTCAGCAGTAGACGACTAAGATTTTTGCAGCATGTGAGAAGAATGGAAACTTGTTGCATATCAAAACAAATGTTGTTCTGTGAACTTTCGGAGAGAGGAAGAGGCACCAGGGCAGACCACTGCTCAGATATAAAGGTGTCTGCAAAGCCTCAATGAAAATCTTTTCTATAGGTCCCAGCACATGGGAAAGACTAGCTGATGACAGAGTTGTGTGGAAAGCCAACCTGCGAAAGGGCGCAGAATCTTTTGAGAAGAGACTTATGTACGAGCTGAACGACAAGAGAGAAAAACGAAAACTCAGAAGTTGTCACAATAAAACACTTGTCAATTGACCGTCTGTAAAGACGAAAAAGGCCCTATATATATATATATATATATATATATATATATATATGTGTTATTGGTTACTACACTGATGTCAGTGCACTCCGGGCTGACCCATAGGTGCTCAGTCTACCCCAACAGATATCAAAGAGTATGCATACTGATGGTTCATATGGCTTGCTGGTTAAACACACTGCTCACTCTGCCCCTCAGGCATCCAGTTCTACCCGTACTAGTGTAAATTCAAACTGCTTAAGTTTTTGGATCCCTTCAACATCTATTTTAGTGTCTTTATCAAACAGGCAGTCACGAAGAGACCAAAGAACATCCCCTTATCCATCTTCAATTCCCCAACAATCGATGTTGTTGATGCAAGCTCGCCCGCTCTCTCATTGCTGCAAACACCCGCATGCCCAGGACAGTAGATCCATGTAAGCCTCTGGAGGTTAGAAACTTCTATAGACAACATCCACTCATATCAAAACCTTCCGTTTTGGATCTTGGAGAGTCAGATACAACAATGGCCCCAGTAAACAGAGTCCCAGAGAGCCAATGGAGGGCAGCACAAATGGCCTCAACCGTCATCCGCATACTGGATGTAGTTGTCCTGTATGCTCCACTTTGCTCTACAGCAACCCTACCCATGCACATTAGCCAAGAAACCACAGCTTGACTTCTCACCATGATGAAATGGATGCAAGCATCAAGGTCATTAGTAATGAAAAAACTAGTAAGGGTGACATGATCTACATCATAGGTTCCCAACCTTTTTGAATGAACGCCACGTTTTCAGTGAAAATTGGATAGCGCGCCCCTAGGGTAAACTATATTGTACATACTATATACTGAAAAATAAGGACACATTTTCCAGTTATTTTATTAGAAGATAATACCAATATTGGTGTATTGCTCACAGTATCATTGACAAAATGTATGTTATAATGTATTAATTAGAGCTGAGCTAGATGTGATGAAACTAATTTTCGATATTTGGTGACATTTTTGTCATCAATAATTTTAAATCGTTTGTGCTTATCTTGAATCTAGTTCTGTTCTCATTCTATTGTGACCCGTCCAGAGGCGAAGTATGATAATGTGGTCTCTTCTGGGTAGTTCATAATATCCATCATGCTTGTTGTGTTTTGTGTGTTATTTTTCCCATTTTGTTGTGTACTGCCTCTGGCGTGGTTTTGCTTCTTTGAGGCATCCCTGCTCCCTCTTTAGCCAGTCTGTCAGCATATTCATTCCCATTGAGCTTGCAGTGTGAGGGTATCCACTGGATTACTACACTCTCAAAATCATTGGCGAACTGGGCTACGGATGACCTGAGATCACTTAGTTCTGTGTTCCTTTCAAATTTCACTGCTGAGATAGCAGACCAAAAGTACCATTTTCCCATGTATTTGTTTCTTATGTTGTAGTGTCATTTTTACAGCTGCATTGTGGGCATCCAGCTTTGTGAGCCTCTTTGACCAGGGAGGAAAGGTGCTGGCTGGTTGTATGTGTTTTGGTTGAGCCAGTGCCAATATTGGGTCTCCGTGGGCAAGCTCTTTGGAGTTTGCCATGAAGCTACGCCTTTTCAATCTGCCCCATACCATAGCTGTTTATTTAGGGGTGCATTGGATGGCTCATCAGTCTCTTTAATTTTTCTTATTGTTGAAGTACCTTCATGTTCCTCATGTCCTCCATTGGCTGACGTTCTATGGCCGTTTCCAGTATTGATATGTGGGTAGACTTATGGGTTCAGTGATTATCTGTGAGGCCTGACTTGACACTCAGTTAGCTTTATGAAGCTAATGGTTTTGGAGATTATGATCCAGACTGCTATGCCATACTCAAGTACTGGTTAAACCCTCACAGTGTAAAGCCTTTTCAGAATGCTACAACTCGCAACCCTGTTGGTGCCTGCTAATTTGTTCAGGATCCCTATTCTCTTTGCTTTTTCGCAGATTTGCCTATCTGTGTTTTCAATGCTCGCCTGCTGTCCATGATTCCCATATAGGTTTGACATTCGTCCATTGCGAGTGGGTAGTCATTGAACTCGAGTTTGAGCATTTGTTTCTTCTTGGATATGCTGAAAACTGTGAAATTGATTTCATTTATAAAGGACAGTCAAGACCTGTTTTATTTTTCTACCTTTTTAATTACATCTTGCATCCTTGAGGTGGCTACTGCTATCCATTCATCTTGTGTCCCCAGTGCCAGATCATCAGCGTAGATTGCACCATGCACTCTGTTGGGGATGTCTTCCATAATCATTTATAAAAACGAAGTAGCGAAGGAGACAGAACCCCTCCTTGGGGAACAGCTTGTTCGATGATTGCCTTCCTGCTATGTTTTCCTGGTCCTATACTTCAGCTGTTCTATTTACCAGATAGTGACTTTTTTTCCAAGTTTGAGCAGTTTGATTTTGAGTCCTTATCTCCAGACCCTGTCAAAAGCCATCTCCATGTCAACCCATACCGTTAGTGTATGTTTCTTTTCTTGAAATTCACCTTCAATCTCTTGTGCAAAGTAAGTTACTTGGTCTTCTGTTGATTCATGCTGACTGAATCCATTTTGCAGTAGTAGTATCAATTGTTTTTGCTCCAGTTGCCACATGAGTCTTCTATTGAGAAGCCTATCCATAACTTTTCCAACACACCTACATAGGCTAATTGGTCTACAATTGCTTGGATCGAATCTGTCTTTTCCTTGATTTAGATTGGGCACTGTGATAGCTTCTTTCCATTCACTAGGTATTTCTCTGACTTTCCAGCTTGCATTCAAAACTTTTAGCAGCTTTTTCTTGGCTTTCTTGTCTAAGGTTGATGAGCATCTCATTTGTGATGCCATCCTTTCCTGGTGACTTCTTAAGGTTAAGACACTGGGGTGCTTCTTCAACTCACCTCTGTCCATGTTGAGACTTCTTGTCTCTCCAACTCTGCCTTGCGGCTTTCGTAGCTGCTCTCCTATATTTAGTCGAGGCTGCTTTGAGTGCTATGTTGCTGTCTATGCTCTGCTCAGTTTCTACTCTTTCTCTGGCCTGACTCACTTCATCTTCAACATTTTGGACCTCTTTTCGACCAATAAGGTTTGTAGTCTCTTCTTGCACCTCTAGGAATTGATGAGTAGGTGTGTCATGTTCCTTATCTTTTTTGGTGTGTATTTATGGGGTCACAGTAGAAGTCGATGAGCCTTGCAAACTGTGCCCAGTCAGCTCTTTTGTAGTTCCACTGGGTCATTATTTTTGGACTTGGGTGAAATATCTAATCTTCAAGGAGAGCTTGACAGGTTTGTGGTCACTGTCTCCTAGCTGTTCCATGCAGGATCGATCCAAGTTGTCACCTGTGGCAAGATGAGGTCTGGGGATATATTTTTCTATCTTCTTGAGTAGAAGGTTGGTGGGTCATCAAGTCCATTCCTGTGCTGCAGGCTGTTATCTATTTCCACTGTTCTACCCCTCCCTCCCATCACTTTTACATATGATGCTGAGTGTCTGTTAAAATCTCCCTCTACTAGACAGTTTGTATTGGTCAGTATCATGGTTTCCAGCATAAGGGCCCTGTTAGTTCGAATCTGTTAATTCCAGCAGCTAATTCTTAGGGGCAGAGCGGCGACCATAGAATCCATTAGGCCATTCTTTATTTTAAGAAGTCGTTGCACCATGTTATGCACCTTACGGCCTAGTGCATCTGGTTCTGTAAACATTTGTTTTGGGTTAGCATTCCCTAGTCGTTGATTGCTAAGCACCCGCCCTGCAAGGGAACAGATTCTACCCATCTGCATCGCGTCCCGAATGGAAAAAAGCATAAAAACACAGTAATCCTGTATTAACTATAGAATACGTGCGCTTCATGCGAATATTTTTTAACCCCGGTACAGAATCGTTTCATTAAATTTGTTGTATAAATCTGTCAGATAAGCAATATTGCTATAACCTTTCAATAAAATCTATCTAAAAGAATCATTTTTGTTTTCCAAAACAACTTTGTAATTGATTCAAAGAGTTCCTAACATCCTTTTAGAGAGGTACTTGTGACATTCAACAAACTTCTGTGCAATAGTAAACTTGTGTGCAATAGTAAACTATTGAATTCTTCATCGTTTTCGTCACAAAGCTTTCTAAATAATCTTTCATAGAGAGTATTTTCTTCTGTTCATGTTAACTGATGTAATTACATACTGTAGTGCGCGATGAAGGCAATTACTACGATTTTTTGTGTAAAAACGTTGTGGGTGAATCACACAATACAACGGCAACTACATTTGGGACAGTTTTTTTCAAATATAAAATCAACTATCTGTCGTGTCTAACCATTGCCAGAGCACCATCGGCAGCAGACAAGAGATTATTCAGCGGAATTCTGTTTTCTTAAAATGGTATTCCAATACGTCAAATATAGATTTTTCTTTATTGTCTGTTTCTAATGTTCTTGACAAATGTTTTCATCTTTTATGAAGCGAACGTGCGACAGAAATCATTTGTTGGTAAAGAAGCTACATCGAGTTATGAAGAATGCTTCAACAGTAGTCTTCAAAACATCATTTCGACAATTCATCTCTACACTGTGTTATTTCTCAATGAGACAAACATAATTTCAGACCGAGGTGTATGCAGTACAGAATGCAGAACCTCACTCACAGCTGGTAGTATCAATTCTTCGCCAATAGTGTGCGGTTTTTCAGATTTAGCAATAAGTAAGGAAATGTTGCATAAAGAGGTAATGCATTATTTTCTTGTTCTGCCGCCAAAACTATACCAGCCAAAGTCGGATGTCTCGAATGTTGATCTCTAAGCTTGAGCATAAGATACATTTTCATCTTATCTGCCAGGATGTATTTTGCTCACATGTTCTTATATTCGCAGAGGTTTCATAGCTTCATGTGAAAACATCATGTGGCAATTCAAACACATTGGTAACGTCTTATTTGTGGGTGATTGAATAAAACATATTTCGAATACTCAACATCATATTGTCTGAATTTTTTTCGTTGATTCCTACACAACCTGGCACAAAATGCATAGATTCTGTCTATTGTCTTATTAATCGTTTCGCGTGGGCAGGATCCACGTGACTTTGAATTTTCAGCTCAACGCCCCCAATTTACTTTTCTACCCAGCGCCCTCTTCCAACTTCTCAACCTCCTCCTGGTGGACGGTACCCCCTCCGTTGGGAACCTATGATCTACATGGATGGATAGGTAATTTGCCATGAAAAGTTTGCATGGGTCTTTTTGCAATTTCAAATGGCAGAAAAATCAAGAAGCCAGTGGTGTATTTAGTATGACAACAAGTAGCATGACAATCTACTGGCAGTGACTAAGGCACTACTCCGGCTTGAGTCACAAAACTAAACTCTTGTGTGCATTTAGAGGCTGGTTCAATGCACAGACAATGGACTGAATCACCTCAAGAGTCAACAATAACAAAATTACATTCATCTTAATTTTGAGATACAAGGTGTCAATAGCAATGAGGGAGCTGACAAACTGGCTGGTTCTGCCACCTTATTGGGGACTGAGCAAATTGATAGAGCATATATTCTGAACACATAGATTGTGGCCACAAAGAGGAATTTTATCTAAATCAATCCATGTCAACTTCTAGACTTCAAGAGTCTGAATTGAAAATTTTAGTGGCTAGAAAACCGCAGCACAAAAGGCATTTGAGTATAATAATAAATCAACATCAACTGGTAAAAGTAGTTGCTCGATGCTTTTGAGAATATTAATAGATCGGAGCACCTATAAACATTTCTGGAGTGCAATGAAATTATTCCAAACTGAAACTGAAATGTGGTTGTGAGAACAATTTTATTGGTATACATTTGTTTAGTTTTAATATTTACACCAGAATATTTCCTTTTATTTAGATCATTGTTAAAGTAATACAAATTTTTTGTTTATTTTTAGAATTGTCAACTATATAAGAGTTACATTTTTAAAAACCCATTAAAACTAAAATAAATTTACGTTTCCTTGGATGGTCTATAGGACCTGCCATTCTTTAACAAATTTTACAAATTCTTAAAAATTGTTGTTCACTTTTTCACTTAGCAGGAAAATGTACAAAATAAGCTGAGTTTTCTTATTTTTTTAATGGAATTTGATAAATGACTTGTTTTATTGTTGACAAATGTTTGCACTTTTATCGCAAGCTAACAGAAAATAAAGGAATAAATTGTGAACCAATAACAATAAGAATATGTGTGAAAGTCAGTTTAGAGTTAATTTTACAAATCATGGTGCAGTCTATGTCACTTGGCCAGGTGGGACTGACAAACAGAAGTTGACAATTTGATAGTTAATGTTCTAATTTGTAATTACTGTAGTTAGAACATAAAAAGCACCAAACAAAAAAACAATAAGAAATTTTATTTTTTATTAAAGACAACAGCTAAAAAATAACAGCTACAAATTAGAAGGAAAAAAATGCCAGCCTCGTAAAAAATATTTAGTTTGAAAAATATGCAATTTTGAGAATCTGGTATTATCAAGTTGTCTTTGCTAATGTAGCTGTAGACAAAATAGTTTCAAAAACAATCCCAATTTAAACGAAAATGTATGCCATGATGCTGCGAGAGGTTATTTTCTGCATTTTAACTATTTTTGTTGAAGAAAGTCATCCTTACAAAATTCTAGTTGTTTAAAATACTTTTGAAGATATTTGTTCTTATTAATATGTGTAATGCATTTAAAAAAACAAGAAATGTTTATTTTATTTTTCAGGCAAGTTTGATGATCAGGATGTATTCAAGGAAATCACTTCAATTCCAACATCAGAAGGAAATGTAGAGAGTAGTGTTGTACTACCCACAGGCCCTAGGTACAGAAACTACCAGCAGGACATTTATGCTGTAGTCAGGGATAAACTAAATTCAGCCACCACCATTATGTAAGTATACCAGTATGCAAATATCATCAATGACATCATCAATGATACAGATGTGGTTATTTACACCGATGGTTCAGTCATTCGCCAACAACGCTGTGCGTGGGCTTTTTCAACACGCTTAGGAGGAAAAATAATAAGAGAGGCCAGTGGGGCCTACGCAACAACCACAAGTAGCTTGACAATGGAGGTTCGGGCAGTTACGGAGGCGGTGAACTGGTTGGCATCTCACAATTACTCTCGTGTTTTCATACTCAGTGACTCCATGAGCATGATTCGTAAAGTCGAATCAGGTATGGTGAGACGCAACTGGGTGGAGGTACTGGTACAGACAATGATCAGATAAATCACCTTCATTTTTGTCCCTGGGCACGCAGGAGTTAGGGTAATGAACGAGCTGATAGATTGGCTGGCTTAGCTACAATATCAAGGGAGCTGCAATGGATTGAAGTGATATTCTTCACGCATTGAGAGAGTCTTTCCGAACAGAGGAGTTTCAGGGCTGTAAATTCCACTCGCTGACCAGATTGAAAGAGATGGGTGTCAATATTGGTGCAGCCCGAAAAGAACGACGTACTAAATATGCAAAGAGATTGATTAATCAACATCAAACTGGCGTGTTGGGTCGCTGGACGCTGCTGGATTTGCTGAGGCGGAGATCGGAGCACCTATGGACATGTCCGGAGTGCTATGATGATAGTCCTCATTTAACTGATAACTGATAACTAGTATGAAAACCTAACATGTCCTAGAGGGAGTGGTTTTTTTATCCAGAAGCACTTGAGCTTTCAGCTCTTCGGCTCGGTACCATGGACATTGTAACCCTTAGGTGCCACGAACACCGTAAATCTGGGAAACTTTTCTGGGAGGCTTTTCTGCCAGCCCGCATAATTGAACCCGCACTCACAGAGGGCTTGTCACCCACAGTCCAATGCGCTACGAACACGCTGGGCACGTGGGCAGAGAGTTGGAGTTAAAAACATTTTGTTATTTATTTTATCAGGTGCATAACTGTAGTAGTCAATTTCTTCATCATTAGTTACTTGCTTGATTTATGTGTCAAGAGTTATGTCAGTAGAGACCTGACACGTTGTACTTAAGCTGAACAGGTCACTTTAGATAAGGCACAGCTAAGAGAATGCAACTTTTTTCAGTTTAGGAATACATGAAATGGTTGAACAAAAATACACACAATCAGCATATGCATAAAATCTATTAAATGCAAAAATTCACATAATGAACTACAGAGAACAATAGATGCCCGTATGCTGCCGGGGCTCAATAGGGAGGAAAGAATATGCAGCAATGTCTACCTGCCAGGCATGTCGTATGAGGCGACTAAGGAAGGTTGTAGTGGGACTGGCTACCTCTTCCCATTGAAAAATTAAACCAACACCTTCAACAAACATGAAAAGTATTCAAAACAAACACAAAGCTGCTAATCTTTCAATCAAATGTGAAGTCAGTACTGTTCTATGGCTCGGAAACATGGAAGACAACAAAGGAAACCACCAGAAAACTACAGACATTCATAAATGAATGCTTACATAGAATAGAGGGACTGAGATGGTATGATAAGATTACTAATGAGGAACTCAGAGAAAGAACTAAGCAGATACCAGCGGAGAAAGAGCTATAGAAGAGACGCTGGCGATGGATAGGACATACAATGAGAAGACCAACCGGAAACATTGCAAAACAGGCACTGTTTTGGAACCTGCAGGGAAAGAGCAATAAGGGAAAGCCTAGACAGACCTGGAGAAGAGAGCTGGAGACTGATATTAAAAGGATAGGTAAAACATGGACAGAATTGGAAGGAATGGCAAGGTAGAGGAAAAGCTGGAAGAAGTTTATTGAAGACCTGTGCTCCGTTTTAAGTTGAAAGAAGAAAAAGAAAAAGGTGAGACATAAAAAAAATAATCACGAGAGATGTCAGGACCAAACATACATTTCAAAGGTATTGATGAAATGACAAAGGGAACAAAGATTGAATGAAAGATAATTGTTAGTTTCTAATTATTTTCTTTTATTGATATTGTTAGCAAAACATATTTCACTGCAATTTGGACAGACACATAGGTGCTCAGTCTATTTCAGAAGATGGTGATGGGTAGGCATGATGATAGTTTCTATATCTCACTGGTTATTTTATTATTATATTCCTTTTGTACCGTTATATGTTACATTCTACCTCCGAGCAATTTCTCAATACCGTTCTGTCCAGGGCAACTCATTCAATCTCCTTTGTGGTATTGAGTCAGATATTTCTTGCCTCTCTCAGTAACGTTCGTTTCAGGGTTTCCTTAGACGTTCTTTATTTCTTGAATCATTTGCTTCCCACTTCAGTGTACGCTTTGTAATTATTTGATCATTTATTCTCAGAGTATGTCCAAGATATCTTCATCTCTTTCTTATAACAGTTGTTACTAGTTGTTGACCAGACATTTCTTTGATTTCATCACTTCTAAATTTGTACCATTTTATGTTCATTATTTGTTGCAGATATTTCATATTCTATTTTTAAATGCATTAAACTTACTTTCTATATATTTCGTTATTTTTTAACTCTTGCTGCTATATGTTAGGATTGATACAATATTGGAATTGATCTTGGTGTCGTTGGCAATAAAAGGGCAGACAGGCTGGCTGGCTCTATCACCATATCAGCAGGCCAGCCAATGGATAGAGCTGATATTTTGAACGCCCTCATAGAGTATGGCCACAAAGAAGATTTTAATTTAAACCAATCCACGTCAACTACTAGACTGCAGGAGCGGGGTTTGAAGATTGGAGTAGCAAGAAAAGAACAGCATAACAGGTATATGAGTAGGCTCATCAATCAAAATCGAACTGGTACGGTCAGTTGCTGGATGCTGTTGGAGATATTGCGAAGGAGATCAGAGCACCTATGGACATGTCCGAAGTGCAATGACGATATTCCAAACTGAAACTGGAATTGAAAATTGGTAATTTGGCTTAAAAAACATTCTCTACCAAATTAAAAAACATGCTGTGGCTGAATTAATTTGTGTTCACATTTTCATTTCTTATTTGTGCAAGGGGCATTCAGAAAGTAATTCACCACTTAAATTTTCTCAACAATAAAAAAGTTAGAAGCATGACATTTTGCACAATTCAAATATGCAATGTGCTGATTGTGTGTACCAAGCACTGCAATTTGCACCGCAATTAAGTAGTCAAATAATAAAACTGCAGTAATCCATTGAAATGGAGCGTGTTATCAACTTGCGTTACAAAGCAGCGAATTGTGATTAAATTTTTCATTGCAGAGTAGGAAGCTGTTGTAAAAATACACAAGTGTCCATGTCATATGCTTCGTCCACTAAACTTATCATCTACAATTTGTTGTATGGATTATCTAACCTGATGCAGACTTTGTTAGCTGTATGGTCTTGTGGGGGCATGGTTTTCTTAATGCTATCATATATCCCCCTGATGTTTTTGGTGTCAGCGGATGACTGCATCTTCTGACACAGTTGAAGTCAGTATTTGTTGGCAACACTACCTAGCCAATTTTTGGCATTGCTATTTATGGAATAGTATGCACGTAATAATATCTGGTTTGGGGATTGCTGTGCTCTATATGGGTTGCTTGACGTTCTTTGATGCCGGTGTAAGTATGTATTGCATGATTTGCTTTGAACAAGATTTGTTTTGAATGACTTGTCTATAGTGTTCTCAATCTGTATTTAGAGCATAAAATTGTTGCTAAATAGTTCTCTTCATATTGTCTCCATCAGTATTTATCACAAATGATTGTATTATAGTCTTTACATATTTATTATAATTTGTTTTCAAGGATTGCTACTGTTGAAGTTCAGCCACCCAGCAATGAAGAACTTAGACAGTTTATTGACACTTTGTTTAAAGATGAAACAAACAGTTTTTTAAACGTATTTCAAGAGGGTGATCAAAGAACTGTATCTGAAATGGCTTCTGCTTTTGCAGGCATCCTTACATATGACTCCTTGCAGAGTATAAATGGTGAGTGATGATAAAGAAAATAGATCTATGTGTTTGTTTAAAAAGCTGCATACTTTATCTCATTTCTGATCTTCAATATAATTTTAGAATCAATCATTTCTACTGATGTATTTAGAGATGGAATATCCCTCTGTGTGTGCGGGTTCAATTCCACGGATGGCAGAAAAAGCCACAGATTCCCCAGATTTACGGTGTTCGTGGCACCGAACCGAAGGTTACGATGTCCATGGCATCGAGCCGAAGAGCTAATAAGCTCAAGTGCTTCTGGATCTGAAAAAAAAAAAAAAAAGAGATGGAATATAATCAAAAGTAAAATTATCAAAATACATAGTAAGGTGGTTTAACAATGCACACAAATCAAACTAAAGAGATATTTTGAAGAAAAAAAAGCCTTTATGAACAAAAGGATACAAAGTAACACAGAATATAAAATGATCATCCTATGTGGAACACAGAATGAAACAGTCAGTAGTTAGAAACCTAAATGCCATTGTTAATAAATTTATATAACTAAAAACAAAATAAATATCTGAGAACTATAAATAGTAATGAGAATCTCTCTCTATCTATCTCTCTGTCTCTCTCCTCTCAGTGTGTTTGTGCGTGTGTTGGTTGTCACATGAATGTCACAAGCTATTGGATGGTATGTACTAGTGAAGCTAGTGACTACACTGAATTATCTCCTCCACTGAGTTGTAACTTGACTGTACTTACTATCTCCTCTGCTTCATGTTTGTTCCTTGTTTACTTCTATACCTCATTCCAATGTTCTTCAAACTCTAAAACCTGAATTCCCTTCTCAAAAGGAGAATTAACCCATCTATCTCCACTCCTATCCACATTTGCCTTATTGAAATTGCTCTTAATCTCCACTCATTTGAGCTCAATAGCCACTAATTTAACAGATCAGTGGTGTAGCCATGGATGCAAAAATGGGATCTAGCTGCAACTGAGAATGAGAATACTGAAGTTTATTGGACATATCAAAAGACACGAAGGATTGGAAAAGCCCATTATGGAAAGAGACATTCCAGCAAAGAGAGGAGGAAGACCATGGAGAAGATGGATTCAGCATCTAACTGATGATTTGAGTATGATGACTACTTCAAAGGTATATGAGAGAAAGAAATTCCAAAGAACTGTTATGATGGTAAAGTTATTCTCAGGATAAGCTATATATATATAATAATAAAATCTTCAATTTGGTTGTATTTTGTAATTTGTTCTTGATTTGTTTTGAAGGTTATGTAAATAGTCTCAGATACACTAGAGATAGACTATTCATTCATTAACCCCTTTGTCTCAGGAGAAAATGGGTTTTGTGTCACATAGTTTGTTCTGGACTGAATCACATCGTCTGTTGTTGCTGTAATGTCTTATTCTGGAGTGGTAATCCTTGCCACAGTTGCTGCAGTGAAACCTGGAGCTGATACATAGGATCATCTCTCTGCACTCTGTACTCTCTCATGCCTCCATATGCGATGGTGTTTTCTTCTACTGAGCAGATGAATTTTTTACTGAGCAGAAGAATGTTTTAGGACAATACAAGATTGTTGCTGAAAAGATATTTGTTTTGGACAATTACTTCAACATGAAACTAGTAGTATATCAGGAAGGAAACAGGTATATTTTGTGGGCAAATAGTGATAGGATTGAAGGATATACTCCACCCTACTCCACCCTTTATATGACATATAGTAATATACCCACCCCTAGGGTGGAGCAAAGACAAAGAAGGATTTACTAAGGGGGAGATAACTATTGATTTATATAAGTGGGAGATAATTTGTGGGTTATTAAGGGAGCTAATTTATTATACATTAGGGTACTTAGGTATTATTTGAGGGGATAATAGGGTTTATATAGCAATATACGTATAGGAGCAAAGAAAAAGAAGGATTTACTAATGGGGAGATAACTATTGGTTTATATAAGGGGTAGATAATTTTTGGTAGTATTTGATGTGCTAATGAGTTGCTAATAGGGTTTATATAAGGATATACGCACACCCTACCCCACCCTTAATATAGTTTATATAGTAATATAATATAGCAAAGCCAAATAAGGAAGTACTAAGGGGAGATAAATATTGGTTTATAAAAGGGGGAGATAATTTGTGGGTTATTAAGGGGGAGATAATTTCATTATACATTGGGTACTTAGGTAGTATTTGAGGGCTAATAGTGTTTATATAGCAATATACGCATAAGAGCAAAGACAAAGAAGAATTTACTAAGGGGAGATAACTATTGGTTTATTTAAGGGGAGAAATTTTTTAGGTTATTAAGGGCGAGATCTTTTTATTTACTTAGATAGGTATTATATATAGTTATATATAAAATCTTTTTTTTTTTTTTTTAAATCGATAATATTTGTAAAATTTTATTTTTAATAGGAAATAAAAAAATCGATTAACATTTTTTTTTTAAAATCGATAATTTTTGAAATTTTTTATTTTTAACAGGGTAATATAAAAAACCGATACATTTTTTTGGGGTGATATTTATTATTTTTCTGTTAACCATAAGCTATATTTAGATATGACGTAATATTTTTTAATGTATATTGACTTCTCATGTGCTTGTCTATGGTAAGGTAATGTTCTTTGTGCTCTACCTGAACAATGTTAAGGTAGGTAATCTTAAATTAAGAGGATATTTTGTGTATATATGTGTGTATGCATGGTTGAATGGGTATTATGTGATAGTATTTACTTGTATAAGTGTATATCTGAGTTTTGTTGTATAGTCAGGTAGACATATAAAAAGGGAGGAGGTGGAGGCAGTAAAGGGGACGAATTTTGGTATTTTAAAGTATGTGATAGTATATAAGTGTTTACTTATATAAGTGTATATGTGAGTGAGGATGTATAGTCAGATATATAAAAAGGGTAGGGTAAAGGGGAGGATTTCAGTATGTTCAAGTATATGATAAGCATTCACTTATAGGAGGGTGTGTGTGTAATTAGACCGATATATATTAGCGTTATTCTTAGCTTTGCACATACAAGTAATTTACTATAGATACATATACATAAAGAGAGTTAGGTGTACATATATAACCAAATATAGATACAGTTATAAATAAGAAACATGTGTGACTTTATATACAATATATTTATTGAAAATGATAAACATATATATATATATATATAGTTATAAAATAGTAGGAAAGTAAAGGTGAAACTTTGTCGTCGCCATTTGTAAAAAATCGAACGTAATGGTATACTAACCTATAGAAAAACCGGGCATATGCTAGAAAAATTGGTTGATTAGTTATGTAAGTGTAAAAGAGGAGTGTGATTTATATATTTGTGTATATAAGTGTGTATGTTAGTGTTGTATGTTATATATGTTTAGTCGTGTTTATATATAACACTAAGCAAGGGTAGGTAATGGGAGATGTCTGGAAGTAAGTGAATAGTATGAGGTCACTGTTAAGGTGCATGTACGCGATAGTATTTAGTATATGAGGGTGTGTGTGTGTTATATCAAGATATATTAGTTATTCTTAGTACGAGGGTGATGACTCATTTAAGGGACATCATTATTTATTTTTAGTAATAGATGTATCACACAATGTAGTTTGTGTTTTATTTATTGTTGAAGAATTTAGTCATTATTTATATAAATATATATAGATATATATATATAGACAAACATATATACATTTATAACTAACAAATACAGTGAGTGTAATATAAAAATATTTTTCGTAGCATAGGTATTATTAAGACATATAGGTGTAGTAAATATATACAAATATAAGAATATAATACCAGATAGCGGCAAATTAAAAGGGCAGAGGTGAGACTTAGCATCGAGTAAACACGTCGCCATTTGTAACAAAAAATGTCAAATGGCTACTAACCTATAGGAAAGCCTGACATATGATATATACAAACCGCCATGTGTTTATAATTTAGTATTTACTAGTGGCCACATTAGAAGTGTGAGATGACTAGGTTAGAAGTGAGAGGTGACCCTATTAGAAGGGGCAGGCGGCCAAAGTAGAAGTGAGAGGTGTACATGTTAGAAGTGTGAGATGACCTTATTAGAAGTGAGAGGTGTCCAAGTTAGAAGTGAGAAGTAGAAGTGAGAGGTGCCCAAAGTAGAAGAGTTGACCATCTTAGAAGTATGAGTTGACCATTGTTGAAGTGAGAAGTGACTATGTTAGAAGTTTGAGATGACAATACTAGAAGGGAGAGGTGTCCACATTAGAAGTTTGAGATGACCATGCTAGAAGTGTGACATGACCATATTGGAAGTGTGAGGTGTTCAAGTTAGATGTGACAGGAGTACAAAGTACAAGTGAAGGGTACCAATATTAGAAATGAGAGGTGTCCAAGTTATAATTGTGAGTGACTATCTTAGAAGGGCGTGGTGACCATGTTTGCAGTGTACAGGTCAAAAGTGAGAGGTGTCAAAGTAGAAGTGAGAGGTGACAATGTTTGAGTTGAGAGGTGTCCACATTAGAAGTGTGAGATGACCATGTTAGAAGGGAGAGGTGACTATGTTTTAAGTGCAAGGCGATTATGTTAGAAATTATAAGTGTCCAAATTATAAGTGTCCAAGTTATAAGTGAGAGGTGCCCAAAGAAAAAGTGGGAGGTGTCCATGTTAACAGTGATAGGTGTCCAAAGGACAAGTGAAAGGTACATATATTAGAAGTGAAAGGCGACTTATGCTAGAAGTGAGAGATACCCATATTAGAAGTAAGAGGTAACTATGTTAAAGTGAGAGATGACAATGTTCGAAGTGTGCATTTTAGAAGGGACGACCATGTTAGAAATGTACAAGTTAAAAATGAGAGGTGTCTAAAGTAGAAGTAAGAGGTGTCCACGTTAGAAGTATGAGTTGAACATGTTACAAGGAAGAGGTGTCCATGTTAGAGGTGTGGGATTACCATGTTACAAAGGAGAAGTAACCAGGGTAGAAGTTAGAGGTGGCTATGTTATAAGTGTTAAAAGTATAAGGAAGTTAAATTTAAAATAAATCGATAACTTGCAGTAGTAAAAATATGACTGTATAATTGGCAAGTTATCGATTTATTTTAAATTTAACTTCCTTAATTGTGCTAGTAATTATTGACAGCTATTTATAGCTTTATTTACTAAAATGTTATGTTATGTATATACAACTATCTTAGCAATGTGTACCTATGCAACCGTAAATTTGTTAAAAATATTATACAAAATAAGTTTGTTGTTTATCAATATCTCACTTCTAATTTGGTCATCCCTCACTTCTAAAATTTGGTAACCTCTCACTTCCAACATGTACACCTCAAACTTCTAATTTGGACACCGCTTACTTCTAGGCTGATCATCTCAATCTCTAACATAGGCACTTCTTACTTCTATACTGGTCATCTTACACTTCTAAAATGGTCACCTCTCACTTCTACTTTAAACATCTCTCATTTCTAACTTGAACACCTCACATTTGTACCATGGTCATCTCACACTTCTAAGATAGACACCTCAAACTTCTAAGATGCCAACTCTCCCTTTTCCTTTGAACACCTGTCACTTATAACATGCGCACCTCTTATGATCACTTCATATTCTAACATGTGCACCTCTCACTTCTTCTTTGGACATCTCTCATTTCTAACTTGAACACTTCTAACATTGTCACTGCTCATTTCTAACATAGTCGCCTTGCACTTATAACATAGCCACCTCTAACTTCTACCCTGGTTACTTCTCCTTTGTAACATGGTCATCCCACACTTCTAATATGGACACCTCTTCCTTGTAACATGTTCAACTCATACTTCTAACGTGGACACCTCTTACTTCTACTTTAGACACCTCTCATTTTTAACTTGTACATTTCTAACATGGTCGTCCCTTCTAAAATGCACACTTCGAACATTGTCATCTCTCACTTTAACATAGTTACCTCTTACTTCTAATATGGGTATCTCTCACTTCTAGCATAAGTCGCCTTTCACTTCTAATATAGGTACCTTTCACTTGTCCTTTAGACACCTATCACTGTTAACATGGACACCTCCCACTTTTTCTTTGGGCACCTCTCACTTATAACTTGGACACTTATAATTTGGACACTTATAATTTCTAACATAATCGCCTTGCACTTAAAACATAGTCACCTCTCCCTTCTAACATGGTCATCTCACACTTCTAATGTGGACACCTCTCAACTCAAACATTGTCACCTCTCACTTCTACTTTGACACCTCTCACTTTTGACCTGTACACTGCAAACATGGTCACCACGCCCTTCTAAGATAGTCACTCACAATTATAACTTGGACACCTCTCATTTCTAATATTGGTACCCTTCACTTGTACTTTGTACTCCTGTCACATCTAACTTGAACACCTCACACTTCCAATATGGTCATCTCACACTTCTAGCATAGTCATCTCAAACTTCTAATGTGGACACCTCTCCCTTCTAGTATTGTCATCTCAAACTTCTAAAATAGTCACTTCTCACTTCAACAATGGTCAACTCATACTTCTAAGATGGTCACCTCTTCTACTTTGGGCACCTCTCATTTCTACTTCTCACTTCTAACTTGGACACCTCTCACTTCTAATAAGGTCATCTCACACTTCTAACATGTACACCTCTCACTTCTACTTTGGCCGCCTGCCCCTTCTAATAGGGTCACCTCTCACTTCTAACCTAGTCATCTCACACTTCTAATGTGGCCACTAGTAAATACTAAATTATAAACACATGGCAGTTTGTATATATCATATGTCAGGCTTTCCTATAGGTTAGTAGCCATTTAACATTTTTGTTACAAATGGCGACGTGTTTACCGATGCTTAAGTCACACCTCTGCCCTTTTAATTTGCCGCTATCTGGTATTATATTCTTATATTTGTATATATTTACTACACCTATATGTCTTAATAATACCTATGCTACGAAAAATATTTTTATATTACACTCACTGTGTTTGTTAGTTATAAATGTATATATGTTTATATATGTATATCTATATATATTTATATAAATAATGACTAAATTCTTCAACAATAAATAAAACACAAACTACATTGTGTGATACATCTATTACTAAAAAATAAATAATGATGTCCCTTAAATGAGTCATCACCCTCGTACTAAGAATAACTAATATATCTTGATATAACACACACACACACCCTCATATACTAAATACTATCGCGTACATACACCTTAACAGTGACCTCATACTATTCACTTACTTCCAGACATCTCCCATTACCTACCCCTGCTTAGTGTTATATATAAACACGACTAAACATATATAACATACAACACTAACATACACACTTATATACACAAATATATAAATCACACTCCTCTTTTACACTTACATAACTAATCAACCAGTTTATCTAGCATATGCCCGGTTTTCCTATAGGTTAGTATACCATTACGTTCGATTTTTACAAATGGCGACGACAAAGTTTCACCTTTACTTTCCTACTATTTTATAACTATATATATATATATATATGTTTATCATTTTCAATAAATATATTGTATATAAAGTCACACATGTTTCTTATTTATAACTGTATATATATTTGGTTATATATGTATACCTATCTCTCTTTATGTATATGTATCTATAAAAAATTACTTGTATGTGCAAAGCTAAGAATAACGCTAATATATATCGGTCTAAATACACACACACCCTCCTATAAGTGAATACTTATCATATACTTGAACATACTGAAATCCTCCCCTTTACCCTACCCTTTTTATATATCTGACTATACATCCTCACTCACATATACACTTATATAAGTAAATACTATCACATACTTTAAAATACAAAACATCGTCCCCTTTACTGCCCCCACCTCCTCCCTTTTTATAAGTCTACCTGACTATACATCAACACTCAGATATACACTTATACAAGTAAATACTATCACATAATACCCATACAACCACGCATACACATTTATATACACAAAATATCCTCTTAATTTAAGATTACCTACCTTAACATTGTTCAGGTAGAGCACAAAGAACATTACCTTACCATAGACAAGCACATGAGAAGTCAATATACATTTAAAAATATTACGTCATATCTAAATATAGCTTATGGTTAATAGAAAAATAATAAATGTCACCCCAAAAAATGTATCGGTTTTTTATATTACCCTGTTAAAAATAAAATTTTACAAAAATTATCGATTTTTCAAAAAAATGTTAATCGATTTTTATATTTCCCTATTAAAAATAAAATTTTACAAAAATTATCGATTTTTCAAAAAAAACCAAACACACATATTGTATATATAACTATATATAATACCTATCTAAGTAAAAAAAAAATTTCTCGCCCCTTAATAACCTAAAAATTACTCCCCTTTATATAAACCAATAATTATCTCCCCTTAGTAAATCCTTCTTTGTCTTTGCTCCTATGCGTATATTGCTATATAAACACTATTAGCCCCTCAAATACTACCTAAGTACCCAATGTATAATGAAATTATCTCCCCCTTAATAACCCACAAATTATCTCCCCTTATATAAATTAATAGTTATCTCCCCCTTAGTAAATCCTTATTTGGCTTTGCTATATTATATTACTATATAAACAATATTAAGGGTGGGGTAGGGTGGAGTATATCCTTATATAAACCCTATTAGCAACTCATTAGCACATCAAATACTACCAAAAATTATCTACCCCTTATATAAACCAATAGTTATCTCCACCTTAGTAAATCCTTCTTTGTCTTTGCTCCACCCCTAGTGGTAGAGTATATTACTATATAAGCTATATTAAGGGTGGGGTAGGGTGAAGTATATCCTTATATAAACCCTATTAGCACCTCAAATACTACCTAAAATTATCTCCCTTATATAAACCAATAGTTATCTCCCCCTTAGTAAATCCTTCTTTGTCTTTGCTCATATTGCTATATGTCTTTGCGTATATTGCTACATAAACCCTATTAGCCCCTCAAATAATATCTAAGTACCCTAATGTATAATAAAATTAGCTCCCCCTTAATAACCCACAAATTATCTCCCCTTTATATAAATCAATAGTTATCTCCCCCTTAGTAAATCTTCTTTGCTTTGCTCCACCCCTATTGGTGAGGTATATTACTATATAAGCCATATAAAGGGTGGAGTAGGGTGGAGTATATCCTTCAATCCTATCACTATTTGCTCACAAAATATACCTGTTTCCTTCCTGATATACTACTGAAACTAGAGATTAGAACAGTAACTGCAGCTGTGTGCTTGCATACTGCTCTATACAGTCAGTGGCCTATAGGGTATATGTACAGAAATTTCTTACTTGTCCTAGTTTCTTTTCATTTATATTTATATCTTATTTTGACTTCTCCCTTGGTTTATCATTTTTATTGCTATTTTCAAAATTTTAAGTCTAATCCTTTTCTTTACTTCTGTAGTTTATTTGATCCATGAGTTATTGCAATTTCTGTTCACTTTCAACTAATATTACTATGTAATATAAATGTTCACAACTTTACAAATTTGTTAGAATACTCTGGATATCAAGTGCCAGATAACTGGATATGTACAGGGTATAGACCTCATGATTACTTGAGGCCCAATGCATATAAACCTGTAAGTACAAGCAATATCATGTTATATATTGTGTATGTGTTCTTGTGACAAATATCGAAATAGGGGAAGACTGCAGTAAAACTTGGTAAATAGTGAAACACGTACAAACAAAGTACTATAGTTTTACAAAATACAGAAACAGTGACGATAAACAGCAACGTTTCGACCAACAAGGCCTTTATCAAGCAAACGAACAAACAGGAGTGACAAATTAAAATGAAACACAAATGGACGACCAAATACCAACGTATCTAAGGAAAATCTGGAATAAAACGAATAACGAAATAAATGTAACACAAAAACACACATAAAAACTAGAAATAGAACGGAAAAGAAACAACGAAACATCTAGTAAATATATAACTTGAATACATGCAACATATACCCATATAGATTACAAAGCATGGGAAGAGAAAGTACTAAGAAGCATAAGAATGTAATACATGCAACATATACCTATATAGATTACAAAGCATGGGAAGAGAAAGTACTAAGAATCATAAGAATGTAATACGTTGAGCCTGCGTGGTCGCAAGGTACCATACAAAGAAATCAACCGATTCTCCAGAGCAAATCGACTACGATCATCAGAGGAACATGATGGGATGGCTGTGACCTGGACATCGCAAGCTCCTGAATGGCCAGTATCATTGAAATGGGTAGCTACAGGGTCACAGAGCATTGGCGTATATCGCGCAAGTGTTGGGCGAATCGGTCACTGAGTCTCCTGCCGGTTTCCCCAATATAGGCCTTGTTGCACCGCTTGCAGATAATGGCATAGATAATATTACGGGACTCGCACGTGAAACTGTCTTCAACAACGAACGTGGCTTTTGGAAAAGACACCGTGCGGGTCTGTATTACATAAGCACAAGTGTTGCAGCGCCGACGGCCACATTGGGTGGTGCCAAAATGACTCTGGATATTAGGCTTGAGGCGACTGTGAACCAACGTTTGACACTGACCAATGTCATGACACGAGTATGTTCGCTAAATATTCTACTCGCAAACATGATTGGACACCCAACCCTGGTGTCTCCAACGCTCTTGATCTCTACATCAAGAATACTTTACAGGATATTGGACTGCTCCACACCAAACGCCTAGGGCATTCTAACATGTCTCCGTCCGAGTTTCGTGCTCTATCACACCTCCGTCGACGTGATGACATTGTTATCAAACCCGCCGATAAAGGCGGTGCAATAGTGGTATGGAGCAAAGAACTATACCTTCAGGAAGGCCGCAACCAATTACTTGACACCCAATTCTATAAAACTAGTTCTTCTGATGTAACACTATCTAACAATAGTAAAGTCCGTACAGTAATTAAGAACTTAATTGCCTCTAACGACCTTCCTACCGGCGCATCATCACTTTGTGTCATCGATAGCTGTTTAGGAAAACCCGCCTTCTATATGCTCCCCAAAATTCATAAACTGAACAATCCGGGTAGGCCCATCGTTTCTGCTTGCTCTTGTCCTACGGAACATATCTCCGAATTTCTTGATAGTATCTTCAATCCTATAGTCACCACACTACCTTCATTCTTGAAAGATACGAACCACACCTTGTCTGTTTTTTCGTCTATTGAGTTGTTGCCTGGCAGGACTTACCGTCTCTTCCTCCTTGATGTGTGCTCATTGTACACCTCCATACCTCATTCCGACGGACTTCAAGCTCTCCAGTTCTTTCTCGACAGGAGAACTAACCCACTTGTCTCCACCTCGGCTCTCCTTCGTCTTGCAGAACTAGTTCTCACTCTCAACTCCTTTCAGTTCAATGACCAGTTCTTTGAGCAGATCAGTGGGGTCGCCATGGGTACTAAAATGGGATCCAGTTATGCTTGTCTATTCATGGGTCATCTTGAGCACCTAGTATGGAATTCCTATGATGGCCCTCTTCCGTCAGTGTATCATAGATACATTGATGATTGTATTGGGATTACCGATATGCCTGAAGCCGATTTGTCACGCTTCATTAATTTCATTAATGTCTTCAATCCGGCTATTCGGTTTACATCTCACATATCTACCTCTTGTGTCAACTTTCTTGACATCACTATCACTATCAGCCTATCCACCATCACTACATCAGTATACTACAAGCCTACTGATGCACATAGTTTTCTTCTTTATACCTCTTCCCATTCCCAGGCTTGTCGTGATTCTTTACCATTCTCTCAACTCTCGCGCCTTCGTCGCCTCTGTAGCGAGGACGACGATTTTCTCGATAAAGCTCACGAGATGCTGGATTTCTTTCGTAAGCGCTTATACCCGGATAAGGTGCTTGCTTCTGCTATGCAGCGCGTTCAGCAAATTTCTCGCCAGGAGGCTCTCTCAACCAGCATAGAACTTCCAATTCTGACAGGGTGAAACTTGTCGTAACTTTCCACCCTCATAGTTTCCTTGTGAAGAAAGTCTTATTCCCTCACCTCTCCATTCTTCAGTCTGATCCTGAGACACGTTCAATCTTTCAACACTATCCTTTGGTGGCGTACAGACGGGACAGAAGCCTTAAGGATATGTTGGTTCACAGTCGCCTCAAGCCTAATATCCAGAGTCATTTTGGCACCACCCAGTGTGGCCGTCGGCGCTGCAACACTTGTGCTTATGTAATACAGACCCGCACGGTGTCTTTTCCAAAAGCCACGTTCGTTGTTGAAGACAGTTTCACGTGCGAGTCCCGTAATATTATCTATGCCATTATCTGCAAGCGGTGCAACAAGGCCTATATTGGGGAAACCGGCAGGAGACTCAGTGACCGATTCGCCCAACACTTGCGCGATATACGCCAATGCTCTGTGACCCTGTAGCTACCCATTTCAATGATACTGGCCATTCAGGAGCTTGCGATGTCCAGGTCACAGCCATCCGATCATGTTCCTCTGATGATCGTAGTCGATTTGCTCTGGAGAATCGGTTGATTTCTTTGTATGGTACCTTGCGACCACGCGGGCTCAACGTATTACATTCTTATGCTTCTTAGTACTTTCTCTTCCCATGATTTGTAATCTATATGGGTATATGTTGCATGTATTCAAGTTATATATTTACTAGATGTTTCATTGTTTCTTTTCCGTTCTATTTCTAGTTTTTATGTGTGTTTTTGTGTTACATTTATTTCGTTATTCGTTTTTATTCCAGATTTTCCTTAGATACGTTGGTATTTGGTCGTCCATTTGTGTTTCATTTTAATTTGTCACTCCTGTTTGTTCGTTTGCTTGATAAAGGCCTTGTTGGTCGAAACGTTGCTGTTTATCGTCACTGTTTCTGTATTTTGTAAAACTATTGTACTTTGTTTCTACGTGTTTTACTGTTCTTGTGACAGCAACTTTTGTCTGTGAGTTAGCTATATTGCTTGGTCCTATCTGTTTCTATGATATGAAGCAATATTTACAAACCAGAGGACTGCAACAAGTCTGCAAAGAAGTCTAGTCACATGTAACAGTTGGACTGGTTTACAGTTAAAAATAACACTTGTAACTTGGTTCTCGGCAGTAATTATTGTTTCGGTGTTAAATTGATCCTCCCCATAAGGCCATGACCATGTAGTGGTGGGGAGACTTGAGTGTTCCAATGATACAGTGGGTTAGGTCGGTGGGAACTTATGTTCCTGGCAGGCTTTTACCTAGGCCAGACAGGTCACTGAGGATATTGTCCTCCAGGTTGGGTGTTCAACTTGGGACTAACAAGTCCATCCTGTAAAAAATCTTTACACTATGGAAAAGAGCAACAAAGACACCACCTTTTCACCAGCATGAATGGCTACTGGAGTCATTCACTCATAATACTGGAAGTGGTGAAAGCCAGAAGAAAGCTATTTTTACTAGGATGGAAGTCCTGAATGTCAAAACCAGAATTGGATTCTGGAATGTAAGAACAAAGTATGAAGCAGGAAAATTGTAACAGATAACAGGAGAAATGAGAAGATTCAATCTACATATTTTGGGGATTAACAAGAGCAGGTGGACAGGCAATGAAAGAAGTACCACTGTAACAGATGAAACAGTTCTTTTTCTTGATGAGATGATGGCTAACATTAAAAAGAAGTAGCAGTCATCCTAAGAATGATGAGATCATTACAGCAATTAAATCTCTTAAGAATAGCAAGGCACCAGGGTAACAAAATTTAAATGCTGAATTATTCAAAATACACCCATGGCTCAGCTAATGTACTACTATCCTTGTTTACATTTATATGGAATACTCAAATAATACCTGATGCATGGAATAGAGAAGCTATTATCAAATTTACAAAGAAGGCTCCTTAGTGATTGTAACTGGCGGGAAATAACCATTCTTTCCGTCCCAATCGAATCTTAAGCAAATTCACATGCAGTGTTGAAACTTCGGAACTGAAGTTTTTAAGTCAAAGCAGGCATGTGATAAGGATGTTTAATGTCAACCCTACTATTCAATATTGTCAAAGATTGGGTTATGTGTAAAACAACTGAAAATAATTCAAGAGGTTCAGAGAATTAAAGGTAAAGAAAATGGACATATGGGGCTGCAGGATTTACCGCGCTCTGGACTAGGGTAGTCAGACTTGTGTGATGGTGTGCATTGCCGTGTTGGAGCAACAAATCAGCTGATTTCTTGTTAGGACAAACTTTGCAGAACCATGTCTTGAGTTTTGTCAGTGTATTGAAAGCTGCAAGGCCAATTGTTGGCTGGCGATACGCCTATCCTCACGAATAATGGCATTAGCATGGTTCAACATGTCGAGACTCAAAGTCATGGCAGAACGTCCAGAGGGCGGTAAATCCTACATCCCCATATGTTCACTTTCTTTACCTTTAATTCTCTGAACCTAGCGACTGACAGTGCTTCTATCGACTGCAGAACTTCCGTAGACTGCAAAAAATCATTTATGAATGTTCACCACAATTTCTTTCTCCGCAGTCAGAAATTCTATAACATTTCTCTGTTTGTAACGGACATTGTTGACACTCGCTGTTTCAACGGTTTGTTGCATGCGTTCTACTGATCAGAATAGGGTGAAATTCGGTGCACACAATCAGCACATGTCATACTGCAAGTTTGCAAAATTTCATAATCCTGTCTTCATTATTACCAGAGACCAAAAAAAATGTGGTGCATTACTTTCTGACCTCCCCTCGTAGATTACGGATTTGGCATCCTCACAATATCAAAATCACAATGTGAACAACTGATTCAGAATGAAGGCATGCATATGGTCCTTGGCTGCAATAGTGTTACTTCCAATGTAAAGATGAGATATATGCTTGGCTTTCGGTCACTTTGCTCCTATCATGGAATCGCCCAAATCAAAGCATAAATGCGGGTTACTGTAGATAAGAGACATCCACCGCACAAGAACACTAATGATGTTAAGGGCATGAGAATCAAGCGCATGTCGTGGATGGCGGAGACTGAGAACACAATTGGCCAAGTAACCACAGCTGCAACCTTACCAAAAAGGGGAAGAATTGATCCCAATAGATGTTAGCATGTCCTACTACAGCAACGTTATCATTACTCTTGAAAGAAAATGTAGAGATTGGGGCAACATAACATGAATATCAAATTCATAATTAAGAAGCTGATAGAAGATAATGCAAGTGATGATGATGTTGTTGTTTATACCACAAAAAGATGAGACTGCAGTAAAACTATTTGATTGGCAAAACACATAATCACAAAGTACTGTAGATTTACAAATTACAAAAACAATGACAAAATACAGCAACGTTTCGACCAACAAGGCCTTTATCAAGCAAACGAACAAGCAAACATGATTGGACACCCAACCCTGGTGTCTCCAACGCTCTTGATCTCTACATCAAGAATACTTTACACGATATTGGACTGCTCCACCCCAAATGCCTAGGACATTCTAACATGTCTCCGTCCGAGTTTCGTGCTC
The DNA here is from genome assembly GCA_020796225.1 of Arion vulgaris. Classification (NCBI taxonomy): domain Eukaryota; kingdom Metazoa; phylum Mollusca; class Gastropoda; order Stylommatophora; family Arionidae; genus Arion; species Arion vulgaris. Next base: position 37,101,812 of record CM036757.1, on the reverse strand, counting down.
TATCACACCTCCGTCGACGTGATGACATTGTTATTAAACCCGCCGATAAAGGCGGTGCAATAGTGGTATGGAGCAAAGAACTATACCTTCAGGAAGGCCGCAACCAATTACTTGACACCCAATTATATAAAACTAGTTCTTCTGATGTCACACTATCTATCAATAGTAAAGTCCGTACAGTAATTAAGAACTTAATTGCCTCTAACGACCTTCCTACCGGCTCATCATCACTTTGTGTCATCGATAGCTGTTTAGGCAAACCCGCATTTTATATGCTTCCCAAAATTCATAAACTGAACAATCCGGGTAGGCCCATCGTTTCTGCTTGCTCTTGTCCTACGGAACATATCTCCGAATTTCTTGACAGTATCTTCAATCCTATAGTCACCACACTACCTTCATTCTTGAAAGATACGAACCACACCTTGTCTGTTTTTTCGTCTATTGAGTTGTTGCCTGGCAGGACTTAACGTCTCTTCCTCCTTGATGTGTGCTCATTGTACACCTCCATACCTCATTCCGACGGACTTCAAGCTCTCCAGTTCTTTCTCGACAGGAGAACTAACCCACTTGTCTCCACCTCGGCTCTCCTTCGTCTTGCAGAACTAGTTCTCACTCTCAACTCCTTTCAGTTCAATGACCAGTTCTTTGAGCAGATCAGCGGGGTCGCCATGGGTACTAAAATGGGATCCAGTTATGCTTGTCTATTCATGGGTCATCTTGAACACCTAGTATGGAATTCCTATGATGGCCCTCTTCCGTCTGTGTATCATAGATACATTGATGATTGTATTGACATTACCGATATGCTTGAAGCCGATTTATCACGCTTCATTAATTTCATTAATGTCTTAAATCCTAATTGGTTTACATCTCACATCTCTACCTCTCGTGTCAACTTTCTTGACATCACTATCACTATCAGCCTATCCACCATCACTACATCAGTATACTACAAGCCTACTGATGAACATAGTTTTCTTCTTTATACCTCTTCCCATTCCCAGGCTTGTCGTGACTCTTTACCATTTTCTCAACTCTTACGCCTTCGTCGCCTCTGTAGCGAGGACGATGATTTTCTCGATAGAGCTCACGAGATGCTTGATTTCTTTCGTAAGCGCTTATACCCGGATAAGGTGCTTGCTTCTGCTATGCGGCGCGTTCAGCAAATTTCTCGCCAGAAGGCTCTCTCTAACCAGCATAGAACTTCCAATTCTGACAGGGTGAAACTTGTCTTAACTTTCCACCCTCATAGTTCCCTTGTGAAGAAAGTCTTATTCCGTCATCTCTCCATTCTTCAGTCTGATCCTGAGACACGTTCAATCTTCCAACACTATCCTTTGGTGGCGTACAGACGGACAGAAGCCTTAAGGATATGTTGGTTCACAGTCGCCTCAAGCCTAATATCCAGAGTCATTTTGGCACCATCCAGTGTGGCCGTCGGCGCTGCACCACGTGTGCTTATGTAATACAGAACCGCACTGTGTCTTTTCCAAAGCCACGTTTGTTATTGAAGACAGTTTCACGTGCGAGTCCGTAATATTATCTATGCCATTATCTGCAAGCGGTGCAACAAGGCCTATATTGGGGAAGCCGGCAGGAGACTCAGTGACCGATTCGCCCAACACTTGCGCGATATACGCCAATGCTCTGTGACCCTGTAGCTACCCATTTCAATGATACTGGTCATTCAGGAGCTTGCGATGTCCAGGTCACAGCCATCCGATCATGTTCCTCTGATGATCGCAGTCGATTTGCTCTGGAGAACCGTTTTATTTCGTTATATGGTACCTTGCGGCCTCTTGGACTCAACGCATTACATTCCTATGCTTCTTAGTACTTTCTCATCTCATGCCTTGTAATCTATATGTGTATTTGCTTCATATATATAATTTATATTTTCACTTGATTGTATGTTGTTTCTCTTCTTTTCACTTCTAGATTTGTGTTGCACTATTTCGTTATTCGTTTTTATTCCCAGTTCATTAGATACATTTGCATCTTTCCGTTATCGTCCATTTGTAAGTGTTCTCTATAATTCGTCACTCCTGTTGTGTCGTTTGCTTGATAAAGGCCTTTTGGTCGAAACGTTGCTGTTTATCGTCACTGTTTCGTATTTTGTAAAACTATAGTACTTTGTTTGTACGTGTTTCACTATTTACCAAGTTTTACTGCAGTCTTCCCTCTATTTCGATAACCATCAGTATGCATACCCTTCGACTTCTGTTGAGGGAGACTGAGCAACTTTGGGTCTGTCTGAAGTGCTGTGAAATCAGTTCAGTAACCAATAATCAAAGTATTTTAATTTTGCATAATTTTATGTTAAAATAGGTTTAGTGATTTGTTTCTGAGTATTTTGTACAATTTATATGATACTAGCTGTACCCTTGCAGGGTTGTACAACTTCAACAGAAAATGAATTTAAAGGAAACTTGCTAGAACAATATGTAGTAATTATTTGTTTTATCATTGTCCTTTGTTCATTTTCTTGAGAAAAAAATTTACAATTTAACGTTTCATTTCAATTCTGTTTATTGAAGTGCTTTTGGATATACAATATTTTTTGTTTTTCCATCTGGTGCATACACGAATAAATCAGAAGGTTTTCTCGACGCGTGAACAGGCCACATATAGCTGTCCATGTGAAAAGCAGGGATTTTCCAAATGTAGTCCACACACTTGTAGTGATTGTCCTTGTGATTTGTTGATGGTCATTGCAAAAGCGAGTCGCACCGGAAACTGCAAGCGTTTGAATTCGAATGGCATGTCTTTTGGAATCATTGGGATGCGTGGCAATAGTATATCTTCTCCTTTAAATTTTCCATTTAAAATTGTACCTTCGATGATATTGTTCATCATATTTTTCACTAAAAGTCTAGTACCGTTGTAAAGTCGTGGTGGATTAATGTTTCTGAGAAGAATGATAGGCACGCCAATTTTCAATGTTAAAACATGTGGTGGCATGCCTGGTAAATCAAGTGAATTCAAGAATTCAGTTGGATAATTGACAACTTCGTCTTGATTCATTACAGTATTGATGGACTTATACGTTATCACTTTGCCTGGTATTTTGTTTTGAATGCTCAAATTCATGGCATATACATCCTTGTTGTTTTTTTTGCTGCTAATATTGCACGTGCACTGAGCCACTGATGATTTTTGTAATTATGTGCAATATTTGGGAAAACTTTTTGAATCAATTTGTCTGTGGTCGCTATGATGTTACATAAGTTTGTTGGCAATGTGATACATCGTGTGGAATCATCGATTGGCATTTTCCCATTCCCAATATCCAACAATTGTTTTTCGAAACGTTCAGAGGTTTCATCATGTTGTAGTTGTATACGCATATTGGTCTTCAAAGTCAATTTCGTATGTGTCGCCATAAAACTGATGATTTCAGGCATGCATTAAGTTCATCAGCGGGTGTTGATCTTGGTATAACTGGTAGAGTTTGCCGGAAATCGCCAGAAAATAAAATGAGTGCGCCACCGAAGAGCTGGTAATTTCCTCTCAAATCTTTCAGTGTACGATGAAGCGCTTCTAATGCTTTTTATGCGCCATAGTACATTCATCCCATATAATGAGTTGACATAATTGGAGTACTTTACCCATTGTAGAATTTTTGTTGATATTGCATGTTGGTGTCTCAGTGATTTGCATATTCAATGGCAATTTCAGCGCTGAATGCGCTGTTCGGCCACCATCTAAAAGAGTTGCTGCAATTCCAGAAGATGCGATTGCCAGTGCAATATTATTTCGTGATCGTATGGTTGCCAAAATAAGTGAAATGAGAAAAGTTTTGCCTGTGCCTCTGGGCGCATCTATGAAATACAATCCACCGTTTTGACTTGTAATTGCATGCATAATTCTGTCATATGCTATGCGTTGTTCCGGAATCAATTTTGGAAGATTCGTTTGAACAAATGTACTCAATTCGTTGATATCAAAGTGTGTTTCTTGTTCCAACTCACAATCGAAAAGGTTGTTTGCAGATCGTTCTGGCGCATCCATTCCCAATTGCACCAGTGCTTTATTAGTGATTGCCAAACATATGTCCTCAATTGAAACCAATGCCTCATTATATACGTTTGGTGTGAATTGAATGTCAGGATTTTGATTCGTTGCACGCAAGCGATGTAGGATGTCTTCACTCATGTAGTCTTTGTATTTTTCCCAAACTTCTTTGGTTTGGGATGGCACGTTGTTAATATTACTGCAAATAGTGTGCGTATTTGCTGTGGTCGTGCAGTATTGGATGCATCAGCGAGTGAAGTGTCCCAATGTGCATCGTTTTCAAGAAGATTTAATTCTTGGCAAGCTTCACGATAAGTAGCACATACGTGACCGTTAACTGTTCTCAATTCCTGGAAGGATGTTGGTCCACGTTTGTTGATTAACAGTAATCGCAAGTAAAAGCATTCTGCATTGTTTGGATGAACAGTGTACAAACGGCCTAACGCATTGGTCGAATATAAATTGAATGTCCTTCAACTACTTTACCTTTGTTTGCGACGTTGAAACTTTTTCGCTGCTGCATTCCATGTGTAGTATGTTGGCAGTTCAGAGTAAAGTAGCGTCTTTGCAAATATATCATCTCTACACAATGAGAAAATGCAGTTAACGTTGTTGGCGATGTTGACAATGCTCGTGCATGTGCATTATCTGTTGAGAAGTACACGCGCTGTCCATTTTCAAGGTGCACTGCCAAATGAACAACTGTTGGATGTCGTTCATGAATTTGAAATGATAAAATGCGCCATACTGCTTCATTGCTACTAATGTAGCGTCCCAGTTGATAAAGCTCGATTTCATCGATGGATGCATTTATATTCCACTCCAAAAACGGCCATATCGCTTCCTTTGTTGACATATTTGCAAATGTACTTGATCGATTTCACCGAATTGCAATACTCAACATTTATGTGTGCTTTGTACGTTCATAATAATTATAATCATAATTTGTATTGTAATGGAATGCACCTAGATTTAAATCAGCGTGCAGTGTTCGTCTGGATTGAGTAGTGCGTATCCGAGCGGTTTGCAGTCTTGCTTCCCGTTGCTCGATTGTTTCAGCTAAACGGACTTGAGCAGTCTTGCTCACGATGCTCGTCTGTTTCAGACGAACGGGCTTCAGCAGTGCGAACTCATTTGGTTCCTAGTCTTGCTTCACGGTGCTCGTCTGTTTCAGACGAACGGGCTTCAGCAGTGCTAACTCCAGAGCCGGATTAGCATAGTAGCAGAAGTAGCAAATGCTACGGGCCCCGCGCTTTGGGGGGGGGCCCGCGCCTCTGGAGCTAAGTTGTCACTAGTCATAAACAAGGAACCAAGTTTGGGAGGTGGGTAATAATTTCCCCCTTTCATTTTTTTAAAATTGCGGTTAGGGCCAAGGTCATGTTTACTCAATTTCGGACTTAATTGTGCGGTCACACTGAGCTCATTAACAACGTAACAGTTTTTTACTTTTTTGTATAGGAGTGTCTCTTGTGTGCACACGCTTCCAATAAACGAAAACTTGAAAGCTTGAAGAAAAGAACAATTAAATTTGACTCATAACCCAGTTCAAGTCTCTGTTCGTTCAGTAGTTTTTGGGCGCGAAACTTAGTTTAAAATAAATGCAAGTGGGCGTATGAAATATTGTTCTAAGACATGAGCAGATCTGGGCACTCCTAAATAAATTTCATGTCATTCACGTTTATTGTGAGAAACTGTTTTGCACTCGACTAGATGTCCCAGAAAATAATGCGAGGGAGGGCCAAATGATTAAACAGAAAACTTGGACACACTTGAAGGAGCCGCAACAAGAAGCCGCAACACAGAGCTGCATAATTTTACAGAGAAGCACACAAACGGACACAGAGAGTAATTTTTTATTTGTTCTGCTAACTTTGAATGTATTTAAATCCTCCCATCTTGTTATTTTATTATTATTTTATTTTACATAGCTAATTTTATGTTTCAGTGAGAAATTAATTTTTAAAAATAGTTTCTATCATTTTTCGTTTTCAATGAATTCAAATGTTTTAAATCAGAGTTATAGTCATGTTAAGTGGTTAAATTACGAAGCACCCTGTATATAATATATCATCATGAGTAAATTGTTATATCATAAAACGCTGTGCAAACTTTCACATTTATATGTTATATTAGTAGAAAGTAGAAGAATTACATTTTATTTGTAAATTCATTTTTTCTTCCCAGATTGAGATAGACATCATGAGCAGCAGAGCCAGAGATAAGGGTCGACATTACGCTTCTGGAAGTGCAAAGCGTAAAGCACAAGATGAAAAGGAAAATATAACCAAGTTCTTGTATCAAAAACACGCAAGCTGTCTGAATTTTTAATGTCGTGTGTAATGGTGCTGAATCCAAAGAAATCGAAGCAGGAAATATAGAAGTCGCGTCTCACAGTATAGTAGATGAAGATAGTGATATAGAACAATCATCATTACCAATATTAAGATCAGCAACTCTTCACGATTTAGCCACATTTTCCACAAGACAAACTGAAGTCGAATGTACAGCAAGTCCTTCCAATTTAGCCATATCATTTTCAAGCCAAAGAGAGGCAGAAAGCACAGCACATGCTTCCAATGTAGCAACATCTTCTACAAGCCAAAAGCACAACGAAAATAAAATGTACTCCAACGATATTGGTGAATGGCCAATCAACTTCAATCGAGATTATTTGATTGCGAAAGGAAGCAGCGAAGTGCAACATATGAACAGTGATTTCTTGTCTTCCAAAAAAAAACCAACGATAAAGAAAACAATCCACGAATTTGTCGAAAATCGTTTTTCACATATACACATAAACCAACAAACAAAACTCATGTGAGAGATTGGTTGCGTTATTCAGAAACTAAAGGACAACTTTTCTGTTTTGTTTGCAAAGTTACTGATTGGAAACACGCAAATAATTTGTTGAAAAGACATGAAGAAAGCACCTCCCATAGACAAGCGATAATTTCTCTGTTAGTTTGCAAAAGAAAGATGCTCGTGTCGATTCTCAACTTGTAAGCCAAATTGAGACCGAACAAACATATTGGCGGACACTTTTGGAGCGAATTACTTCAGTAATCCAATTTTAGCAGAACGAGGTCTTGCATTTCGGGGTAGGGATGAAATTATTGGTTCACCTAATAATGGAAATTATTTAGGTTTGTTGGAATTAATAGCCAAATTTGACATTTTTCTGGCTCAGCATATAAATACTTACGCAAATAAAGGAAAGGGACATACATCATACTTATCAAAAACAACATGTGAGGAATTTATCCATCTAATTACATGAAGCTTACTGGATCATATTATTTTCGAAATTAAGAAATGCAAGTACTATTCCGTATCACTGACTCTACTCCAGACATTTCGCATGTGGACCAACTCACTCTAATAGTGCGCTATGTGTTACTATCTGGACCAGTGGAAAAGTTTGTGAAGTTCTTGGATATGGAAGGTCATACTGCTGACAACTAGCCCAAAGTTTACTTGATTTTTTAAAGGAAAATGGCATTGATATCAAAGACTGTCACGGTCAAAGCTATGACAATGCCAGCAACATGAGTGGGAAATACAACGGCTTACAAGCACGCATTAAGGAGATAAATAAGTACGCAGAATACATTCCCTGCTTTGCACATTCACTGAATTTGGTTTCGAAGTGTGCTGCAGAATGTTGTATAGAAGCATCCATTTTTTCGATTTTGTTGAAAGTCTCTATACATTCTTTTCCGCTTCTACCTATCGATGGGGCATTCTTAAAAAAGCACTGGAAGATACAGGTTCAAAACTCCCAACTTTGAAGAGACTGTCGGACACCAGGTGGTCTTCCCGAGCTGATGGGACAAAAGCACTTTTATGTGGTTTTACCATTATCAAACAAGTTTTGGATGACATCTCAAATAACATGGATCAAAAGGTAGAGTGTCGTAATCAAGCGTATGGGCTAGTTTTGGAGATGAGTAAGTTGGAAACGGGAATAGTTAGCATTTTATGGAACGGAATTCTAGAACGCTTGCAAGCGTCTAGAGCTTCATTACAGTCACCTGATCAAGACCTTAACACGGGATATGCTCTTTATGAATCGTTACACGGGTACGTTCAAGCAATGCGGCCTACATTTTCAGATATTGAGGCCAAAGCCAAAATCCTGACTCACTGTCAAGAATATCAGCAACAAACTTCACGACGACGCAAGCGAAATACTAAGTACGACGATTTTAGTGGCTCTACTACGCTCGATGAAGTTGTAGAAAATCAAACACCCAAACAAAAATTTGAAAGTCAGGTGTTTATTGTCATAATTGATAATGTACTCTTTGCCTTAGCTAAACGCATGGAAGCGTACCATAGAGTGACTGATGTATTTGGAACATTTCGGCAGTTAAAATCTTTTACAGCAGAAGAGATCTTGAAAAGAACTCCAAATATTGTCAGCTCTTACCAAGAGGATTTGGAAGAAAGCCTAGGCGACGAACTTGTGCAGTTCGCTGAACTTAAAACTAATGTAGCTGGTGCTATTAGCAACGAAAAGAATGAGGCCCTTGAACTGCAATTTTATAAACTTATAATGGAAAATTCATTAGAGTCGTGTTTCCAAATGTAGAAATAGTCTTACGAATTTACTTGTCTTTAATGATTACTAACTGCAGCGGAGAACGTTCTTTTCAACATTAAAGCGTATAAAAGTGAGTTAAGAAACATGATGGGACAAGATCGTCTAAATAACCTCACCTTAATGAACATTGAATGTAATTTACTTAGAGAAATTGATTTGTCTAGTATTATCTCTAAATTTGCTCACATTAAATCGAGACAAGTTTGTTTGTAAAATTTATGTTTTATTATTTATTATCATAAAAACTTAGGGCCCCGCGCTAAAATTTGCTACGGGCCCCGCGCTGGTCTAATCCGGCTCTGGCTAACTCGAACAGTTTTTAGTCTTGCTTCCCGTTGTTCGTATGTTTCAGACAAACGGGCTTCAGCAGTGCGAACTCGATTGGTTCCGAGTCTTGCTTCACGTTGCTCGTCTGTTTCAGACGAACGGGCTTCAGCAGTGCGAACTCGAACAGTTTTCAGTCTTGCTTCCCGTTGCTCGTATGTTTCAGACGAACGGACTTGAGCAGTGCGAACTCGAACGGTTTTCAGTCTTGCTTCCCGTTGCTCATCTGTTTCTGAAGCTAGTAATGCCTTTCTTTTCGTGATCTAGGTGTAGATGGGCCAATAGCTTTTCGTTTGGGAGGCATAATTGAAAATGTGTGGAAAATTCGTTGAAGTTTCGCTGGAATAAATAAAAAAATTAGCATTTGATTAAATTCTATTAGGAAATGCATATCTACTATATATATTAACATATAAATGCAAGGAAATGCGCGTAATATGTTTTGAAAAATCAGTTTAACTGTATAAATCATTTGTCCAAACTACTCACTACTCGCGCGCCACCTATTGCGAAATGGTTGTACTAATTTAGAATTGCACGCCGCTATAGCGGTCAATGGTATGGATTGATTTACAAAATAATAAATGGTAACCCTGTTTCTGTCGTGTAATCTAATATTGGGTAATATTCATACATATAACGTGTACATTGTACATCAGGTAAACGTTGATGGCAAAATAACCATCTTGCCATTTATAGAAATGCCGGCCAATAGCTTCCCTCAAATGAACGTATTTCTCGGATCGTAGTTTTGTTTGGTTTAATCGAATATAGAGCAATTTTTGCCAACATAGCTAACAAACATTGATGGAATAGTTGGCGATAACTTAAAATATGATTTGCAGTATCTATGATCATGATTAGAAACAAACCTGGATTGCGTATTTTAAATTCAGCTTGTAACGGCTTGTTTGAAATATTGACTTGAATCATACGTCATCGAATCGTGTAGATCCGCATACTGTAAACTTCCGGAAGAAACTCTCGATGAAATTTGCGTTTTTCGATTTTTTAAAAGATTTTTCTCTAAAATTGTCAGCGATACATATTTAAAACTATGACAGGTAGCATTCCGACATCAAAACAAACATAAACAAACATCTATCTATCCTATAAATTTCAGCTAAATCTGATGTGTATATACTAATACGTACACCGTAGACTTCCGGAAACGTTAATGGCAATTTGGTTAGAAACTCTCGATGAAATGAGCGTGTTATTATTTTTTAGATTTTTTCGAAAAGCTTCAGTGCTACCTATTTCAAACTGTGACAGGTAGCATCCCGACATCAAAACAAACATATCCTGTAAATTTCAGCTACATCTGTTCAGTAGTTTCCGAGTCTATAGGTAACAAACATACAAACATAAATCCATACATTCATTTTTATATATATAGATTGTCTTTATTTCTTTCAGTTTCAAGATTCTAGAGATCCAAACACACAATATGCATTTGACAAACAAAGAAATGACAGAGCAGAGGTTTGTATAATGTAGATATTGCTTTTTTTAAAAACACTTATTTCTTTTTGTTGTTGAACGGACCTAGTAATACTATAGACGGATTCATAGGTGCTCAGTCTTCTCTAGCAGTTGGTAATGGTATTCATGTTTATGGATCCTGGTTTTCAGAGTAAATACATAACTTATTTTGGTCAAGATTTCTATCCATAATGTAGAGATAAAAATGTGTACACATCATCACCTCAGGCATTATCTGTTATAATCTGCTATTTTGCTGATTTATTTCAGGGTTTGCTTTTCCATTGTCCAAATCTCTACATGCCAAGAGTAATGATAGCGTAGAAGTTTTTCAAATTCATTTTCATTTGAAATTCATTCAGGGCCTTTTGATAGGGCTGCTAGCATGGTCATCTGGTCTATTGTCATTTTAGTTTGGGACATCTATGATATGCTGGTTCTTGATTATCTTGTTAGTATATTTGTATTTGGTGTCATTGGTCTGCAGTAACATGCATACAGTCTGCAACTTAGAGGACAGAATGGTATAAACGCAGAAGTCCAAACATGTCTTTCATTTGCACTATGGAAATGTTATAGTGCCACCAAAGACTGTAAACATGCCTCCATTCTAAATACTTTCTGTGCGATAACTTTGCAATCACAATATTAGTTATTAGTGAGAATCATCATCACAGAACTCTAGACAGGCCCATATGTGCTCTGATTTCCACCCCAATATTTTTACCAGCGTATAACAAATAACAACACCCGTTCTTTGTTGATTACTCAAATGTCTCATGACTCTAACAGAGTGTTTATGTCTGGCAGTTTCACTATCATCTCCTTCACTCCTGATAGGGAAGAAGATTTATAAATGTTTTCAGTCATCTAGATGATTCAACACTATCCATTGACTGTTCTTTCTCTGCCATTCCTGTATCATCCAGGTGAACTGCAGGCTCATTATCTTGTACACCCGCTTGCAATGGTACAAAAATAAAGATTAATTGGATTATTCTGGATGTTCTCAATGTGACAAGTAATTCCTGCCTTATACAGCCATACTAAAATTCCTTTAGCATATTTATTGAGTCACTAAGTATACATGAATGAGTGAGTTGAGATGTACTTGACGACTTCCGAGCCATGATTACTGCTTTGATCACTATTGAGAGGCTTCTCCTAGTTACAGTAACTATACTGCTGTCCTCCTTGACAGTTTTCTATCTCAAGCTCACAGTAAATATCATGCACTTTATTTGTCTTGAAGCACTGAGCCATCAGTGTACACCACAGCATCACCATCCTGTGTGTATTCATCCACTATCACTCTGACCACTGTATTTATTACAGTAGAAACTTGTTCTTTGCAGTTTCTGTCAACAGAGATGTGGATGAAAATGGTAATGTTAGTATTCACAAGTATTGGTACATATTCGCTGCTAATATTAATATCTGTAGGTGTACATACCTGCTAGATAACATCTTCAGTGTGGCCACACCATGATTTACTTCTCTCCAGCTTATTTGCTTTAGGTTTAGTCCACACAGCATGAAGGGGGTGCCGAATATAAACCTTTTCTCTGAGGTTTATGCTCTGGATAGTTTAACTGTATTATCCATTGTGCAGGAAGTCTAGAGAGTATCTCATAGTTTGATAGGATGTGCACTTTTACTTATGACACATCTGAGGAATTTCACACGGGTGTCGAAACAATAAAAACACAGAGTACAAGGAAATTCCAAAATGAGACATGGAAAACACCAGGAATTGACATTTTAGAATCTGAAGTGAAACAGCCCTAAAACAAAGCAAAAGAAAAAGGCAACAAGGACAGATGGTATTATAATAGAAATGTTACTTGCATGTAAGACAGCAGGAATAACCTGGCTGAACAGAATTTTAACATAGCTTGGGAGGCATAAGAAGCTCCAGATGACTGGCAGAGAGCAATTACAGTCCCCATATGGAAGAACAAAGGAGACAAAAGAGAGTGCAAAACACACTGGGGTATCCTGTCAAAAATAAAAAATAACTATCACCCAATAAAAATAATAACCACTAGAGCAGCACAAATCAAAATCAGAAAACCACAACTCTGGGCAACAGCTCGGTAGCAGCGTGATGACAAAGAAGAAGTTGAATTCAGATGGGTTTTTTTTCGTTCATTCACTATGATTTCAGAAGTAGTCATGGCATCTAATATGGTAACCTGACTGATTTATTGTGTGAAAGTTTGCTTTTCTTATCACCAGGGTCCCTTGCTATTCAGGCAAACCTTATTCCGCTTTTAGATGTAGGCCTACATGTAATATAGGTCCTCAATTAAAGGATCAAGGTCTGTAGTCCAACCACATACCTTATGCGCACAGTAATTGTTTGCCTAAGCTGGTCTCAAACCACATAATTTCCACATAGCATGTGATCACTAGCGCATATGTTATCAATTTTGCTATCAGGGACCCCAAAAACATATGTATGATACTTCATTAATTTTCATTGAATTATTGATTTGTTTTTTCAAGATGTTGTTTGTTGTAGTTGTGATCACTTTACTGTTGTAATTTGGTAGTGTGCTAATTTTATACTACTTCTTGTGTAATATTATATTTCCTTACTATAATTAAAGAACCCATTTTAATACAATTTGGTATTTTGGGAATTACCATAGTTTTCTTTGACCAATGGCACACAATGAGTGATGTGATCAAAATCACAATAGCAGTTTTTACCTCCAACTGTTTCTTGCTTTGGGAGAACTGATACCCAATTGAGGTTTCGGCTGACCTTTGAAGGAATTTGAAATGCAACTTTTAATTAACAGTACTTGCACCTTCGGAAGAGAATAAGTAATGTGTTTGACCAGTGAGTCACATGATTCTTAAGCATGTTTAATAGCCTTCAACATCTGCTGATGGAGAACAATGTGTTTATCTGGAGTGCTAGGAGGTCAGTGTCAATCAATAAAGTACCGCACTTACCGGCGTAGGCGATCATGTCTCTCCACAACTCTCTTTGCTTGATGCATGTAATCAGTTCTGACGTCGATGTTTTTTCGAACCCTATGATGTCAGACCATCCAACATCTTCTTCCTCTGTCTTCCGCGATCTCTCCTTCCCTGAATTTTACCTGTGGTCACCAAATGTTCTAAACCTTCTCTTCGCATTATATGCCCGAAGAACCTTGATTGTCGGATTCTTATTCTTTTGATAAGGTTTCTTTGTGTGCAGGCCTGATTTAAAACCTCCACATTTGTTTTCTTTGCTGTTCATGGAATTTTCAGCATTCTTCTGTAAAACCACATCTCTGTGGTTTCTAATGATCGTATTGATTGTTTGTTCATTGTCCATGATTCGCTGCCATACATAAGTATTGTTCAATATAGCACTGGAGTACTCGTTTTCGCAATGTCATTGGTAGTGAGTTCATGCATAGTGTGTTCTTCATTTTCATAACAGCTGCTTTTGTTTGAGCTATTCTACTCCTAATCTCTGTTGTACATCTTCCATCTGATGTTAGGAATGTTCCCAGATACTTGAATCGATGGACTTGTTTCAGTGTTGTGTTATTTATTTAGATTTTACATGTTGGTGTTTCCTGTTTCTTGGAGACAACCATAACCTCTGTTTTCTTTATATTCATGCTTAATCCTTTCTTTTCACTTTCTCTCACTAGTATGTCTATCAAGTCTTGTAGATCTGGTTCATTTGTAGCCATGAGAATTGTGTCATCAGCGTATCTTAGACTGTTCCATATTTTGTCCACCGACTGCTATTCCTGTCTTTTCTTCTATAGATCTCATGAGGTCAGTGTAGTAACCATTAAAAAAAAAACCACTGCAATAACAGTTAGAAATGTTTTTTCATGTACATTTAACTCCTTGTGAACCAAGCACCACACTAAAGGGCGTGTTTTATTATAAAATCAAATTTGCCCTGGCCCACTTAGAGTTAATATATAAAAGTGTTATCACATGTATTAACTAAACTGATTCCGTTATTCTTTACTGGATGATAGAACTGAGTTTTTGCACTCTGGACAGTCTCATAAATAGGTCTACTCTGTTTCATTTAGCAGTTTCATTTAGCAGATGGTAAAAAAATCATTTAGGTCAGGAATAGAAAGCACAACCTATAGATACTTGTATTCTGGATGCACTAACCAGTGAAACAGCACTATCCAATTGAATAAACATTGTACTGTTGATTTATTATGTTAATGTTATACTCATAAAGTGAGCAGGTTTTATTTAGAGATTGTCTGGCTCTATCTAAATGACATTATCATAGTCACTCTTTTTCTGAACTATTACAGTTGAGAACATTCATGATGAAAAGTGCTTTAAAACTATCATATGAGGATGCAGTGTCCATCCAGCAAGTAGCTGCTCTTTTCGTCCAGATTGCATCATCACCAACAGAAATCACAACAGAGTGTCAGGTAACTAAAATAAAGATATATTATGCTTGAATTGAACAAGTGAATAAATTGTAGTTAGCTCATATTGTCAGCCCAATTTGTAATAGTCTTGTGAGCAACCATAAGGTCATGAATATTTTATTTTTGAAATTTTATTTTGCTTTAATTATCACAGTTCAACCAATTTACTTGGACATGGTCCCAGGGAAAAAATAATAAGACTAAGGAAAATGGGCTGCCAAAAGAAAGGCTCGGTGATCGTCCACTGATTCTATGTTCTTGACTTAAAATATAACAGCACTCTTTCCACACTTCTGGCTTACTACAAACTAAGATTTTTGTGAATACAACTGACCTAACACCGTTGTGATCAATTATTAACAAGGTTGATATATAATTTAATAATAAACTCAGGCTATGCATATATCAATTGAACATTGGAAATATTTCACAAGTCAAAATTAGTCCATGTTTCAATTACTCTCACTCAAGTAAAGAATTGATATGGTATTACACAGTAAACAGAAAAATGTCAATAGTTCAAAAATGGAGTATTACCTTAACGTTATCTAACAGACTTTCTTGGAAGGAAATCGTTCTGGAATGTCATAAGCTATCTTCTATTATTCTGTCTGGCGATCCTCAAGTTCTCAGCTCCCAACTTGTGTTCCCTACAACCTTCGCTCTTTTGTCACTCAGAGGACGTCGTCGCTGGTCTCTGCAAAGAGGTCTTTAGGCTCCAAGCTCCTAAGGTGTATTCACCACAACCTTCGCTCTTTTGTCATCAAAACACATTGTCGCTGTAACTTCTGGTCAGAATTGAAGTATGTGGCTCAGTCGCTCACTACGACTTTTCTTCTGTGTTGTTCAAGTTATAATGGGTGTGAGTCGTTTTAACAACACGACTGTTCGGCGTCAAGGTTCAGCATTATCGTTTTCTTCTCTGAATTCGTTTTGTCTCTATGTTATGGTAGTCTCAGTGGCACAACCTAACAGCTTCACTCTTAGATGTAGGAATTTGTTAACAGGCTATCATTTTTTAAAATTTCTCAATGACTCAAAGGAACCTTCTTCTCTGGGTCCAATCAAGCAGTCTTCTGTTGATCAGCATAACCTCCCTGTTGCGCTCTCAAATGTGCGTCTCCAATTTCTATGCGCTCTCGGTATCAAAGTCTTCTGGTCTCTCAGTATCGAAGTCATCTTCTGCTCTTCTTGAGTAGGTTCTCTTCTTCTTATCTTCCACCATTTACTTATTTATAGAAGTGTTGGGGGTGAAACGTTGTGATCTTGTGTGTGCTTGTTTTAAGGCACTTTGTAAGCTGATATTCAAGTTCTTAAGGCTGTTCTTGATGCCGTCGCTCCATCTTTGCGTGGTCTTCCTCTTGCCTTGTACTCATTATACTTTTCTGTGTGGCTCTCTGTGGTAGGCGATACCAGGCATTCTGGTCAGGTGTCCAAACCATTTAATCTGTTGTTCTTTTATGAATTGCATGACTGGTTTCACATCCAGTCTCCTGATTTCTTCGTTTCTAATTTTGTCTCTTATTGTCACACCTGCAGTTCTTCTAAGACACCTCATCTCTGTCGTTATGATTTTCCGCTCATTAGCCGCTGTTATTGGCCATGTTTGACACTGGTAACATAGTGTTGGCCAGAAAATCGTTCTTATAAGATTTGCTTTAGTTGTTCACGGTATCTCTTTATGTGACAACAGTGGTGTTAACTGTCCCAGTACTTGGTTAGCTTTTGTGCAACGATTGCTGATTTCGCTATCGATACTTCCATCTGCTGTGAAAATTGCTCATAAGTATTTGGCCTCAATTGTTTGTTTTATGTCTACGTTCTGGAGTTTTATTGTAAGGCTTTCTGGCTGTCTACTTATTGCCATTGTCTCTGCCTTTATTATATTTATTTTCATGTTGTACTCCTCACCGTTGATGTTAACTAAGCTCAAATGGTTCTGGAGAGACTCTTCGTTTTCTGCAATCAGTACTTGGTCATCTGCAAATCAAAGTTCTGAAATATTTTTTTCTTTCTCTATTCCTGCTTCTCTACTTATATTGTCCATGTATGTTATAAACAGCAGTGGGGAGAGTACACATCCCTGTCTAACTCCTGAGTTTACTGTGAATGTTTTTTTATGTTCCGGCTTTTGTTCTTATGTAACTTTTATTTGAATAACTTTATGTATAAACTCTTGCAGACCTTGATGAGATACTTGCTGATTCCATATTTTCTTAAACAATCCCATAGTTTGTTTCTATCGACTCTGTCGAAGGCCTTTTCCTGATCTATGAATGCCACACTACAGGTCTTGTTATGTTCTATTGTGCTTTCCATCAGTTGTCTTAATGTGAATATTGCATCGGTACAGCTTCTATTGAATTGGTTGATGAGTGTAAAACATAACTCCAGTTCTGCCTTTTTCTGAAAAGGACCGTGTGCAAGGCAAACACGGATTGGCTGACCGTTACCTCTCTTCTTCTTCTTCTGCGATCAACTTTTGCTATGTGATTACTCCGGTATGTGCCATAAACAGGGCGGTGCGCTTGAGGTCTTCACCGGTTCCCAATAGATTGTCTTGTAGGGTTGTTTCTGTTGGCTAGATCTCCAATCTCTCGCTACTCAGACTAGGGCAGTCTTGCAGGATGTGCTCTGGGGATTGCTTAGGTGCTCCACAGGTGCAGGCTGCGGAGTCTCTGAGACCCATTCTGTGGAGGTGTGCTCTGAGACTGCAGTGTCCTGTTCTAAGTCTGAAGACTGTGGTCTGTGCTTTTCTGTTTAGTGTATTTATACTAAATCGACAAAACAGACGTAATGACATTCGCCAGAGAGGAAAGCACTACCAATATCTCCATCGATAATCACCTACTAAATCAAGTAAAAGATTTCACATACCTGGGGAGCATTTTTTCAGCAAATGGAAGAATAACTAATGAAATTCAACACAGATGCAACAAAGCAAATCAAATGATAGGGCAAATGGAGCCAATTTTAAGATGCAAACACGTCACCATGAACACAAAAAGAGCAATGTTCAACACAATCTTTCTTCCCACATTATGTTATCAGTGCCAAACCTGGACGCTGACAACAAACGATATAAGAAAGCTAGTCACAACAGAGATGAAGTGTTTACGCAGAATGCTGGGTGTAACAAGAAGAGACCGGTTGAGAAATGAAGACATCAGGAAAAAGTGGGTACAACATCAGTACTAGACTTCATCAAGAAACAACAAATTAAATGGTTCGGTCACGTAAGCAGATTACCATCAGACAGTGCACCCCAAAGAGCAATGCTGCTCCGATACAATGGGTACAAAGCAAAAGGCCGGCCACGCAAAAGATGGACCTTAGAGATAACAGAGGCGACGAAAGAGACTATCTACGAAGCGCATACTAGGCCCGTTTTAGAAATCTCTTCCTGACCTGACGCTGTGAGGCATACAGGATTCGAGAAAGAAAGAAAGAAAGAAGAAAGTATTTATACTGTCTTGCTCTGGGTTGTATCCTTCATTTGTTTTTCTCCAGATCATTTTCCTGGATTGTTTCAGGAGAGTCTTTGCTTCTGTGTGTGTTGGGTGGTGTTGTGTTAGGCTCCCCCAGCTCTTGCGAGTTTATCAGCCTTTTCATTTCCTGGTATGCCACAGTGAGCTGGTATCCACTGTAAGACCAGTTCGGATTTTTTTGACAACAAGCTGATATTTTGCCGTATGTCCTGAATGAGCTTGTCTTGTCTGGGACATGAGATAGCCTGGAGAACGGATCTTGAATCGCTAAAGACTGCAATATTTTTTGCTGACACTTGCTGATCGCTGAGAATCTGCATGGCTGCAAGAAGGGCTGTTGCCTCTGCTCTATAGTTGATGCATGTTTCTACTGCTACCAGATAGTGTGTTTCTGTGTTTCCTTGAGGGTGAGTGATGTAGATTCCGCTTCCTCCTTTCTGATAGCATCTGTAGCTGAGCTATCTGTGAACACATGTCCATGTGCTGGTGGGATATTGCTCTCGTAGCATTTGGAGTGAAATGGCTCTTTGCTCTGTCTCTGTTTGTATTTTTTGGAGATTATTCCTAGGACTTTTAGGTGTATTTGGGCCATGTTTTGGTAGCATGTCCATGGCTCTGGTATTATGGGTTCCCACATTTCTGGATCAGTTTCTAGGATGTCTGAATGTTGCATATGAAATTCTCTGGTCAGATGGTTGGGACTTTTCCTTGCAAGTCTTTTTTTTGTTTTCTCTTGGAATTTTGTGTGTAGATGGTGTTCTTTTAGTCGTTTTAGTTTTTCAAACTGGATGAGTGTTTTAAATTTTCTACGGAGTTCTAGAGGCTCTATGTCTGCAGTTTCTTCCATTTCTATGATAGGACTGCTTTTCATTGCTTCCAGAGTTATTCTTAGGCCCATGTTTTGTACCTTGTCTAGTTTCTGTGTGTTTGTTTTGGCTGCTGTTGTCCAAGAGCTGGAGCCATATTCCATGATGGGTCTTACTGCTCCAGTGTAGACCTTCTTTAATATTTTTGAATTTGCGCCCAAGGACGTGTCAGCTAGTTTCTTCATCACAGCAAGTCTTTGTATGGCTTTTCTTTGAATTGTGTCTATGTTTGGCTTCCAGGTAAGTCTGCTGTCCAGGGTGTTCATAGTTCATAGTTCATAAGTACGGTTCCAACTTCACTGCAACGGGTCACCCCATAATTGCTCCGTTCCTGTGCCAATGAAAATCACACGAAATACTAACAACTGTGAAATGTTTCCTGTGTGAACTAATTCCAGAATGAAACAGCCAGGGTGATTCCAAGGAAGGTGGGTGTATCTGTTTGGGGTATTGTTTCGTTTTCTAAATTGATGAATACTTTTTCCTTGTGTGGGGAGAGGGATAAAACAGTTGCTGTGGTTTTTGTGTGGTTAATTTTGAGGCCCCAGCTTTTTGTCTAGTTCTCCACTTTTTCCACTGTTTTTTGTCGTAGATAGGATGTTTTTTGTGTGTTCTGCAGCTGTCCAGATTGCGAAGTCGTCTGCATGTAGGCTGTTTGAGACCTTCTGGGGGCAGCATTTGGTGATGTCATTTATCTATATTAGGAATAGCGTTGGTGCTATCACACTGCCCTGTTTCCTTCATTTTTTGCATCTTGCTGAGGTCTATTTTTACTCTAACTGTACGTTGGGAGAGGAGGTTTCTGATCCAAGAGAACATGTTGTGGGAGACTCCTGCTTGTAGGACTTTCAGCATTAGGCCATCATGCCATACTGTATCAAATTCCAGGGACAGGTAAAAGAATATGGCTGTTACTTTCTTTCCTGGAAGGCGTTTTAAATGTCCTGGGTGATGTAAGCTAGTTGGTCCTCTGTGCTTCTGTTTTGTCTGTATCCGGTCTAAGCGGGGGTGAGCAATGAATTGGTTTCTAGGTACCATGTCAGTCTCCTGATTACTAGCCTCTCCATCAATTTCCCTGCACAGCTGAGAAGGCTGATGGGTCTATAGCTCTTTGGGTCATTTTTGTCCTTGCCTGGTTTCAAGATGGGGTAGATGTGTGCCTCCTTCCAGGTTGATGGAGCTTGACCTGTTTTCCAGCTCTGGTTGAAAATGCTGAGGAGAAACCTTTGCCAAGAGGACCAAGGGGTTTAAGGAATTCATTGGTAATTCCGCGCTCGAGTGGTTACGGCCCATATTAGGGTGTAAAGAATATAACCACTGTTACCTGCCACATATGTCGTAAGAGGCGACTAAGGAGGTTTGGCTGAAATCGGATGCATGTGTCCTAAACTTGTAGAAGTCTATGCGTTTAGGGCCTACCAAACCAATGTGCAACTTATACACGTTCTTGGCAAAGATCAAACATATCACAAAGAGTGATTAAAATTGGTCGTAAAGAACGAACGCAAAGAAGAAGAAGATTGGTAATTCCATCCGCACCAGGTGCCTTTTTCTCCTTTAGCTATTTTATTTGGTCTTCTAGCTCCTGCAGGAGTCTGTTTCAATATTTTGCAAATAAGTTGTATGGAAGGTGATAAGTTTGGACATATCTTGTCATTCTCCAGCATTATGATACAGTAAAGTTAAAGCACACATCTGTGGTATATATTAATCTTGGTTCTGATGCTGTATTGGGTTGATTTTCAGACCATCTGAAGGGTCATAAATTCACTTCGCACCTTACCCAATCTGCTTTTCATGTCGGATCCAGCTCCTCCTTCGTGACTGATTACACTTCTAAGATCTGTGAAAGCAGTTGTATTTGGAAGAATTTTATCTTCTAGTTTGACTGGTCTTGGGTGGCCATGTTCACGGTCATTATTTTTGTTTTCTTCTGATTCATTTTCACTGCAACCATCTGAATGTTCGTGTTAAGTCTGCAGTTTTCTCCTGGATATCTTTATTTGTGTGAGATAGAATTGCGATGTCATCAGTTAAATCTAGGTCTTCAACAGTGAATGTGTGAGTCCATTAGATATATATTCTTTATCTTCAGTTTTTTTGCGCACCCGTCTCATATAATCATCCTGTTTTTTTTTTTTACCATATTCATTGAGTCGCACAATATATATATATATACACACACACACACACATACTTTTGTGTTTTCAACCAATTTAAAGCTATGGTTACTGTTTTGATCTCCATTGGGAATTAAATCAAGCTGGACTTTTTTGCACATTTCTTCCTGATGTCTCTGTCTTCCTTTTTACTTTTGAGTCAGGATTTGTTTATCTAGCTCTTACCCAGTCAGGGATTGTCTACAAAGCAGCAGAGGTTTGAGTTTAGAGTTTTCCTTCTCCTAGATGTCTTGTATTTCTGGGTTATTGATTTCCATGTACACACAGTTTAAAATCTGAGTATCCTCTTTGCAAGGATGATTGTCACCTGAAGTCCTGCACATTTTGGCAGGATTAAAACCTGGAAATGTCCACATTATGGGCATCTCCAGGATGCAGAGCCCACTAGTCCGTGCCATTGCAGACAGTATCTAGCCCGCATAATATGAAAGTGGGGTTTACGTATAAGGGCATAGTTCATCAGCAGGCTTCTTTTTCACCTTTCACTTTCCAAAGAAAGCTGTCTACTCCTGGCAAATGAGGAACGCCCTTACTTGCAGACCAAAGCATCTATACAAATTTCCTTTTCACCCCTCTAGAAGTGACTCAGGTAGGAATCGGTTGTATCAGATCTGACATCATGATGCAGTATAACTTAGCAGATGTGGCAAAATGAAGTAGAATTTTATATTTCATTAGGAACAAAGACGAGAGAGAGAGAGAAAGAAGTTTCTACACTGTAGCAAACACTATTTACTTTAATTGGGTAGTAATCTTAAAGTTCTTTAAGTATATAATACTAATATTTGGTGAATGATATATTGTCTTGTTATTAAAATATTGTCCCCGACGAACTCTCACTAGATGCAGAACTACATAAGAGAATCAGCATGGCCTCAGCAACCTTAGTCATGCTATTAAAGATAGGGTGAAAAATGTTATGCTAACCATCAGCACCAAGATTACTGTATACAGAGCCTGCATGTTGAGCAGACTTCTCTATGCCAGTGAATCATGGCCCCTACTTACGTTGTAGAATATACGAATAAATACATTTCACATATGCTGCATGAGAAGTATGCTCAATGATAGAGTAACAAATAATGAGGTATTTGAAAAGGCTGAAATTCCTAGCTTTGTTACCCTCATCTGCTAACACTGCCTAAGATAGCTTGGTCACCTCAACATGATGAATGATTGCCGAATCTCCAAGGATATTCTATATGGGGAGCTGAATTCTGGCAAAAGAATAGTGGGGTGACCTTTTCTTTGTTACAAAGACATGTTCAAGTATGACTTGAAGGCACTTGACATAAATACACAAGACTGGGAGGAGTTTGCCAGGGACAGATCCATCTTTAGTCAGACTCTGAAAACAGATGTGAGAACTGGTGAAACCAGACCAAAACAACTTGCTGACATAAAATATGCCAGTAAAAATGAAATCATGGAGATCCTTATAAATACTGTTTAAATTTTCTTCTATTCACAAAACAGATGAAACTGCAGTAAAACTATTTGATTGGCAAAACACGTAATCACAAAGTACTGTAGTTTTACAAATTACAAAAACAATGACAAAATACAGCAACGTTTCGACCAACAAGGACGTTATCAAGCAAACGAACAACAGGAGTGACAAATTTAAAAACAAATGGACGACCAAAAACAAACGTTTCTAATGAAAATCTGGAAATAAAAACGAAAATCTGGGAATAAAACGAATAACGAAATAAATGTAACACAAAACACACACATAAAAACTAGAAATAGAACGGAAGAGAAACAATGAAAAATCTAGTAAATATATAACTTGAATACATGCAACATATAACCATATAGATTACAAGGCATGGGAAGAGAAAGTACTAAGAAGCATAGGAATGTAATACGTTGAGCCCACGTGGTCGCAAGGTACCATACAAAGAAATCAACCGATTCCCCTGAGCAAATCGACTGCGATCATCCGAGGAACACGATCGGATGGCTGTGACCTAGACATCGTGAGCTCCTAAATGGCCAGTATCATTTAAATTGGTGGCTACAGGGGTCACAGAGCATTGGCGTATGTCGCGCAAGTGTTGGGCGAATCGGTCACTGAGCGTCTTGCCTGTCTCGCCGATATAAGCCTTGTTACACCGCTTACAGATAATGGCATAGATAAGATTACGGGACTCGCATGTGAAACCATCGTAAATAAGAAATGTGGCTAAAGGAAGAGATACAGCAGGCGTCTGTATCACATAAGCACACGTGTTGCAAAGCTGGCTGGTGAGGGCCTGCTGGCGAGTGATTTTCTGAACTCGATGCATAGCCCAGATAAACACCCTCTCTGGGTTTAGGCGCCTGCGAAAGAAATGAAGCATCTAGTGAGCTCTCTCAAGAAAATCATCGTCCTCGCTACAAAGGCGACGAAGGCGCAAGAGCTGCGAGAATGGCAAAGAGTCACGACAAGCCCGTGGATGGGAAGAAGTATAAAGGAGAAAACTATGTGCATCAGTAAGCTTGTAATATACTGATGTAGTGGATAGGCGTATGGAGATAGCAATTTCCAGAGAAAGTGCTTGTCTGGGCTATGCATCGAGTTCAGAAAATCTCTCTCCAGCAGGCCCTCACCAGCCAGCATAGGACAACTAACTCTGAGAGAGTAAAACTTATCTTAACTTTCCACCCCCATAGTTCACTGGTGAAAAATGTTTTATTCCGTCATCTGTCTATCCTTAAGTCAGATCCTGAGACCCGTTCTGTCTTCCCCAACTATCCTTTGGTGGCTTACAGATGGGACAGAAGTCTTAAGGATATGTTGGTACACAGTCGCCTTAAGTCCAATATCCAGACTCATTTTGGCACTGTTCAGTGTGGCCGTCGGCGTTGCAACACGTGTGATTATGTGATACAGACACGTACTGTATCTTTCCTTTAGCCACGTTTCTTATTGACGATGGTTTCACATGCGAGTCCCATAATTTTATCTATGCCATTATCTGTAAGCGGTGTAACAAGGCTTATATCGGCGAGACAGGCAAGAGGCTCAGTGACCGATTTGCCCAACACTTGCGCGACATGCGCCAATGCTATGTGACACCTGTAGCCACCCATTTAAATGATACTGGCCATTTAGGAGCTCACGATGTCCAGGTCACAGCCATCCGATCGTGTTCCTCGGATGATCGCAGATGATTTTCTCTGGAGAATCGGTTGATTTCTTTGTATGGTACCTTGTGACCACGTGGGCTCAACGTATTACATTCCTATGCTTCTTAGTACTTTCTCTTCCCATGCCTTGTAATCTATATGGGTATATGTTGCATGTATTCAAGTTATATATTTACTAGATTTTTCATTGTTTTTCTTCCGTTCTATTTCTAGTTTTTATGTGTGTTTTTGTGTTACATTTATTTCGTTATTCGTTTTTATTCCCAGATTTTCGTTTTTATTTCCAGATTTTCATAGAAACGTTTGTTTTTGGTCGTCCATTTGTTTTTTAAATTTGTCACTCCTGTTGTTCGTTTGCTTGATAAAGTCCTTGTTGGTCGAAACGTTGCTGTATTTTGTCATTGTTTTTGTAATTTGTAAAACTACAGTACTTTTAAATTTTCTTGAAAGGTTATACTGATATACATCTGTCTAATACTTCTGTTGTTTTTTTGTTTTAATTCTTGTTCTGAAATACCTTTTTTTAGAAACTAATAGTTGAGGCACTTGAGACTATGGTTAGAAATCTTCGTGATCCCTTGAAGATGGTTAATACACCTCCTGAGGAGATTGAAAAGGCCATGGATTATATTTTCTCTGCACTTGGAGAGGTCATTGAGGTAATAATATATAGTTTTGTAAATGCATGTGTTGTAGACAAACTATGTATATGTTCATTGCTATATAGATGAAGATTCTGAAATTTTATTAACTAGAGCAGACAAGGAAGATTTTATAAGGACACTTACCTTTAGCAATCATTCAGCTTTCAGTCCTAAGTTGTTTTTTGTGTGCCTCTGAGCAAATTATTTTTTAATAGCAAAATTATTTGCACATGTAAGTTAGAGTTAAAATATTATATATGGCCCTTTTCGTCTTTACAGACGGTCAATTTGCAAGTGTTTCACTGTGACAACTTCTGAGTTTTCGTTTGTCTCTCTTGTCTTTCAGCTCATCCCTAAGTCTCTCTTCAAAACATTCTGCACCTTTGCGCAGTGTTGTTTTCCATATATCTCGGTCATCAGCCAGTTTTTCTCATTTCCTAGGACCAATAGAAAAGTTATTCATTGAGGCCTTGCAGACATCTTTACATCTGAGCAGTGGTCTGCCTTGCTGCTTATCCCCCTCCGAAAGTTCATAAAACAACATTTGTTTTGGAATGTGGCCATTGTCCATTCTTCTACATGCCCTAGCCATCTATGTCTTCTACTGCTGAGCATGCCTATGATGGGAGGCAGGTTTGCACGTTGCAATACTTCAGAGTTGGTTATCTTGTTGTACCACCTGATGTTCATAATCTTGTGGAGACATCGAAGGTGAAAGATTTTAAGTCTTCTCTCGTGCCTTGAGTAGGATGTCCATGTTTCTGAGCCATATAGTAAAGAGCTAATTACACAGGCTCGATATATTTGAATCTTCGTCTGCAAATTATTTTTTTTTTGGTCCCACGCTCTCTTTGATAGTTTGCCGAATGTAGTAGCCGCACTGCCTATTTTCGCGTTGATTTCTTCATCAAGAGAGAAGCTGGCAGTGACTATGATATTATATTAAAATATACTAAAATAGCGGTGACTAAAATATTACATCCAATTATAATTAAATATATAACTTATTTAATCAAATTAAAAGTAAGAATTAAAATGTTATATCCAATTATAATTAAATGTATAACTTACTTTATCAAATTAAAAGTTAGAACTATAATGTTATATCCAATTATAATTGGATAGGCATATAATGTATTTTTCTGCACAATTGGGAGCTTCTAACCTCTACGTTTGCCACGCCTTTTCGTCGCTCTATCATCAGCACGTGCATGTCTGTCCCCACCGATGGGCTCCCCTATGTATCGCCCGTATGCGTGTTCGCTCTACTTTGGTGCCTGCTCACCGTGTTTATCTGTTTTCTCACCATGCTCACATTTACTATGCCTCGAAACTGTCATGACACGCAACTCATGCCTCGTGGCTCCAAGTTTCGCCCCATATGGGCCCAGTCTCTTTCTGGATGCACCTTCATCCCATTATGTTTATTTGTTCAGCTTTTCCCATCGGCCGGGAGAGATGTGCATTAATAGTCACTCTGGAATGATTCTCAGGATATATATCAACTTTCAAAGCAAATCAGTCTCTCGTTGAAAGTAATAATTTTGAACAAATAATGTATAAAACAATAAGTACAGGTTACTCAACAATTTTTGTGGGCCGGACCCCACAGGCCATTAATGACGAGCCGCCCCTGCTCTTAACCAAGAACTGCGTGCAAAGTGTCAGCAGGAGAATATGAGCACCATCATCCAAAAGAATCGCCGTAGATGGATTGGACATGTGATGTGCATTGAGACTAACTCTGTCACAAAATTGAGATGGACAACAGAGCATAAACAATAAATTCAAAGACACAAAGCAACCTGGAAGAGAACAGTAGAGCAAAGAACGGAAAGAAATGAATCATAGCTGGAACACATTACAGAAGATGCCAAGAATAGAGAAGAATGGTGCGCATTTCTTGCTAAGCGCCAAGGGCATCATAGGCTAGAGATAGATAGATAGATAGATAAATGTATTGAGTACATTAGAAAATACTAAGTAGTGTTAACTATGTAATTACAATACAAGCATGAATCTTTTATTTGTTTTAAATTGAGTTACAAAATCTATGATGCAAGTCTGTCTGCTCTCTCATTGCTTTCATACTTTCGCCCAAGACAGTAGACACACATGATCCTCTGGATGTGGTAAACCTCTATAGACGGCATACACTCATATCCCAACTTGCCATTCTGTATCCTCCAATTTGTAATGCGCATCCTCCAAGTCAATTACCACAACAACAGTCTCTTGCTTGGATTGGAAGCCCTAATAAACATAAGCAAATGTGCAGCTTTGGCACAAGTCCCTTACGTTGGCTGGTAACTACCCAATGTGTCAGGGAGGATATGATCCATTTCGAGTGACACATTACTTTTTTTGGTCACTGCCTTCAATAATCCGCATACTGTTGTTGAAATTTGTCACAACTTTAATACCTATCTCGTTGAGCTGTTTAATGTTATGATACTGGACAACAACAGTGTTGTGACCAGCTTTGAGTGCATTAACTACATTCTCCTTTGTTATGAAACAGTGTGAGGTGTTCTCCAGTGTTAGTAATATCATGAAAAACATTCATAATATCATGGCGATCATCCACAATGTCAGATCCATAAAATGCTGAAGGAACTTCTGCCCCTATTCTACATCTGTTATCAATATGAATCCTGATGAGTCATGTAAATTAGGAAAAATCTGACTGGCTGGTAGTTCTCCTATTCATTCTGTGATGAAACTATCAGAATTGATGCAGGAACTTATCACCATAGGCAAGTGATATGAAGCTTCCAATAAATCTCTCTTTTGTTTTACTTGTCAATTCTTTGAAATCATTGGTGGCTTTGTGTCAGACAGCAGACTTCTCAGCCACATTAGACATATTTCTTGGTCGTTATTTTAAGGTTCTCTGCAGTGATTGCTGCAGCCTTTTTGTCAGCCATGCTTTTTCAATATTTCCATTCTACCAGGATCATTGCAAGAAGGGAGTGCTAGCAGTCTTTTTTCTGGCATTTTGTCACAATATATATAATGGATTTTTGTGATCACTATGACATGTTGTATACTGAAAAACAGGTTTTAGTCTTATGTGTCGCATAGTTATGACATTGTCAAGAAGGGTAAGCAGGGAAGATGATCATTTACCTGCACCCCAAGAACATTCCATCAAGCAAAAGCAGTTGGTAGTAGAGATGAGTGCTAGATCAATGACACCATCTGTGTCTTCAGATCTAGACACTAATCAAGTTTGGCAGCTGTCATTCAAAATAGACAGGTCAGAGTTTGGTAGAGCCTAAATCAAAGCGATGCTTTGTCTATTCTCAGTAGTGTTGCCATACTCCATCGATTGAAATCACTTGTGATAACCAAGCAAGGACAACTATGAATTTTGTGGTGGAATTACTCCAATGGATTCCTCCAGAAATTTTGGACTCGTATAACATTCTTCTCTTTCTTCAACTGTCCTTCTTGCAGTACATCACCTGCTTTACTAAGATGATCATTAAACATTCACGCCTATCCATTGTGAGCCCACTGCAACAATGTGCATATATTTGGAATTTTTGTTCTTGTAAGAGTTTAATCCATTTAGTTTTAAATTATACCTTAACTAAATTTCCAGGCATCAGGAAGTAATGGATTCTTCCCTATGCTGAGTGATATGGATGAAGCTCGTAAAAATCCCCTTTGGAAAATATATGACACATCTATTAAGTCTCTTGGTGACAAAACAGGTAATCATAATTACATTACTAAGTTACAGTTATGTGTTATGTTGACTTTTACAAACTTTACTACACCTCAGAAACGGAAATGCTAAATATTTCACATATGAACTCATACTGAGCTCTCAAACTCATCTTATACAACTGGACGATGTTACTACCTTTTTATCAATTATCTTCCTGATTGTATAAATTAGGATACTACCAGAAGAATAGAAGGGAAAATGTTCTCACTGCTGAAGGATCTGAACCGAGCGTACAACATTTCATTGATTTCACGCTTTCAACATATTCAATTAAATAAATACAGGCTCAATGCAATCAATAATTTGAACAAAATATCAATCTGAAGAATAAAGTAGTTGTTACATTAAATGTAAAGGCTCTTGTACTAAAAAAAATAGAGAACCAAATTTGGAAGTGAGAAATCTCTAACCATACCTGTGAGGAATATTGACACCCGATACAAGAACAAATGAGGATATCAGCAGTAGGCTTCATAATGCAAGTATCATTTTCCAAAATTTATTCAGTGGGGTAGAAACATCAAATTAAAAGTGATGCAGAGTTGTGTACTATTGATGTTTGTACGAGGGCGAGTCAATAAATAAGCCACAAATGGCTGTAGAAAAATAACTAAACATGATAACAACTTGAAACCAGTTTATTTTTATACATACATTGTCCCTTCATTTCTCAACATAATTTCCACCAACATTGATGCACTTATCTCATCGTTTTATAAATCCTCCCAAACCGGCTGCATAGAACTGCGGGCTCTGTTTTCTAAACCACGTTTTCACTTCACATTCAACTTCGGCATCATTCACGAAATGTCTCCCACCAAGGTGGGTTTTCAGTGGACCAAAGAAGTGGAAATCGCTAGGGGCTAAGTCGGGACTGTAAGGTGGATGTTCCAGAACTTCCCACCTTAGTTGGTTAATTTTCATCTGAGTTAATCGAGCCGTATGTTGTCTGGCATTGTCATGAAGAAGCAACACTCCTCTAGTCAGCAACCCTGAACGTTTTTTTCGAATTGCACCATGAAGCATCGATATAACTTCACAGTACGATTCGGAATTCACATTGTAACCTTTCTTCATGAAATTGGTTAAAAGCACTCCCTGGCAATCCCAGAACACTGTCAACATAACCTTCCCTGCTGATGGCGTAACCTTGAATTTTTGGACACACGGCGAAGAAGGATGTTTCCACTGCATTGAAGCATGCTTTGATTCGGGCTGGTAGTGATGCACCCATGATTCATCCCCAGTA
Organism: Arion vulgaris; assembly: GCA_020796225.1. Taxonomy (NCBI): domain Eukaryota; kingdom Metazoa; phylum Mollusca; class Gastropoda; order Stylommatophora; family Arionidae; genus Arion; species Arion vulgaris. The sequence goes on along the minus strand of CM036757.1, from coordinate 37,071,661 downwards.
ACAATCTTGTTCAGCATCTCTTCTCCTTTATCTTCGTATCGACAGAGATGATGCAAGGACAGGCCAAATCGGTTCATTTTGTGTTCCTCTTTCAATTGTCTGGGTACCCACCTTGAGCACACTTTCTTAAATTTCAATCGATCATGCATTATGCTGTATGCTGAACCATGTGAGCGCCCTATTGCAGATGCTACAGAGTCTATCGTACTCGTCTGTCACCTCTAATTATCTCCTCCATTCGCTGCACTGATGCTTCTGTTGCAATCTCAACAGGACGACCAGATCGGATTTCATCAACAATTTTAGAGCGTCCTTGAGAAAAATGTTCTACCCAACTATGCACCGTTTTACAGGACAAACATTTGTCAGCATAAACAGGAAGCATTTCCTTATGAATGTCCTTTGCATGCAGTCTTTTGCTCACAAAACGAACAACAGCACGTTGCTCTTTGGTTGTACTCTCCGTAAGTAAAGTCGCCATTTTGTTTATGCGCTACGCATGCGCATGAGACACATAGCGCCACCTGGCGAACGGAAATATAAAGTTGGATGTTACCTAATGACACTTTTAGAAAACACCAACTACATTTACCTACCATCTCACATAACTTTGTGGCTTACTTATTGACTTCCCTTGTATATATAGCAGAAGTTTTAAGAATTATACAGAAAGATGTTAAAACTACTTTTATTCATGTAACAGGAAATTCAGTATATGTTTTGATAGAAAAGAATCACTAACCACAAACCATTTTGCCAAAAAAAGTCAAGTTTACATGTATACCATAATAAAAAAACACAAGCTTGAATTGAATTAGTCAGGTCTTTAAAAGATACCCTGATGCCATCATCTTAACTGCCATGCTAGAGGAAAGTTGAAAGAAATGCAGACCAAAGGCAGACTTGCAGACTGGCAAACCAGGGAAACTGAAATGAGAACGACAAAAACATGCAGAATGATTGCAGATCAAGTGGTTCAGAAATCATTTGTTGCCATTCTACAAAACACTGCCAAACAAAATAGTCACTGATTGTTTTGCTGGTCTCTGGTCAAATATAAAAAAAAGGAAAAGAATGCTGCTACCTGAACAGTCTGCTTGAGTCCTTTGTATATTTGAATTCTGTTTCTTTCAATTTCTTGCATTTGTGTTCCTAATACTTATAAAACTACTTTCTATAATTGTCATTCTCCTACTTTAACACATTGTATACATGTTTATATGTATCTTTGAGTTTTGAGTAACTTTTCTCTCATAAATAAGTAAATGATAAAATTTAATTATTTTTTTTTACTACACCCTTTCATTTTTTAAATGAGCTAACAAAAACAATAAATACATTTTCTTTCCTTCCATCATTTTCAGAATTCTTCACTAGCAATATAAAAGTGGGTGATATGTTTTGGATACCTACTGTTCGTTTCTGAAAGAACTGCAAAAAATATAGACATCCTAAGGGACCTGAGCATCGAGGAACATTGACTCATAAACAATATGTCTTGGAAATTGAAATATTTTGGTTAGATTAAATGTCACAGTGATATGTTTTGGATACCTACTGTTCGTTTCTGAAAGAACTGCAAACAATATAGACATCCTATGGGACCTGAGCATCGAGGAACATTGACTCATAAACAATATTTCTTGGAAAGTGAAATATTTTGGTTACATTAAATGTCACAGTGGTTTAAAGAGAACAGCAATGATGTCATGGCTCCTGAATAATCAGACAGGTGATGACCAAAATAAGGGTGGTAGCAGAACATGAAGGAAACCTTGAGCATGATGATGATGAATCAACAAATTTGAGGTGGTCAGACCGGATCAAATCAGATCTGGAAATATGATGATGGAGAAGGTGAGAGAACTAGTTAGAGATCAAAAGTGTTTCTGGAGGGCTGTGATAAGAGTGACATTCTTCAAAGGACATGCTACATGAAGGGACTCTTTGTTTCTTGGGCTAGGTCATTATAAATGGCTCATTCAGTCTCTCGCATTTGACTATCACAAGCTGCAAATAGAAACTGTCTCTCAAATTCATTTTTCTTTATGCCATATATGTATATAATTCAATATGTATATAATCAGCCATTTTGTTCCAAACAAAATTTCTTTCTTTGGAAGTTGTGCTGCTTCACATGGATGTTAGTCTCTATTCTGAGTTTATTAATTATTATCAATTTTTGTTTTAATATTTGCAAGTATTAAAAAATGCTGCCCGCTTACCTTTATTGATATTATAAAATTGAGGGGGCCAGAGACATTTTATTTTAAAGATTTTAATGCAATTTAAAATAAAAAATAATTTTCCATTTTGTTAGTATTAATCACGTTTCAACCCTCCAATATGCATTGAGCCTATATATTAATTTTGACTAACACATTTTTTCAATGATGAATGTTGGCTAGCACAACTATCAGCATAACTGATAAATGTAACAGGGAGTCACACAAAATGATGTTATTTAAAAAAAACAACAATATAATTAGGCCACTGACTTGTACATTTCAGATAACATTGTAACAAATTTCAGGATTCTAGAATGTGCTAGACTTATATAAATATTGACTAACCTACCTATCACTTTGCATGCTCAAAAGGCTCAATCAGCTGTGTGCATGCTATGTCACTGTAGCATAATAGTTAAGAGAATGAATTGTTCTATAATTTTGTGTAGATTTTCTCAATTATTAAAGGTGCATGAATTTTCAAGTCTCGTTTTTCTTTTGTGTGCTAAGATGTATCCAAGGCAAGGAGTTATGAGGAAGCTAATGACAAGCACACACGGAATGTGTTCAAGATCTTATATGAACAGCAGGTTAGTTGAGAACTATGCCCATAATATAACAATTACTCAAATGTATTAAAACTTGAGTTATAATATTAATATATCATTTACATCTCTCTGTCACATTCAACATTCAGCCCACACACTTCAGACACAACAATTTACTGCAACTTTATGGACATTTCCTATTTATGTCATGAGCTAGCTAAACCTAGTGTCGCATTGAACTAGCAAGTTGTGCACCAAATGTTTGTCTATTCTTTGAGCAGAATATCATCTTCAGAATGATGCATGTTCATTGTCCATGTCTAAGCCCTTAAAAAGAGAAAAATCATAAATATACTAGAAGACAAACACTCCAGATGATTATGGAGTAGACTTCCTCAAAGACCTCCTCTGCAGAACAAACAAGATCATTATATTTTACCTACATACTGGACAATACAGACTTAGAAAACACCTACATAGACTAAGAGTACGTCAAAACAGCTAAACCAGGGCCAACAGGTGAAACAGACACTGGAACATGTCTTGCAAGACTGCCCTCTATTGGTTAAATTGAAAATCAACATGTGAACACATCCAGTGAACCTGAAAACTAAGCTATATGGAAACTTGGCAGACCTCAGACTGACTGCCCCTTTTATGTTACATGGATTACGCATGTGACGAGAGATACAGAAGAAGTAGAAGAAAAAGTAAGTGACATACATTGACACTGCAAGATTGCACACTGCAAGATAACATATCTGAACAGTTAAACAAGCAGTCAAAACTATGGAGACACTAAACCTTCTATTTTTCTATTTCCAGGAATGCAAACTATTGTTGTTTATGATTTCAGGCTTTTCTATATTTTATGCATTATAAGTGTATTCTTTTGATGTACACAACTAAATAGTTTTTCTTTCAACAGGCAATTCATATTGGTCAGGAAGTTGATGCATTGATTGTACAGTTGGTTAAACTCTTCAATGGACTCACAATCCCAGGTCAAGTGAAAAATTTCACTTCATTCCGCATCAAATATCAAATTGAGAAGAACTATATCAAGAACTTTCTAGGAAGGACTATCCAAATTCAGAACTCCAGCTCTGAAATTGTCCTTCCTGACAAGCTGGAAGACCTATTCTCTGATAGAATAATTTCACCAGACGAAGTAGTAATATTTCAGGTTTGCATAAAATGTTTTTGCTTCAACTCTTTCCTCAAATTTTAAAAATATAATATGCATTATATTTATATTTATTTTACATAATAGTAATGTCTACTTTGTAAATTATTATGGTTGAAATGGAAAAATCTAGCAACCCAACTACGATTATTGACGGAAAATGGTGAAAACTCAATTCTCAGAACTAAAACAGAGGAATATGCCAAAAATTCGGAAAAATCACCTGTGGGACAAAGGCACTAAAATTAGTATTAAAATTAGTATCCAGCAAGTTAAGGAGTTTGAAATTACACGTTGTACAAGGGAACTGGATGCCTGAGGGAGACAAGATCTATCTTAGAAATATATACAGATGGTGCTCTGAAATTACAGTTCAAGGATCAGTTCCTTGCAAACTTCTGGACTCCTTTTAAAACACATTTCTTTCGAAACCGCCAAAGAAGGCTGTCAAAGTATTGATGCCTTTCATGACATCTTTTTGCACACAAAATAAATCATTCTTTACTCATATGAGTAAGTGGTTTGGCATGTGCTGAGTTAAGGGGCCTCCATTATCAATTTAAAGGGGATGTTGTGAAGGAAGATAGGGTAGTTTTGCTGGAACTGCAAGTAATCTCACTATGCAGATCATTGCAGTAACTAAAGCAATGGTCTATCCGAAGTCACACTTTTATCCATGTATGTTTTTTCACAGTTACTCAATGAGTATGCTCAGGAAAATTGAGACAGCCTGAGCTCGATGACAAGACTGGAGTCTGTAGAGGTTTAGGCTGACAAAAATCAGTTTAATTTTTGTGCCATTGCATGCAGGTGTAAAGGGGAATGAACTTGCCGATAGGCTTGCAGGTATGGCTGCTGTAGAAAGCGGGCGAGCAATAGACCGGACTGATATTCTGAATTCCCTTGGGGAGAGAGATCCTGTAAATGATTCAAGGAATGGTAGTAAATCTGCAGCCCCAACAAAATTGCAAGAATGCCAAATCAAATGTGGTGTAGCTGGACAAGAACACTGTAGCCTACTGGAATTAAAAAAAGAATATTAAATCAACATAAAACTGGTGTCGTTAGTTGCCACATGCTTCCTGAGAGACATACTGAGGAAGAGATTGTGGCACTTATGGACTTATTGGTTCGATTTTGAGGTGATGAGATCTGATGACTAAACTAAACATTTGATCTCTCTCTCTCTCTTGCGATCGTTCTTAGGCCGCTTTCATCATTCTATTGGGATATATAAGGTTCATGGCGGCAACATGAGCCAGGGTTAGCGAAAGGGCACGCTAACCAAGACCCTGTCTCCCACCTCCACGTGGTGACCCTGGAAACAGACTCAGGTTCTGGTCTGGCTAAGGTGGACAGGGATCGGGAGATCCACAGGTAGTGGTAGTAGTGCAAACACGGAAAAGGAATTGCAGGGGCCGAAAATCCCTGAATAAGCACGCATCTATGGCCGATGTCCGAGAAAATATGTCCAAGTACATATAAGTACGAATCAGCAGCGTACGAGCGTCCGCGAACAAATCAGTGGTGAAAGTGTAAAAATGAAAAAAAGCAATGTAGAGGCTGGATATCCCTGAACAACGCACACATTTCCTGGCCGAAGTCCGCTAAAATATCCCTGAACAACGCACACATTTCCAGGACAAAGTCCGCTAAAATATCCCTGAACAACGCACACATTTCCAAGCCGAAGTCCGCTAAAATATCCCTGAACAACGCACACATTTCCAAGCCGAAGTCCGCTAAAATATCCCTGAACAACACACACATTTCCTGGCCGAAGTCCGCTAAAATATGCCTAAGCTCAAAAGAAGCACGAAACAATAGAGTACAAGCGTCCATGAACAAAATAGCGGTGGAAGCGCAAACACGGAAAACCAATGGGTCGGAAATCCCTGAACAACACACACATCAGATATCAGTTATATGAGGACTATCATCATAGCACTCCGGACATGTCCATAGGTGCTCCAATCTCCGCCTCAGCAAATCCAGCAGCGTCCAGCGACTCCAACACGCCAGTTCGATGTTGATTAATCAATCTCTTTGCATATTTAGTATGTCGTTCTTTTCGGGCTGCACCAATATTAACACCCATCTCTTTCAATCTGGTCAGCGAGTGGATTCACAGCCCTGAAACTCCTCTGTTCGGAAAGACTCTCTCAATGCATGAAGAATGTCACTTCGACTCATTGCAGCTCCCTCTGATATTGTAGCTAAGCCAGCCAATCTATCAGCCTGCTCATTACTCCTAACTCCTGCGTGCCCAGGGACAAAAATAAAGGTGATTTCTTTGATCATTGTCTGTACCAGTACCCCCACCCAGTTGCATTTCACCATACCTGATTCGACTTTACGAATCATGCTTATAGAGTCACTGAGTATGAAAACACGAGAGTAATTGTGAGATGCCAACCAGTTCACCGCCTCCGTAACTGCCCGAACCTCCATTGTCAAGCTACTTGTGGTTGTGCGTAGGCCCCACTGGCCTCTCTTATTATTTTTCCTTCTGAGCGTGCTGAAAAAGCCCACGCACAGCATTGTTGGCGAATGATTGAACCATCGGTGTAAATAACCACATCTGTATCATTGATGATGACATTTAAGAGAGCCTCCACCTCCACGTTTAGCAGTGATAGATTATTTTGTTCGCAGTTTTTCTTAATAGATGTAATAATGGTGAAAGCGGTCTGAAATTGAGGCGGCACAGCAATCCATTCCTCTCCTGTTGCAATTCCGGAAGGATCACATATTTTCCTAAGCGTATCTTCCTTCTGACTCAGCCATGATCTGCCTCTCTTGAGTCTCTCAATGCATGGCACAAAAGGTTGGGAAACACTGGTCTACATCCTTTCTCCTAATGAGTTCTTCATGGAGAGGATGTTCCTTGTTTGCATTGATTCTTAGATATGATCGAACCCTCCAAGTTTCAATTCTGTTAGCAATAGTTGGGAGATCAAGAAGGAATCGCATTGACACTCCTGGTGTATCTTTAGTGCATCCCAGAATGATGCGCATAGCCTCATTCTGAATTCTTTCCAGTCTCACTGTTTGCGTAGGACTAATTTCTAGGAGAGCGCATGCATATTCTATACATGACAGAACAATACAGAAAACAAATACTATTGTAATCAAAAAGGAAATGGAGAAACCTAAAATGAATATAAAAATACATGGAGAATTACTACATCAATAAAAAGTTTCTTATATCTTGGTCAGATGATAACAAATGATGGCAGATGTATAACAGAAACTAAAAGGAGAATAGGAATGGCCAAGGATAATTTCAATAGTATGAGAAAGTTACTGATATCCAAACAAATTACAAACAGGCTAAAAATGAGAATGATCATATCTAAGAATTAATGCAAACAAGAAACATCCTCTCCATGAAGAACTCATTAAGTAGAAAGGGTGTAGACTCAGGAGAGGCAGATCATGGCTGAGTTAGGCGGATAATACGCTTAGGAAAATATGTGATCCTTCCGGAATTGAAACAGGAGAGGAATGGATTGCTGTGCCACCTCAATTTCAGACTGCTTTTACTGTTATTACATCTATTAAGAAAACTGCGAACAAAATATTTTATCACTGATTAATGTGGAGGTGGAGGCCCTCTTGAATGACATCATCAATGATACAGATGTGGTTATTTACACTGATGGTTCAGTCATTTGCCAACAACGCTGTGCATGAGCTTTTTCAGCATGCTTAGGAGGAAAAATAATAAGAGAGGCCAGTAGGGCCTATGCAACAACCACAAGTAGCTTGACAATGGAGGTTCGGACGGTTACGGAGGCGGTGAACTGGTTGGCATCTCACAATTACTCTCGTGTTTTCATACTCAGTGACTCATGAGCATGATTCGTAAAGTCGAATCAGGAATGGTGAGACGCAACTGGGTGGAGGTACTGGTACAGACAATGATCTGAGAAATCACCTTCATTTTTGTCCCTGGGCACGCAGGAGTTAGGGTAATGAACGAGCTGATAGATTGGCTGGCTTGGCTACATATCAGAGGGCGCTGCCATGGATCGAAATGACATTCTTCATGCATTGAGAGGTGTCTTTCCGAACAGAGGAGTTTCAGGGCTGTGAATCCACTCGCTGACCAGATTGAAAGAGATGGGTGTCAATATTGGTGCAGCCCGAAAAGAACGACATACTAAATATGCAAATAGATTGATTAATCAACATCGAACTGGCGTGTTGGGTCGCTGGACGCTGCTGGATTTGCTGAGTCGGAGAACATAGCACCTATGGACATGTCCGGAGTGCTATGATGATAGTCTTCATATAACTGATAACTGATGTTAATGTCTAATCCATATTCCTTGCTAGTTCTGTCCAATTGGTCCACTAGTTCTTGTAATTCATGTTCACTTTCTGCTACCAATACTGTGTCATCCGCATGTCTTAAGTAGTTTATTATTTTCCCATTGATCTTGAGTCCTGGCATTCCCTCTATTTGTTTGAAGATTTTCTCTGTGTAGATGTTAAATAGGCTTGGTGACAGAATGCATCCTTGTCTCACTCCTCTCTTTATGTCTATGTATGGAGAGTAGCTATTTTCATATTTTATTATTGCTGTCTGTTCCCAGTATATGTTGCTTATTAGTCTGATATCATCCCCATCATGTAGACATAGCTGCACTACAGGAAACCAGGCTGCCAGATTGTGGCTCAGTAAAAGAAAAGAATTACACCTTCTTCTGGCAAAGCCTAAGCACAAATAAACCTAGTCTGTATGGAATCGGCTTTGCTGTACACAATAGACTTGTGAAAGTTAGTCATACACCAGTGGCTGCATCAGAGCGAGTAATATCCCTTCGACTCAATGTAAAAGGCAGAGTCCTAAACATCATATGTGTTTACGCACCAACACTAGCAGCCGCTGCAGAAGATAAAGACAAGTTTTATGACTCATTACAGAATGTCGTTAACTCATTTCCAGTAAATGAGCAACTGTATATATAGGGTGACTTGAATGCACGCATAGGATCTAATCACCAGTCATGGCCAGTATGCCTGGGTCATCATGGCTTTGGAAATATCAATGATAATGGTCAAAGACTGTTTGAATTTTGCTCCCATAACAACATGTGTGTAACCAATATGTTTTTTGCTGTCAAACATATCCACAGAGTGTCGTAGTGCCACCCAATATCAGGTCACTGGCATCAGCTTGACACGCAGACAACACCTCAACACAGTGAAAATCACACATACTTTCCACATCGCGGACTGTGATACAGATCATGCACTAGTTATCAGCAAAGTGAAAACACTTCTAAGCAAAACCCATTCAACAAGAAGACCACCCAAACCCAAAGTCAGCATCACTAAAATGGGGATGACAGAGAATAGGGAGACTATCAAAAGGCGCTTACTGCTCTGTGTGAGAATGAAATAGGAGAATGTAGCGTAGATGAAAAGTGGAACATTCTAAAATCTAACATATGACTGGGCCATTGATTCCTTTGGCACCAAGAAATTCTCCAACAAAAACTGGGTCGAACAAAGTGAAACAACACTCAGCCCCCTACTTGAGGAAAAGAAATGAGCCCTTATAAATTAAAAAAAAGAAACCCTCGCAAAGTTCAAAGGACCATCTCCAGCACACAAAATCAGTATTGCAGCGAGAGTCAAGGAGGTGTGCAAATGAATACTGGTCAAATTTATGTTCTGCGATACAAAATGCTGCATACACCAAGGCAATCTACGAAAATATCAGAGTAGCTCTGGGACCAAACATAACAAAAATTGCCCCACTAAGATCAGAAACAGGTCAGCCAATAACAGATATGACCAAACAGCTCCAAAGATGGGTGGAACACTATTCAAATCTTTACTCTGTGGAGAAACCTGCACACCCAGTCCTCGATCAGATCATACCGAAACATCCTGAACTAACCAAGCTGGATACCGAACCCACAGAGTTAGAACTTTCTGAAGCAATCAACAAACTTTCACATGGCAAGGAATCAGGACTAGACAACATTCCTGCAGAAATCCTCAAATATAATAGAATATCCTCCTGCCCACCTCTACAATCTCCTTATTCAGTGCTGGAGAGAGGGAGAATTTCCTTAGGACATAAGGGATGCAAATATAGTGACACTCTATAAAAACAAAGGGGATAAGGGAGACTGTAACAACTACAGAGGCATCTTCCTTTTAAGTGTCACAGGCAAGGCTTTTGCACTGGTCCTTTCAAAACGACTACAGAAACTGACAGAGCGTGTTCTCACAGAGTCACAATGTGGATTCAGAGCTGGACAGTCAACAACTGACATGATTTTTACTCTTCGACAGCTACAAGAGAAGTGCAGAGAGCAGAGTAAACCTTTATGTTTTGCTTTCATGGATCTGACTAAGGCATTTGACACAGTGAGCAGGCCAAGTCTTTATAAAATACTGAAGCATATTGGCTGTCTCCCAAAGTTGCTCCAATTGATTGTCTCCTTCCATGAGGGTATGAAAGCCAGCATACAGTTTGATGGCAGCACATCTGATAGTTACGAGGTTAAGATTGGAGTCTAGCAGGGCTGTGTCATTGCCCCCATTCTCTTTGACATCTTCTTCGCTGTCCTTTTGAACTACGCCTTATGGGACGCTGATGGTGATGATTTCATCCACACTAGATCTGATGGTTCACTCTTTAACTTGGCTCGCTTAAGAGCCAAGACAAAAACGATGGAAATTCTTCTCAAGCACCTACTTTTCACTGACGATGCTGCCTTAGTCGCCCACAGTGAGACTACACTGCAATGCCTAATCAATAATTTGTCAAAGGCATGCGACCTCTTTTCTCTGACAATAAGTGTCTCCAAAACAGTTGTTTTATGTCAAGGAGGTAACACAACAAATATCACTTTAAATGGCAACCATCTAACACCAGTTCAAAATTCTGCTATCTTGGGTCCATGGTCACTCCCAGCCTTTCTCTTGATGAAGCAATCAACGCTTGTGTAGGGAGTACTCATCATCATCATCATCAGGTGCCGTCTCCACATCGAAGGTTGGCTGCAATCCTCCAGCATCTTCTGTCTTTCGCCTTGGTGATGCACACTGCCAGACTGTAACCTGTCCATTTCTTAAAGTTTCCTCCCACTTATCTCTCGGTCTTCCTCTTGCTCTTCCCCTCAACTTTTCCCTCTAGTAAATGTTTTATCATGGTGTCATGTTTTTATGTGCCCAAAATACTTGTCTGAATTTTATTTCTCTTAATAATTGTTTCTTCATGCCTAGTTTTCCTAAAACTTGTTTATTTGTTTGTTTTTCTGTCCATGAAACTCTGCCTATTCTTCTATATATCCACATCTCAAATGCATCAATTCTGTCTTCTAACTGCTTGTTCATTGTCCATGTTTCCAAGCCATACATTAATATAGGATATATATAGCATTTGATCAGGGAGTACTACATTCGGCAAACTATAAAAGCGAGTGTGGGACAACACAAAACTGACATTTCAGACGAAGATTCAAATATATCGAGCCTGTGTAATTAGTTTTTTACTGTATGACTCAGAAACATGGACAGCCTACTCAAGACACGAGAGGAGACTTAACATCTTTCACCTTCGATGTCTCCGCAAAATTATGAACATCAGATGGTACAACAATATAACCAACTTTGAAGTACTGCAACGTGCAAATCTGCCTTCCATCGTGGGCATGCTCAGCAGTAGACAACTAAGATGGTTGGGGCATGTGAGAAGAATGGAAACCTGTCGCATACCAAAACAAATGTTGTTCTGTGAACTTAGGAGGGGAAGAGGCACCAGGGCAGACCCTGCTCAGATATAAAGATGTCTGCAAAGCCTCAATGAAAAACTTTTCTATAAGTCCCAGCACATGGGAAAGACTAGCTGATGACAGAGTTGTGTGGAAAGCCAAATTACGAAAGGCGCAGAGTCTTTTGAGAAGAGACTTATGTATGAGCTGAACGACAAGAAAGAAAAGCGAAAACTTAGAAGTTGTCACAGTATAACACTTGCCAATTCTGTAAAGACGAAAAGGGCCATATATATATAGTGTGGTCTTGATATTGTCTATCCATCTTTTTCTTGAGCATCCCTTTGCTCTAGTACCTTTGCTCTAGTACTTGATCTCATTTCCACAACAAAATTGTGTATTTGTTACTATTTTGGACTTATGTATTTTATTTAGTTTATGGATTTTGATCTCATGACGTTGACATCCAAGTAGGTATACTCATGCTTAGTCCATGTCAGCAGATTGTGAAGACTATGAGTGCCGATAGTTCCTGTGTTGATGGTTATACTTATGTCTCATCCATCCTTACAAGAGTTCTGCACACTCATGCCACATTTTCTACCTAATTTTATCCCGTTCAAGATCATCTTATCTACGGCTGTCATCATCATTATATTAAACCCATTCTGGAGAGACTAGGGATAACACCTAATCTACATCATATGTCTACACTATAAGTTCTATTTTGTATTGACTTTTGTGTTTGTTTGTAAAATGCTGATAAAATATTGATCAATAAATAATAATAGAGATCAAAACAGCATTATGTGTAACACAATATTTCTCCCATCCCTGTGCTACCAATGTCAGACAAGGACGATGAAAGCAAAAGAAAAATTTAAGCAACATAGGTGAGATTCTTACGGTGAATACTCAATGTATCTAGAAGAGAGAAAATCAGAAATGAGACAACCTGGTCCAAAGAGGGCTGTGAAAGCAGCAACAGAATTAATCCAAATCTGACCGTGCAAGTCTGGACTGATCAAATTGCAGTTTCTTAACAACTCCATATACTCCATAACAACTCCTCGTACAAAGCACATGAAAGGGCTTCTCCCACACCCCATACTTCACCTCAACCTGGCCAGGACACAAGAGGAACAAGGTTAGGTGAAATGAATATTTATAAATAAGTATAGTCTGACATTATTGTATTTTATATAATTGCAGCTTATGCAAAGCACAAATTATCCAGACCGATATTCAGAGAAGGCACTGGATAGTCTGCATGGATACATCCACTTTATTATTGTGGATTTCTATGACAAGAATGCAGATGTTCTACCTATAAATCACACACTTGTGCCAATCAAGTAAGTACTGGTTCATATGTCTTCAACTTCTCTTACCACCCTTCTTCTATCACAGTCACATGGTCTCATCATGTTTTCAAGTTCTGTTCATTCTTGTTTATAATTTTGTATTTCTTTGCAGCAATGACATTATTATTTAGAACAATTTATATTGCAATTACAATATATAGAAGCTGTATTGTCAAAACATCTATATAACTGAAAAACAGAAAACCACAACATTGGGCAAACAACCCGGTAGCAGTGTGATGACAAAAGAAGAAGAAGAAGAATGACTTATCTGCACACAAATCACACTTCTAGCACCTACGATGAACGAAATGAGGGGTCATCATCACACATGATTATGAAGAACATAAATTTTGTGATTTAAAAAAAAACCAAACATTGAAATTCTCAGTAAAATCTGAAAAGCAAAGCAGATAAACTTACAATAAATAAATATGGAGTTATTAGAAATAGCTACACTATACATGGTCACAAAGCTAGGTTTGGGCTAAATATTGCAATTTAAATTACACCACTTTAGGACCAGAAAATACTATCTACATTCAGGAGGAAAAATTGCAGTTCCCATTATGTGTTTTAGTATTTATTGTTTTACCTTCCTTACTGATTTTTTTCCCTAGACATAATTTTTCTAGTGCATTGGGAGTGTCTTTTATCTCCATAAACTCAGTAAACTTTGACAATGCTTGTAATAATAATAATAATAATAATTCCTCTCGTACCGTTATACGCTACATAGGGCTTGCAAATAATTTCTCCATACCGCTCAATCCTGGGCAACTCACTCAATCTCATCCATGGAACTGAGACCGATTGTAATAATAGATACACAAATATTTAATTGATTTGTTGGGAAAATAATTACATATTATGACACACCGTTTGTAATTTCAGAATTACCATTCCACATGATCAAAATGCTCCATGCTGTGAGAATAAGTCAGTATTGCCACTAGTTACTAAGTGGAACCAATTCCAGTTACATCAAACAGAGATAATGACTCCTGACTCATCTATACATCTAAAATTTGAGGTGAACAGTCATGTCTTTCATTATTATCATCATCAAATAGCTTGTCCTGTGCAGAACTTTTCCACCCCAACAGTCCTTAAAAATGTCTCTCTCTCGTAGTCTTGCCTCTGCAGCCTTCATGCTCAAACCATCATTTACATCCTGAATCCATCTTCTCTGTGGTCTTCCTCTTTACCAGGATGCCTCCTTCCATGATGGTCTTCTATAACCCTTTGTTTTTCTATATATGTCCAAAATACTCTAATTTTCTCATTCTTATTTGTAGCATCAGCCAGTTTTCTTTGAATTTGAGTTCTTTCTGGATATATCTATTTGTTCTCTTCTCTGTCCATGATATACGGAGGACTCTTCTGTAACACTTATATTCAGAAGCCCATATATGTTTTTCCACTGCCTTGTTAAATGTCCATGCCAAGACTGGACAGCCGAGATCGAAAAAATTAAAGAAGACCTTGAGCAGGCAAGGAAAGAGACAGTAAATCCAAACAATAATATCCAACACTGCTTACAAGGCTGCAACAGCCAAATATAAACGAGATGTCAAAAGGTTGGCAAGACAGAATTGGGTAGAAAAGACTGAATCCCTGAACCTTGATAGGGACTGTCACAAACTAACTTGCGAAAGCCCTGAGTAATGAAAACACCAGCCGATCCCCAATAGTTTTGGAGCACAATAACGAGATGTGCTCGTGGAGGGAGGTAGCTAACATCCTAATGGAACGATATGCCAACATCAGCAGAGTTAACATTCCTAAAAGAAAAAGAGAGAAACCAAGAAGAAGTGAGAGTCACTCCAAGGCAGGCCCACAAAAATCGACAGTAACTTAATGGACACATTCACCAGAAACGAGATGGAAGAGACACTAAGGGTCCTAAAACTTAGGAAATCGCTGGGAAAAGATGGGATCACAAATGAGATGCTTAAAAACTTGGGAAATAGGGCAAAGACAGTTCTATTGACAGTCCTAAACATTTCGTGGAGGACAAGCATAGTACCAAGAGAGTGGAAAGAAGCGATCATGGTACCCATCCTAAAGCCAGGCAAAGACAAACTCCATCCGGTGAGTTACAGACCTATAAGCCTCCTAAGCTGTACTGGCAAGCTATTGGAACATGGTGAACAGAGGTTATCATGGTACTTGGAGAACAAGGGCCTGTTCATGTTGCAGCAGGGGGGTTTTAGGAGGTACTGATCTACCGAAGACCAGGTAGCCTATATCTGAGGAAATCAGGATGGTTTCCAGAGAAAAGCACACGTTGGCAATTTGGGTAGACATGGAAAAAGTGTTTGACACCATCTGAAAGAGGTCTAAAACTCAAACTTCTGAGCCTCAGAATAAAGGGACAAATGCACAAATGGCTAGATCGGTACATAGAGAACAGAACTGCAAGGGTTCAAGTTCTGGGAAAAACAAGCATGAGGACCACGCTAGTGAAGGAGTCCCCAGGAGAGTGCTCTCACCAACCCTCTTTCTAATCTTTGTCAATTATATAGCTACACGAATACCCTTGCGAGTACACTCAACAATGTACGCTGATGATCTAGCAATCTGGGCGAGGAGAATCAATGCTCATAGCAACAAAATGATTGGAAGACACGCTTACAAACTGAAACCTGGAAAGAAAAGTGGTGCCTGAGCATTAACACTGTAAAAACCACATACACTGTGTTCTCGCTGAACAACCAGACCCACAAGGTAAAACTTAGAATAAATAAGCACGATCTCCCAGAAGACAAAAACCCAACATAACTAGGAGTCACTCTAGACTGAAGGCTCACATGGCGCTCCCAGATAGACTTCTTTCTTCTTCTTCTTCTGCAATCAACTTTTGCTATGCGACTACTCCTGTATGTGTCATAAACAGGGCAGTGCGCTTGAGGTCTTCACCGGTTCCCATAGTTTGTCTTGTAGTGTTGTTTCTGTTGGCCAGATTTCCAATCTTGGTTATTGGTTATTGGTTACTAAACTGACGTCATTGCACTCCGGGCAAACCATAGGTGCTCAGTCTCCCCAACAGATATCGAAGAGTATGCATACTGATGGTTCCGTGGCTCGCTGATTAAATACACCTCTTCCTCTGCCTCTCAGGCATCCAGTTCGACTTGAACAACGGGTTCCAATCTCTCGCTACTCAGACTAGGGCAGTCTTGCAGGATGTGCTCTGGGGACTACTTTGGTGCTCCACCGGTGCAGGCTGCCGAGTCCCTGAGACCCATTCTGTGGAGGTGTGCTCTGAGACTGCAGTGTCCCAAGTCTGAAGACTGTGGTCTGTGCTTTTCTGTTTAGTGTATTTATATTGTCTTGCTCTGGGTTGTATCCTCCATTTGTTTTTCTCTCAGATCATTTTCCTGGATTGTTTCAGGAGAGTCTTTGCTTCTGTAAACTTTGTGTTGGGTGGTGTTGTGTTAGTCTTCCCCAGCCCTTGCGAGTTTGTCAGCCTTTTCGTTTCCTGGTATGCCACAGTGAGCTGGTATCCACTGTAAGACCAGTTCGGATTATTTTGACAACAAGCTGATATTTTGCCGTATGTCCTGAATGAGCTTGTCTTGTCTGGGACATGAGATAGCCTGGAGAATGGATCTTGAATCGCTAAAGATTGCAATATTATTTGCTGACACTTGCTGGTCGTTGAGAATCTGTATGGCTGCAAGAAGGGCTGTTGCCTCTGCTCTAAAGTTGGTGCATCTTTCTCCTGCTGCCAGAGAGTGTGTTTCTGTGTTTCCTTGAGGGTGAGTGATGTAGATTCTGCTGCCTCACTTTCTGGTAGCATCTGTAGCTGAGCCATCTGTGAACACATGTGTCCATGTGCTGGTGGGATATTGCTCTCGTAGCATTTTGAGTGAAATGGCTCTTTGCTCTGTCTCTGTTTGTATTTTTTGAGATTATTCCTGAGACTTCTAGGTGTATTTGGGCCATGTTTTGGTAGAGTGTCCATGGCTCCTGTTTACTGAGGTGGGTTCCCACATTTCTGGGTCAGTTTCTAGGATATCTGCATGCTGCGTATGAAATTCTCTGGCCAGATGGTTGGGACTTTTCCTTGCAAGTCTGTTTTTGTTTTCTCTTGGAATTTTGTGTGTAGATGGTGTTCTTTTAGCCGTTTTAGTTTTTCAAACTGGGTGAGTGTTTTAAATTGTCTGCGGAGTTCTAGAGGCTCTATGTCTGCGGTGTTTTCCATTTCTATGATAGGACTGCTTTTCATTGCTCCCAGAGTTATTTTTAGGCCCATGTTTTGTACCTTGTCTAGTTTCTGTGTGTTTGTTTTGGCTGCTGTTGTCCAAGAGCTGGAGCCATATTCCATGATGGGTCTAACTTCTCCCGTGTAGACCTGCTTTAATATTTTTGAATTTGCGCCCCAGGACGTGCCATCTAGTTTCTTCATCACATCAAGTCTTTGTTTGACTTTTCTTTGGATTTTGTCTATGTTTGGCTTCCAGGTAAGTCTGCTGTTTAGGTGTATTCAAGGAAGGTGGGTGTATCTGTTTGGGGTATTGTTTCGTTTTCTAAATTTATGAATACTTTTTCCTTGTGTGGGAGAGGAAAAAATAGTTGCTGTGGTTTTTGTGTGGTTAGTTTTGAGGCCCCATATTTTTGTCCAGTTCTCCACTTTTCCACTGTTTTTGTAGTAGATAGGCTGTTTTTAGTGTGTTCTGCAGCTGTCAGATTGCGAAGTCGTCTGCATGTAGGCTGTTTGAGACCTTCTGGGGGCAGCATTTGGTGATGCCATTTATGTATATAATAGCGTTGGTGCTATCACACTGCCCTGTGGAACTCCTTCCTTCATTTTTGCATCTTGCTGAGGTTTATTTTACTCTGGCTGTACGTTGGGAGAGGAGGTTTCTGATTCAGGAGAACATGTTGTGGGAGACTCCTGTTTGTAGGACTTTCAGCATTAGGCTATCGTGCCATACTGTATCAAATTCCCGGGACAGGTAAAAGAATATGGCTGTTACTTTCTTTCCTGGAAGGCGTTTTCAATGTCCTGGGTGATGTAAGCTAGTTGGTCCTCTGTGCTTCTGTTTTGTCTGTATCCGGTCTGGGCGGGGATGAGCAATGAATTGGTTTCTAGGTACCATGTCAGTCTCCTGTTTACTAGCCTCTCCATCAATTCCCCTGCACAGCTGAGAAGGCTGATGGGTCTATAGCTCTTTGGATCATTTTTGTCCTTGCCTGGTTTCAAGATGGGGTAGATGTGCCTCCTTCCAGGTTGATCGAACTGACCTGTTTTCCAGCTCTGGTTGAAAATGCTGAGGAGAAACCTTTGCCAAGAGGACCAAGGTGTTTAAGGAATTCATTGGTAATTCCATCCGCTCCAGGTGCCTTTTTCTCCTCTAGCTTTTTTATTTGGTCTTCTAGCTCCTGCAAGGTAAACATAGCTGTCATGCTGTCTGTTGGGATTGTAGAGTTAAGACTATTCAATAGTTGCTTTGACTGGTTTTTAACTTCATTTGTTCTTGTCTGTTGAATTTGGACTTGACTTTCCGACTGATAGGTTCTAGCTAATAGGTCTGCTGCTGCTCTGCCGGTGACAAATCCTGTGTCTATGTGTACCACAGTTTTGGTCCTTTCTATCATGTCACCATTTAAGGTTTTTGTGAGGTTCCATAGTTTTTAGTGTCTTTCTCTAGATTTAGGGAGGCTGTCTCTCATGCTTTACTTCTTTTCTTTGGTAAATATTGCCTTTGTCTTGTTCTGTAGGGTAACATTTTCATCTGTAGGGTCTGCTTCCATGTTTTCTCTTTGTATGCTGAGTTCAGCGTGAAACTCTTCCAGTTTAGGGGACCAATAGGGTCAGTAGTCTTCCCTTCTTCCTCTTGGTATACTTTTTTTTTGCTGCATCTAGAACCCAGTTGTTGAATGTTTGGATTATGCGGTTTAGGGCTATTTTCTTTATTTTCATGTTCTTAATGGCTTCTTCTAGGTGTGAGGAGATGTTTCCAATTTGCTTTCTTATAGTTCAGCTGGGTACGTGTTCCCTTTGGGGTGTTCCTCTGTCCTTTCATGGAGATTATTATGTGTTTATGGTCTGCCCCTAGTTGATTGCACACACTTCGACTTGTAAATTTTTTAACATCTTCAGTCGCTATTACTAGGTCTGGGTTGCTGGCTGTTCTCCAAGGTCGGGAGTAGTATGAGTGTGGGTCATCAGGTTTTTTTAGGAGAACAAGACTGTTGTTGATGATGAAGTCTTCTACTTCCTCTCCTTTTACATTTAGGTCAGAGTACCCCAGCTTGGAGAATGGCTGTTGAAATCTCCAACTATTATCCAGTTTTCTGTGTTTGGTTGTATGTTGTTTAGGTGGATAAATTTGTTTGGTGGTGAATATATGTTGCAAATTGTGATTTCCTTGTCATTGGTTTTAGGCAGATGGTTATGCCTCTGTGTCAGTTGATTGGGGCGATGCGTTTCCCAGGCTGAGAACCTGTTTTTGATGGCAGTCATGACTCCCCCCTTAGGTCGGTCTTCCCTATCTTGCCGGAAGATTTCATAGCCTCTAATGGAGAATCTGTGCGTGCTGGTAAGATCCCAGATAGACAAAGCTACTGTAAAAGCAAGACAGAGGCTTGGTATGATAAGAAACCTTATAAGGTTCCACGTGGGGAGCACACAGCAAAATCCTCAATAAACTCTACTCTGGAAGAGTGCGACCAGTCCTGGAGTGTGGCATTGCAGATTAGGGCAATGCATCCAACACGCAATTCGCCAAAGTGAGCAACACCCAAAATCGTGCAGCACGCATTATCACAGGTGCCATGAAGTCCAGGCCCATCACGGTGCTGATAACAATCACATGCCTCCAACCTATGAAAGACCGCAGAGACAGAAAAGTTACCCAACTGGCAGAGAAATTCAAGAGACTTAACTCCCATCCCATGTATGACAGAATGAACGAATTGGGAAGGGGCAGGTTAAAGAGATCCAGCTTTGCGAAAAGTGCCAAATCACTGATCCAATACAACCCGGTCCTAGCCAACTGTAAACCTAGACTTATACCGGCAACCGACAAGAACCCGCCATGGGAGATCACGATGCCAGAGCTAAGAGAATCAATACCTGCATTAAAAAATAGGAGGCTGCAAGTGAACTGCGAAAGGAGAGAGATTACAGAAGAATTCATAGCGACAGAGTACCCTGAGCGAGAGTGGACACACATGTATACCGACAGATCAGAAAAGAACGTGATTAGCAATGGAGGAAAAATAGTGCTTACACTCCCACAGAAAGTGAAGGTCACAAAGTCGATAGTACTCAAACAACTCCCAGAGACAGAGGCACTTAGAATAGCTGCCGAAATGATCCTAGAGAGAAGCAGCACCTCACATAAAAAGTAGTTATATTCACGGACATCAAGGCACTAAAAAGCTCAACCGGCACAGAGCTAAACGAGCTAAAAATGATCCTAGGAGTATTAACAAACTCATTCAAACGCACATTCATACAGTGGATCCCATCACACTGCAATGTAAGTGAAAACGAAGAGGCAGACAAGCTAGCAAAGGCAGGAGGGAGATTGACGCATACTAATTACGAAATAAGCTACGAGGAGGCTAAAACAACTATCGGATGGCGATATAGAGAGAAATGGTCGCAAGGCCACTCTCAACACAGCACCAAAGATGGGTACTATGGTCTGTCCTATAGCAAACAAGTTGTCATATTCCTCCTCCTAACCGGCCATAACAGACTTTGGTCCCACCTTTACAACAAATTTTAAATTGGCACAACTAGCCACTGCAAGAAGGTGGACATGACGGCAGAGCACCCACTGTAAGACTGCCCACTGCTAGCAGGCCTGAGAAACGAAACCTGGCTGGAAAATACCGAGCTAAATGAGATGCTGTACGGAGGGACGGAGTCCCTCAAAACAACAGCAGAATTTATGAGGAAATCTGGTACACCAGTCTAAGCAGTGAACGTGAGCGAGAGAGAGAGAGAATTTGAATTCTTTCTGGATATATCTATTTGCTCTCTTCTCTGTTCATGATATACAGAGGACTCTTCTGTAACACTTATATTCAGAAGCACATATATGTTTTCCACTGCCTTGTTAAATGTCCATGCTTCACACCCATATGTTGCCACTGGAATATGCATGCTCTTAGTATTGTGGTCTTTGTTTTCCTATCAGTTCCATTTCATACTGTTTCTAGTTGTTTAATAATTTTTTTTCTTTTAATTTCCTTCATCACATTTCCATCTCTTGTTAGCAGTGAACTGAGATATAAAACTGTCCGCATTTTCTATTTTCTCTCTGTTGATAAAAATATCTTTTGTTATGCTTGTTTTGTACACTGTCATAATTTTTATTTTGGCATCATTGAGATAAAGATTTTGTTTTTCGTTTTTCTCATGTACTTCCATTATTAATTTCTCAAACACTTTTTGAGATGTTGACAGTACCACTGTATCGTCAGCATATCTTAGTTCATGTATTTCTCTTCCTACATTTATAAAAAGATTGTATTTGTCAATCACCTTGTGTTATCATCAGCATCAGGTGATGTGCCGGCTGGCGTAGACAATCATAGATCTCTACAAATTTATGTCCCTGGTATTTGCTATCATGTCAGATATTGACACTCTTCCGTACCATGAAGTTAGGCTGTCTAAAATTTTCTCTCTCTCTTATCTCCCTTTGATTTTACCAGTTGTCCCAATGTGTTCTAAACCTCATCTTCTCATCACATGTCCGAAAAATGATGACTGCCTCTTTCTTATATTGATAATAAATTTGTTCTGTGTCTTGGCTTCATTCGACACCTCCACATTCGTCATCTTAACAGTCCATGGTATTCTCATCATTCTGCTGTAAAATCACATCTCTGTGGCCTCCAGAGATTTTTCCATTTGCTAACGGTCCATGACTCGCATCCATATGTCAATGTCAGTATTATGCATTGTGTTATACAATTTTTAAATAATACTCAGTGTTTTTCAAACTGCATTATTTATTATAGATCCTGTTTTTAAATCAGGTAGTAGTGTCAACCAAATGCATAGTTATATTCTTGCAATTGCAATATATTTCATGAATTCATTTAAGGTAGAAGACGGAGCTCAGCTTGTGGTTGTGGCCAAGTTTAATGCTACACCTGACACAGCAATAGATGAGGTTGATTTCATATTTGTTATCCCACCATCTCTACCAATAGGTAAGTGCAAATTTATACTTTCTGTATTTGATCTATTCAATGTATTTGACTCGTTTATTATAGCTTTATGGAAACTATTATTAGTACAGTAATACTATTTCTTTCTTTTCTCCAATCCTGTTTTGCCTAACAGCGTCACGATAAGAAGAGATTTCTAGAATGGGCTTTTATGTGCTCTTCATAAGCAGTATCTTGTGTTGCCTCTGTTATCTCTGAGGTTCACCTTTTGCGTGTCTACCTTTGCTTTGTATCCACTGTATCGGAGTAACATTGTTCTTTGAGACGCACCGACTCTTGGTAATCTACTTATGTGGATGAACCATTAAATTGTTTTCTTGATGAAGTTCAGTTCTGATGTTGTGCCCACTTTTTTCATGTTACTGTTGACATTAATGAAATGAAACATATAAAATTCATGTTTGGTTAAAACATAATGATAATTATATAAATTGAACATTCTACCAGATACCCTGGATAGTTACAGGCTAAATTTAATATCAATTAAGATCTGGTATCAAAGTGGGTCTCAATGGTGAAGTGGTTAAGTTATTTACTTGTCGTACGGAAGGTTGTGGGTTCGAATCCAGACCTATACACATGTGGAATTTAGTCATGAGATCCCTAAAATTATTGCCGGATCTACGGAATTTGTGCCTTGCGCAATGCTCTCGGCAGATGGCATGCTATCTCTGACGACAGAGACAGGGCCATATGGGGAAACCAAGTGCAGTGAAGTCAACCCTTCACCGCTGTCCTTTTTTTTTGAAAGTATCAAAGCTTTCAATAAAGTAAAACTTGGAGAAATAATTAGCATGTTAGAAAGTATAAATATTGATGGGAAAGATCTTAGACTGATCAAGAATATGTACTGGCAACAAAGCACAACCATAAATAAGATTAGAGAATCAGAGTGGAATCTTTCAGGTGATACAATTAGAAGTATACAAGAATGCGTACTCTCACTAGACCTTTTCAACCTATACATTGAAAATATAATGTGACATATAGAAGAAATGGCGGGAATAACTGTTGGTGGACAAAACATGAACAATCTAAGATATGCTGATGACACAATTCTCATAGTGACAAATGAACAAGACCTACAAGGCTTGATAGACATAATAATGCCAGTAGGAAAACTGTGCTGTGTTGGATTATCCAGAGATAAATCAATGCAATTTTCTGGTGTGAAATTTGCCAGCAGCCTGTGTTTCATGGAACATGTTGAGCGTGTCATTGTCA
Organism: Arion vulgaris; assembly: GCA_020796225.1. Classification (NCBI taxonomy): domain Eukaryota; kingdom Metazoa; phylum Mollusca; class Gastropoda; order Stylommatophora; family Arionidae; genus Arion; species Arion vulgaris. The sequence continues at coordinate 37,048,168 of CM036757.1, read as the reverse complement.
AGGCATGTAAAGGTCTGGCGGTAATGAGAGTCATGGTAGCTGCTAATATCAAACAATGGTTACTTATCATCCTGTATCAGACGCTGGTTCTTTCAACCATTAAATATACAATGACCACCCTCACTTTTAGTAAGTTGCAAATTAAAAGACTTGAGAGAATACGGAATGAAGCTATGAGTATCATCCTCGGTTACACAAGGGATACACTCTGCATGGGGACTAGGCTTCTCCGTGATTTCCCGACCATGGAGTGTAGACTTAAGATAGCTAGAGCACATGCATATTTCAAAATAAGTTCTAAAAAGGATCACCCATTGCACACGTTGCTCATCAGTAGTGGAAATTAATTAAAGAGGGGTAAGTCATGGGTGGACGTCCGCATAAGAGAAAATTGAGAATGGAAAGGAGAGAGAGAGAGATAATTGACAATCAATTATAAATGATTGCCATGGGATTGTCTAAGAACATATGGAATCAGTAAACATCTCATCAAGGTCTGCAAGAGTTTATATATTTCAAATAAAAGTTACAGAAGAACAAAAGCCGGAACATCAAAAATATTCACAGTAAACTCAGTAGTTATACTGGGATGCGTGCTCTCCCCACTACTGTTTATAACATACGTGGACAACATAAGTAGAGAAGCAGGAATAGAGGAAGAAAATAATATTTCAGAACTTTGATTTGCAGATGACCAAGTACTGATTGCAGAAAATGAGGAATCTCTCCAGAACCATTTGAGCTTAGTTAACATCAAGGGTGAAGCGTGCAACATGAAAATAAATATAATAAAGACAGAGACAATGCAATAAGTAGACAACCAGAAAACCTTACAATAAAACTCTATAACGTAGAAATAAAACAAACAATTGAGGCCAAATACTTATGAGCAATTTTCACAGCAGATGGAAGTATCGATAGCGAAATCAGCAATAGTTGCACAAAAGCTAACCAGGTACTGGGACAGTTAGCACCACTGTTGTCACATAAAAAGATACTCTAAAAACTAAAGCAAATCTCATAAGAACGATTTTCTGGCCAACACTATGTTACCAGTGTCAAACATGGCCAATAACAGCAGCTAATGAGTGAAAAATCATAATGATAGAGATGAGGTGTCTTAGAAGAGCTCTAGGTGTGACAATAAGAGACAAAATTAGAAATTAAGAAATTAAAAGAAGACTGGATGTGAAACCAGTCATGCAATTCATAAAAGAACAACAGATTAAATCCACAGAGAGCCACAAAGAAAAAGTATAACAAGTACAAGACAAGAGGAAGACCACGCAAAAGATGGAGCGACGGCATCAAGAACAGCTTTACGAAAATAAATATCAGCTTACAAAGTGACATAAAACAAGCACACACAAGATCACTACGTCCCCCTCGACACAACACTTCTATAAAGAAGTAAATGGTGGAAGAGAAGAAGAATTATAAATGACTGGCTTACAGATTTTATGAGAACATTGTGATTCAAGTACCTGTAAAAGCTGTCCACACCTGGTTGTGTTTGGCTAAGTGACTAGGCATGGATACCTTAGAAAAGACTAAAGAATATGTAACTAACAAGCTACAGAAGTCATCAACATTCATACCATTTGCTGAAAGGAGATTCAGTACCTATGGGTTTGCACTAAGTAGAGGGACATCACTTGCAATAAACAATTACCAAATTTATTTATTTAACTGTTCTAAATAATTGAACATTCATTAAATGACCAAGACCAATGTCTGAAATATGACTTGTCTTCTTAAATTTAATTTCAGCTGTTCTAGAAAAATCTGACATTAATTTATACATCTGTTCTGTTACCAGATCCTGCATTAAAAGAACCGTATTCTGTAATGCTGAACAATGAAGATGTAAATGGAAGAGTTGGAAAGTGGTGGTTTGGTACTCGTGAAAGACTGGCAGAGTATATCAATACTCCCATACCTTCAAATACTGAACTAGCTGAAAGGTATAAGAAAGGATCAGGTTCTTTTAGACATTATTATGTGACCATCTGGGAATCAGGATGCTATTATAAAGGGTCTGGAACTAAATATTGGGGCACCAGTGGATGTAGGGTAAGTAAAGAGATTTTTAATCTGTCACAAGCATGACTCAAATTATAACATAATTGCACATTTATTATAAAACAATAATATAATAATAAGAAATTATAAAACAACTGAAATTCTGTACTTTTGATCATACTGAAGCAAGCCTGTGCATCTTGCAGACTAACATAGGAGGTCATATCTCGTCTCTCTCTCTCTCTCTCTCTCTCTCTCTCTCTCTCTCTCTCTCATATAATATATATATATATATATATATATATATATATATATATATATATATATATATATATATATATATATATATAAGCAACTACCACTTATACTAAATTTCATCGATTTAAAAAAACCTTTTATAGTCTACACAGAATCTCCTTGTGGAATATTCTGAGATGCTATGGAATATCAGATAAAATAATAAACATTATCAAGAGCCTCTATAGTGGTTCACAGTGTGCAGATCGCACTGATGGTGGACACAGCGACTGGTTTATGGTTGAAACCGGAGTAAAGCAAGGCTGTATTCTATCTACGCTATTGTTTGGAGTGGCCATTGACTGGGTGATGCTAAAATGTTGCAGGGGCGAAACTGGCATCGATTGGGTAGAAAATAGTCAACTAGAAGATTTGGAATTTGCAGATGATATTGCCTTGTTAAGTAGAAACAACCAAGATATGCAAAGAAAAGCAGACAACTTGTCATCTATAGCATCAAAAGTTGGACTGCAGATAAGCTATGAAAAACAAATATAATGATGACACCTATGGCAAGTAACGTAGAGATCACCCTGGAATCTAAAATGATAAAAATAACAGAGCAGTTCACCTATTTAGGTAGCAATTTTGATTGCACAGGAAATTTTTAAAAGAAATTATGATACGAATTGGCAAAGCAACATCAGCTTTTAAAAGTCTAAATAAAATATGGAACTGCAAATTATATAGTATTAAAACTAAATTACGAATTTTCAATTCAAATGTTGTATCAATCCTAACTTATGCCACCGAGAGTTGGAAAATGACTAAATTGAGCAAGTTGCAAGTAAGCAAGTTGAAAAAATAATGAAGCGAAAAATAATGAATATAAAATAGAACGCATTCAGAAGTGATGAAATCAGAGACATGTCTGGTCAACCACTAGTGACAACTGTTATAAGAAAGAGAAGATGGAGATATGTTGGACACACATTGAGGAGAAATGATCAACGAATATCAAAGCAGGCATTGAAGTGGATGCAAAGGGTTCAAGACAGAGAGGTCAACCTAAGGAGACCCTGAAACGAACTTAGCTGAGAGACCAAGAAATATCGGTCTCAGTTCCATGGATGAGATTGAGCGAGTTGCCCAGGATAGAGCGGTAACGAGAAGTTACTTGCAGGCCCTATGTAACGTATAATGGTGCGAGAGGAATTATTATTATTTTATTATATATATATATATATATATATATATATATATATATGGCTTTTCGTCTTTACAGACGGTCAAATGGCAAATGTTTTACTGTGACAACTTCTGGGTTTTCGCTTTGGTCTCGTGTTGTTCAACTCATACATAAGTCTCTTCTCAAAAGACTGCGCACTTCCATAATTTGTCTTTCCACACAACTCTGTCATCAGCTAGTCTTTCCCATGTGCTGGCACTTGTAGAAATGTTTTTCATTGAGGCTTTGCAGACATCTTTATATCTGAGCAGTGGTCTGCCCTGGTGCCTCTTCCCCTCCTAAGTTCACAGAACAACATTTGTTTTGGTATTCGACAAGTTTCCATTCTTCTCACATGCCCCAACCATCTTAGTTGTCTACTGCTGAGCATGCCCATGATGGAAGGCAGGTTTGCACGTTGCAGTACTTCAGAGTTGGTTATATTGTTGTACCACCTGATGTTCATAATCTTGCGAGACATCGAAGGTGAAAGATGTTAAGTCTCCTCTCGTGTCTTGAGTAGGCTGTCCATGTTTCTCAGCCATATAGTAAAGAACTAATTACACCGGCTTCGATATATTTGAATCTTCGTCTGCAATGTCAGTTTTGTGTTGTCCCACGCTTGCTTTTATAGTTTGCCGTATGTAGTAGCCGCACTCCGTACACAGGCGTTGATTTCTTCATCAAGAGAAAGGCTGGCAGTGACCATGGACCCAAGATAGCAGAATTTTTTAACTGGTGTTAGATGGTTGCCATTTAAAGTGATATTTGTTGTGTTACCTTCCTGACATAAAACTGTTTTGGAGACGCTTTATAGTCAGAGAAAATAGGTCGCATGCCTTTGATAAATTATTGATTAGGCATTGCAGTGTAATCTCCCTGTGTGTGACTAAGGCAGCATCGTCAGCGAAAAGGAGGTCCTTGAGAAGAATTTCAGGCGTTTTGGTCTTGGCTCTTAAGCGAGCCAAGTTAAAGAGTGAACCATCAGATCTAGTGTGGATGAAAACATCACCATCAGCGTCCCCTGAGGCGTGGCTCAAAAGGACTGCGAAGAAGATGCCAAAGAGAGTGGGGCAAGGACACAGCCCTGCTAGACTCCAATCTTAACCTCAAAACTATCAGATGTGCTGCCATCATACTGTATGCTGACTTTGATGCCCACATAGAAGGAGACAATCAATTGGATCAACTTTGGGGGACAGCCAATATTCTTCAGTATTTTATAAAGACTTGGCCTGCCGACTGTGTCACATGCCTTAGTCAGATCCACGAAAGCAATATATAAAGGATTATTCTGCTCTCTGCACTTCTCTTGTAGCTGTCGAAAAGTAAATATCATGTCAGTTGTTGACCGTCCAGTTCTGAATCCACATTGTGACTCTGGGAGAACACGCTCCACAAGTTTCTGTAGTCGTTTTGAAAGGACTGGGACAAAAGCCTTGCCTGTGACACTTGGTTATTGGTTACTAAACCGACGTTGTTGCACTCCGGGTAGACCCATAGGTGCTCAGTCTCCCCAACAGATATCGAAGAGTATGCATACTGATGGTTCCTGTAGTTCGCTGATTAAACACACCTCTCACTCTGCTTCTCAGGCATCCGGTTCGACTTGAACAACGGGTAACTCCAAACTGCCTAAATCGATTCAACATCCTCAGACAGTCGCGAAGAGACCGAAGAATATCCCCTTATCCATCTTCAACTCCCCAACAATCGATGCTGTTGATGCAAGCCTGTCCGCTCTCTCATTACCGTAAATACCCGCATGCCCCGGAAAGTATATCCATGTAAGCTGCTGAATGTTAGAAACTTCTATAGATGACATCCACTCATACCGAATCTTGTCCTTCTGGATCTTGTGAAGCATCGACTGAGAGTCGGATACAACAACTGCCCCAGTAAATGAAGTCCCAGAGATCCAATGGAGGGCAGCAGTAACGACCTCAACCTTCATCCTCATACTAGAAGTAGTTGTCCTGTATGCCCCACTTCGCTCTGCAACAATCCTACTATGCGCATTAGCCAAAAAACCCCAGCCGGACTTCTCACCACGTTGAACTGACCCATCAGTATATACAAAAACATCATCATCCCTTGCATTATCTTCTATCAACTGCTTAACTGCACGATCAATCTTCATGTTGCCCTAATCTCTACATTCTCTTCACAAAATAGATGAGACTGAAGTAAAACTATTTCATTGGAAAACACGTAATCAAAAGTACTGTACTGTTGTTTTACAAATTACAAAAACAATGATAAAGGACTTGTTGGTTGAAACGTTGCTGTATTTTGTCATTGTTTATGTAATTTGTAAAACTGCAGTACTTTGTGATTACGTGTTGTACATTTTCTTATAAGAGTAATGATAACATTGAGATAATTGGTCATGCAACCATCTGTTGGGATCCATTCTTCCCCTTTTAGTAGGGTCGCAACCGTAGTCACCTAGCCAATTGTTCTCTCAGCCTGGGCCATCCACGACATACACTTAAAAGGAGATGCCTCTGTAGTTGTTACAGTCCCCTTATCCCCTTTGTTTTTATAGTGTCACTATCTTTGCATCCCTCATGTTCTTAGGAAATTCTCCCTCTCTCCAGCACTGAATAAGGAGAGTATAGAGGTGGGGCAGGAGAACATCCCTATTATATTTGAAGATTTCTCCAGAAATGTTGTCTAGTCCTGATTCCTTACCATGTGAAAGTTTGTTGATTGCTTCGGAAAGTTCTAACTCTTTGGGTTCGGTATCCAGCTCGGTTAGTTCATGATGTTTCAGTATGAGCTGATCGAGGACTGGGTATGCTGGTTTCTCCACAAAGATTTGAATAATTCCACCCATCTTTGGAGCTGTTTAGTCATATCTGTTATTGGCTCACCTGTGTCCGATCTTAGTGGTGCAATTTTTGTTATGTTTGGTCCCAGAGTTACTCTGATATTTTCGTACGATATTTTCGTACATTGCCTTGGTGTTGTCCATATCTGCAGCATTTTGTATCGCAGAATATATATTTGACCAGTATACATTTGCCCACCTCCTTGACTCTCATTGCAATACTGATTTTGTGTGCTGGAGATGGTCCTTTGAACTTTGCGAGGGTTTTTTTGTAATTTTTAGGGCTCTTTTCTTTTCCTCAAGTAGGGGGCTGAGTGTTGTTACCTTTTGTTCGACCCAGATTTTGTGGAGAATTTATTGGTGCCAAAGGAATCAATGGCCAAGTCATATATGTTAGATTTTAGAATGTTCCACTTTTCATCTATACTACATTCTCCCATTTCATTCTCACACAGAGCAATACACACCTTTCTGAAAGTCTCCCTATTCTCTGTCATCCCCATTTTAGTGATGCTGACTTTGGGTTTGGGTGGTCTTTTTGGTGAATGGGTTTTCCTTTGAAGTGTTTTGATTTTGCTGATAACTAGTGCATGATCTGTATCACAGTCCGCGGGCTGTGAAAAGTATGTGTGATTTTCACTGTGTTGAGTACAAAATCAAGCTGATGACAGTGACTTGATCTTGGGTAACACCACGACACTCTGTGGATGTGTTTGACAGCAAAATACGTATTTGTCACACACATGTTGTTTTGGGAGCAGAATTCAAGCAATCTTTGACCATTATCGTTGATATTTTCAATGCCATGATGACCTAGGCATACTGGTCATGACTGGTGATCAGATCCTATGCGTGCATTTAAGTCACCCAATATATACAGTTGCTTATACACTGGAAATGAATTAACGAGATTCTGTAATGAGTCATACAACTTGTCATTATCTTCTGCAGACGCTGCTAGGGTTAGTGCGTAGACACATAGGATGTTTAGGAGCTCACCTTTTACATTGAGTCGCAGGGATATTACTCGCTCTGATGCAGCTACTGGTGTCTATTGTGCACAGCAAAGCCGACTCCATACATTCTAGGTTGATTTGTGCTTAGCAACTGCCAGAAGAATATGTAATTCTTTTCTTTTACTGAGCCACAGTCTGGGAGTCTGGTTTCCTGTAGTGCAGCTATGTCTACCGTCAGTCTCTCAAGTTCTCTGTATATGACAGCTGTTTTTCTGATGTATTTTGTTTTCATCGGGTCTAGGTTGACAAGTCCAGGACACATGGTCCTTACGTTCCATGTGTCAAATCTAAGAGGTTTATTTGTCTTGTTTCTATGTAACTGTTGCTTTGCGTATTGTGCCTGAGCCGAAAGCAAAGATGAAGTGTTGTCTCTCTTGTGCCTAGCCTGGGCAGCTGATATGGAGAATGTGCCTTGTCTATTTTGCACAAACTCCCTTTCTACCCTACTGTTTCATTCAAAGTAAAGAGAAAGTCTATACGTTTGAATCAAGCAGGGTTTGCAGGAGATGCCAGAAGATGGCAAGGAATACACACTTAATCATCAACTGCCTTAGGCTCCCCCTCCGGATTTTTGGTCAAGGTTTACTCCTCTAGCCCTCTGCATTACCGTGCTGACCCACAAGGCAGTGGGGATTTTCAATCAAGTTTTACTCCCCTAGCCTTTAGCTCTTCCTAGCCCCTCTCCAAAGGCAGTGGGTGTAGCAATTACAAATAGTACATACTGGGTAAATAACACAGTATAACCATAATATATATATATATATATATATATATATATATATATATATATATATATATATATATACACATATCCCTAGCTTGTAATGCCTATAGCGCAAAATCATCTCCATTTTTATCTGTCTTTAACTATCTTCTGTATTGTGTTACAGCTGTGATTAATTTCTTTCAAGTCCTGTTCTCCACCAGGTGATTTTGTGCCTTCTACACTTTCATTTACCCTCCGGTGTCCATCTATGTGCAGTTCATACGACAGAGTTAGTCTCCATGCATAACTCATGTCCGATCCATCTCTAGCATCTCCTTTGGAAGATGGTGTTCATATTCTCTTGCCGACACTGTGTAGGCAGTTCTTTGTTAGAGATAGTTCTTGAGCAGAAAGATATATAAGATCTCTTGCAGATAAGTTATATGGAAGGGGGAAAGTTTGAACTTACCTTCTATCACTCTCCAGCATTCTGATCTGTATAGTAACGTTGATTCCACACTGTTGCGGTACATATTAATCTTGGTTAGGATGATGTACTGGAGTGATTTATAGAACATCTGAAGGGACATAAATGCACTTTGTGCCTTACTCAGTCTGGTTATGATGTTAGATCTATCTGCTGATGGTTCTTGTCAGTGATGTGCAATTCATTCTCTGCCACGGTTCTTCATTTGTGATCATAGCTGGTCAAAATATTCATAAGGATTCTTCTTTATTTTGAAAAGTCTAATCTGTACATAAAAGTTTAGATCATTTTCCAGCTATCATTATACTACAATTGCTAGTAAGAACTTAGGGCTGCAATTGTCACTCTCCACAGAAGAACTTTACTCAGAGCTGTCTCTCTTAGCTCTATTCATAAGGCTTTGAGTTATTCTGATCTCCTCATCTGCAGCTTTTCACCAACTATACATTGGCCGTCTTAGCCCTCTATGTGAATTCCAGTAAAGTGTATATCCAGTTATATCGTTTAGTTATTTCTTGTGGGTGTAACCAATCCATTGTCATTTTATCACTTTAACCTCCTGTTGTATTGGTATTGTCCATTTTGTTTGGGATGCCAATTCTTTGAAATGAACAGTGCCAGGCAGTGTATTTCATCTCTGGAGACATGAGATCAGCTCCTACAGCAGCATGTGAAATTCCTACAAACATCGAGCCCTTGTGAATGCGAAGGGATCCAACAGTAGTAGAGATAGTGGAAAGATATAAAAGACTTAGTAGAAACTACCCTAACAGACAAATAGTAGACAACTGGAGACCACAGCACAGACTGAAACAAAGAAATAATTCTGGACGTAACATTAGCGAACGGAGAACAGAGATGAGATTCAAATTATACAGACAGAAGTCCCAAAATAATTGTAGTCTCGCTTGTTCTAAAATAAACAATCCCAAGAACATTCCATCAAGCAAAAGTAGAATCGGTAGTGGAGATAAGTGCCAGATTTATGACACCATCAGTGTCCTCAGGTCTAGATGCAAATCGAGTTGGGCACCTGTCATTCAAAATAGACAAGTCAGCGTTTAGTAGACCATGACTCACAGTGATATCTTGTCTACAAGGCAGTTTAAGTTTTGCAATTGTTCTTCTTCTAGATGGCTTACCTTTCAAGATAGCGAGCTTACTCTATTTGTGGTTGTTTGAACTTGTTATATGGTCAGTCATTACTGTAGAAGACTGTAATGACAATATGAATCCTGCATTTAATTTTGTCATCATATAGTGCTAGTGCAGCATTGTGTGGCAGGATTTCAAGTGACCATCAGAGATATATTGACAAAAACTGTGTGCTCTTGACAGGTTCAACCAGTCAAAACATGTCTTGAGAAGAGAGGAAATACTAAAATAGTATCCTTATCCTACAGGTTGGGATTGGTCTATGAATCCATTCTTGTGATATATGTTAGTTTTTGTTTACTTTTAGCACGATTACTTTCATAGGAATGTCCAGATTCTTTTTATTTACATTCCCATTATCTCAATAGTTTTATGTTATACTTTTTTCAATAAAAGATTTTTAAAATTTGCACTGATGAGTACATGTGTCTGCATGTTGATTTAAGGACATACAAAGTAGTAGCATAATATGCACAGTTCTTTTATATTTAAAGTATGAAATTCTTTCTTACAGGTTAGCTCAGAATCCACGAAGGAAAAAACAGTGTGTCTGTGTAATCATTTGACAACTTTTGCTGGCGGGTTTGTTGTTGCTCCAAATTTCATCGACTGGAATTTTGTATTCAGCAATGTAGATTTTCTGTCAAATCCAACTATATATATAACAGAAATCTTTATTACAATTTGTTTTATCATAGCCTTTCTTCTGGCAAGGCGCAAGGATAAAAGAGATCTTCAGATGGTAAAAATAATATTCTTTATGCCCATAATTATATATTGTTAATTTTTTTGCTTTAACTTTGCTTGTTCTCTCTTCAACCTTGTAGCCATCCTTATTCATGATTTACATATGATGATGATGTCTTCCAGATTACTTTCTTTTTTTCTTATCTATTGTTTTCATTTAGCATTTTCTCATATTTGTTTTAGCTATGAATTATTTTTATTAACCACATCTATGTTGCTTACAATGATCTCCTTGTTAGTTTATATATTGTCCTCCACTAGTTACAAGATTTATGAGTTTTGTTATCATTACTTCAAAGTATTATGTGATCTGAAACTAAACATTTTTGCAACTATATAATTCTTTGGACCATCTATTTATTTATGTGCTATTTGGTGTCCTCAAAATACCACTGAAATCAAGAAAGTATTCTGTTCACCGATAAACAATAAGGTGGCAGGTGGTGGCAACAATACTGCAGAAATGCTTAAAGCATTAGATGATACAACAATTATGATTAAAAATAAATCCATAACAGATTAAAAAAAACACACCAAAATATCAAACAATTTTACATGTGTTTCTAACACTGCAGTAAGTGTAAACATGAAATAAAACTAAGTAGTGATAAATATCTCTGTATTTGAAATATTATTGTTGAGAAAAGGTTTGATTGTGGTGAAGCTACACTTACAGAACAGAAAAGATATCCATTTTGTACAAGTTATTAAAGCTAAGTCCATATTTCTGTAAATTCAGAAATTTATAAATATTTATGTTATGTGTTACTAGCAGTTTACCCGTTCTTCACACTGGGAATTTAGTTTAAATCTATTTGTAAAGTCCCTTAAAGAAACATGCCACTTTGCTTCAAAATAGGCTTCTTCCCATTAAAAACAATAAGTTTTCTCTCCATGCATCAGCTAGTAAAACCTGAAACAACAGAATTCCCGAGAAAGTTGACAAATAACAATTTAAAATGTCCCTCATTTTGTATTTCGATTGCCAGTAAAACCTGATACAACTGAATTCCGGTATAGGTTGAAAAAAACAAAACAATTAGCCAATTAAATTTATTCAGATTATTAACTCTTTCCACGCGCAGATATTTCCTCAATTTTAAGCAGTTAATTCAAGGGAAAAAAAAAAAAAAAACATCAACGATCCCAATTAATTGTCAATAAATAAACATATATATATATATATATATATATAACTAAATTGAAGAAAACTGGACAACCCAATAAAATAACAAGGTTAAAAAGTAGTATAAGTAAAATAGTAGAAGTAAAACTAGAAATACTTCTTATAAGGGAAGCAACTCTATGGCACAGTGTGCGGCTTAAAGCGTGGAAAGAGTAAATGTATCGACCTGTTTAAAAAAAAAAAATTTTCTTTTACCCAAAAGTGAATCGAGCGCATGTATACTGCAATGCAGGCAGACACGTTATCAACTATTCTACAGAAACTTATAAATAAATGTGTTTAAAATATGTTATGATAATAGTGACGTTATCATAGCATTAAAGACTTGATGCTATTACATAGTCAGCAGGCCAAGTCTTTATAAAATATTGAAGTATATTGGTTGTCCCCCAAAGTTGCTCCAATTGATTGTTTCCTTCCATGAGGGCATGAAAGCCAGCATACAGTTCGATGGCAGCACATCTGATAGTTTTGATGTTAAGAGTGGAGTCAAGCAGGGCTGTGTCCTTGCCCCCACTCTCTTTGGTATCTTCTTCACAGTCCTTTTGAACCACGCCTTAGGGGACGCTGATGGTGATGTTTTCATCCGCACTAGATCTGATGGTTCACTTTTAACTTGGCTCGCTTAAGAGCCAAGACAAAACGACGGAAATTCTTCTCAAGGACCTCCTTTCGCTGACGATGCTGCCTTAGTCGGCCACAGTGAGACTACACTGCAATGTCTAATTAATAATTTGTCAAAGGCATGCGACCTCTTTTCTCTGACAATAAGTGTCTCCAAAACAGTTGTATTATGTCAAGGAGGTAAGACATCAAATATCACTTTAAATGGCAACCATCTAACACCAGTGCAAAAATTCTGCTATCTTGGGTCCACGGTCACTGCCAGCCTTTCTCTTGACGAAGAAATCAACGCTCGTATAGGAGTGCGGCTACTACATTCGGCATACTATCAAAGCGAGCGTGGGACAACAAAAAAATTGACATTGCAGACGAAGACTCAAATATATCGAGCCTATGTAATTAGTTCTTTACTATATGGCTCAGAAACATGGACAGCCTACTCAAGACATGAGAGGAGACTTAACATCTTTCACCTTCGATGTCTCCGCAAGATTATGAACATCAGGTGGTACGACAAGATAACCAACTCTGAAGTACTACAACGTGCAAATCTGCCTTCCATCATGGGCATGCTCAGCAGTAGACGACTAAGACTGTTGGGACATGTGAGAAGAATGGAAACTTATCGCATACCAAAACAAATGTTGTTCTGTGAACTTTCGGAGGAAGAGGCACCAGGGCAGACCACTGCTCAGATATAAAGATGTCTGCAAAACCTCAATGAAAAACTTTTCTATAGATCCCAGCACATGGGAGGGACTAGCTGATGACAGAGTTGTGTGGAAAGCCAAATTACGGAAGGGCGCAGAGTCTTTGAGAAGAGACTTATGTACGAGCTGAACAACAAGAGAGAAAAGCGAAAACTCAGAAGTTGTCACAGTAAAACACTTGCCTATTGACCGTCTGTAAAGATGCAAGGGCCATATATATAAGGACTTGAGCGGAAAGTAATAATCTTTGTCCAAATCTGTATTTAGTGTGCTGTGACATTCGTCACTTTGTTGTATTGTTTGCTTGATAATGGCCTTGTTGTTCGAAACGCTGCTGTGTATTGTCATTGTTTTTTGTATTTTGTAAAACTACCGTACTTTGTGATTAGGAAATTAGGCGTTTCGCCAGTGGAAATTAACAACATGATCACTTGACCGGGAAAGTCGTGAAAACATTGAAAGACAATTTCTGCGATTTCTTTGCAGAATGACCTTGTGCGTTAAGTAGGGAATATGAAACGTAATATAGAAACGTATAAAAGGTCTAGATTTATAATTTCTCCTCTCTGTATCCATGAAAACCACCTTTTGCCAAATTTCAAGTCCGTAGGATGTCCAGATATCTCCAAACAATTAGGACAGACATACAGTTCTATTGATCTTTGTCTTATTAATTATATATATATATATATTAGATTCCACAAAAAGTAAAATAAACAGAATAAGGAAAACGGTAAACATTTCTTCTACTGTTATATTTACTCTGAAGAAAATACAGAATGACTGTAACAACATTATTGAATTGTTATGTTTTGTATGATTTTGTATGATACATACTGTTTAATTATAGAACTATCAAACTGTCTTGAAAATAGTAGTATATTTCTATTGTTACAGAGTTTTTAAGTGTTTAGAAAGTTAATGATTTTTTTTGTAGCTCTATTATAAGGTGTATAAAAGCAGCCTCGTTAATATGAATGATTTCTTTTATCTTAGCTAGGACTGGCACCTCTGCAGGACAATGACTCAAGAGATAAATATTACTATGAGATATTTGTGTCTACTGGAATGAGGAGGAATGCGGGAACGGAATCAAAGGTTTCTAATGAATCAAGTTTTGTGTTGATTTTTACTTTAGTTGTGCCACTCTTCTTAACACATTCACCACTGAATTTTAAAAAAACATGTTTTTCCAGATTTGCTTACATTTTCTTTCCCTGTATATATGTACATTGGCAATACTCACTCTCATTTTGATTTCCGGTTCAAAATGGCGAATGTCTACTCACATTATGATTATAAGAACGCCAAGTCCAGAATCTACTAGGAACAGAACGAGTAGATAGAACAGGACAAGTAGCCACTGCTCAAGGTGTGTGACCACCATAACCGTGAGAGCTGCAAGACCACGCTTGCAACGCTGTATTGTTTGTTCAACATGAGGTCTGCAATCAAGGGTTATTCTATGATAGGAAAATATGTCATGATGCTTGATAGCCTGCCCATCAAAGGTGACTTCAGGTAGACCAACCCTGGCTATGCAATTATTCAAAGAGCACCACAAGATAAACGTCTTCTCAGGATTTACCTGAGAGCGAGACATTCTTCACATAGGCAAGATGAAATGCAAAGTTCTTTGAATGTCTTTGATGACTTCTTGTCTATCTATCTAGTCCTATATATTAAGATGTCACCTTCCAAAGTCAATGTTCTGCCAAACTGGTTGGCTGAATTTTGACTACATTTGGTGAGCTGAAGTTGAATAACATGGGCAATAGAAGGATATCCTGTGGACATACATATGAGTAGACATTTTTTTAACTTGCATAACTGTACACTCATTATTCCACAAATAATACTATAACATTTACCAAAATCTATGGAAAATTAGGAAAGCTGCATTATAATGTGTACATGTTATTGATTATTGGTTATTGGTTACTAAACTGACGTCATTTGCACTCCTGGCAGATCTATAGATGCTCAGTCTCCCCAACAGATATCGAAGAGTATGCATACTGATGGTTCTTGTGGCTCGCTGATTAAACACACCTCTCACTCTGCCTCTCAGGCATCCAGTTTGACTTGAACAACGGGTAACTCCAAACTGCCTAAATCGATTGATCGATTCAAAATCGATTTTTGTATCCTCATCCAACAGACAGTCGCGAAGAGACCAAAGAATATCCCCTTATCCATCTTCAACTCCTCAACAATCGATGCTGTTGATGCAAGCCTGCCCGCTCTCTCATTACCATAAACACCCGCATGCCCAGGACAGTATATCCACATAAGCCGCTGGAGGTTAGAAACTTCTATAGACGACCTCCACTCATACCGAAACCTGCCCTTCTGGATCTTGTGAAGCTTTGACTGAGAGTCAGACACAACAACTGCCCCAGTAAAAGAAGTCCCAGAGATCCAATGGAGGGCAGCAGTAACGGCCTCAACCTCCATCCTCATTCTAGAAGTAGTTGTCCTGTATGACCCACTTCACTCTGCAACAACCCTACCATGCACATTAGCTAAGAAACCCCAGCCGGACTTCTCACCATGTTGAACCGACCCATCGGTGTATACAACAACATCATCATCCCTTGCATTATCTTCATCAGCTGTTTAACTGCGAGATCAGCCTTCATGTTGCCCCAATCTCTACATTCTCTTCCAAGAGCAATGATAACGTTGAGATAGTTGGTCATGCTACCATCTGTTGGGATCCATTCTTCCCTTTTGGTAGGGTCGCAACCGTAGTCATCTGGCCAATTGTTCTCTCAGCCTGGGCCATTTACGACATGCCACGCTTGATTCCCGTGCCCTTAACATCATTAGTGTTCTTGTGTAGTGGATGTCTCTTATCCGCAGTAACCCGCATATATGCCTTGATTTGGGTGAATGCATGACGGTAGCGTAGTGACAGAAGGCCAAGCATATATCTCATCTTCACAATGGGGGTATCTCTAGTGTAGCCTAGGACTATACGCATACCTTCATTCTGAACTCGTTCGAGTCGTTCACATTGTGATCTTGATATTGTAAGAATTCTGAGTCCGTAATCTACCACTGACATAACCAGTCGATCGAACAAAAGGGCAAGTAGTCTCTGCTCAAGGTGTTCGGCCACCATAACTTTGAGAGCCGCAAGACCACGCTTGCACCGTTATATCATCTGTTCAATATGGTGTTTGAAAGATAGACTACGATCGAAGGTTATTCCAAGAATTATGTATCTTGGAATTTGTACATGTACCTGATGGAGGTGAAAAGTTTACCAAAATTAGTTTGGTAACATGTTTTTTTTAAGACCGATAATTAGAGAGCTTTTTTTTGTTATTGACATGATCAGTAATGATTGTTTAGTTATTTTATAACTAGTTGCACTATTAACACTTGTGATTATTTTCTATCAAACAAGGTATTCTTCATTATGTCGGGTGAGGAAGATGAAACAGATGTCCGAATGTTTAGTGATTCCAAAAGGCCAATATTCAAGAGGGGTATGACAAATGGGTTTCTTATGTCAGTACCTAAGTAAGTGAATTTGTAATTTTGTATTTTGGCATATAATGAACGGTTATCATTAAATTCTCCTAATCTTCACAACTTGCTCTTGTTTAAACAAATATATGTGTGATAAGTCCACATTTTAAAGCATTTTAATGATTATTGTACTTATCTTATATTATTACATGTTATATAGGGCCTGGTGGCATCTGTGGTTTAGGGGATAGTGACTCAGTCTATTAACCTCGGACGTTCTGAGTTCGAATCACGCTGCGGACAATTTGGTTGTAAGCTGTTTCGCATGGATTTTTACAAAGGACGATGTCACCACCCGTTCAGAAAGCAATGGCAAACTACTAATAATGCCTAGAAAAATCACAAACAGCGTTAAAAAGCTGGGGTTGATTTGAAAAGTCCTGTAAAGGATATGCAATTAACTAACTTATATAGGGCCTACAAGTAATTTGTCCATACTTGTCTATCCTGGGCAACATTCAATCTTTTCTATGGAAATGTCCAATATTTCTCACCTCTCAGTAAAGTTTGTTTCAGGATTTCCCTAGGGCATTATTTCTTTCCTGAATCAGTCACCTCCCACTTCAAGGCATTTACAGCATGTAGGACAGACACATCTGACCAAAAAATGGTGTCCAAGATGATGCTTTGGTATGCATGACCGGACAGTCTCTTACATCTTTTGGTCTTTCTCACACAGAATATTGGACACTCTTTTTATTAATCACTTTCCAGTCACTTATTGCAGCTAGTGTTTGATTTGAGTCAAAGAGTATGTTCATGTTTTGCCCCTTTTTCTGACTGTGAGGTTATTCCAGGATAAGGTACATTTTCAACCATTTTGAAACATGTGTCGCTTTTGTTGTCCTCAAGAGATTTTGAGTTTGAGGAAACTATCAACACAGGACAGATAATGTTTATATCAGCTGTATTCACAGAAGCTGTGAGTATGCTGTATTGTTAGATATTGCTGTTTACTTTGCATGTAGTAGAACAGGGCTGCCTTGTTTTGTTGGTTCATAGCACTTGTGGTTCAAGCATGCCTTTGAGGTTGTAAGAACAAGGTCTCTTCTTGAGTAGAAGAGAAGACTGCTCGATTGTAGTATTATACCCTTCATCACATTGAGTCTAGACACCATCTGGGATTATGGATAAAAGCTCTGGTCACAAGCTTGGTTAAATGTATTCATTTAAGTGCCATGCCTCCCGGCGTAGGCGATCTTCTTCTTCTTCCTTGATCATTCATCACGACCAATTTTATCATTCTGATTGTGATATATAATTGATTTTTTCAAGACCGTAATTTACATTGTGTGATTATGCGCCCATTGTGACTAGGCCCGGTCACCCGATTTCAGCCAGCTGCTTATTTACTAGGGTAGCTAGTCCTAGAACGATCGAGGCCTGGATCTACGCCTTTATAATAATCTTTCTGCGGAAGCCTTTGAATGATCTGAGCCATGGTGTTCGGACGTCATCTTGCTCCGTGTAGGATGATTTACGTCCGAAAAGTATTGCCCTTAGTCAATGTTAGGGTTTGTACCAGTCAAGCCTTTGCATTAATGGCATTACTTTTCACTCCATGGTGAGTTTGTTCCTGAGTAAGAGTATTCTCAGCCGTTTCGGGGCGCGTGTTGGCACTTGGCAGTTTGCTGAAATTTTGCACTCGCCATCATCAAAAGTTGAACTGCAGATAAGCTATGAAAAACAAATATAATGAAGACACCCATGGCAATTAATGCAGATATCACACTGGAATCTAAAATGATAAAAATAACAGAGCAGTTCACCTATTTAGGAAGCAATTTTGATTGCACAGGAAATGTTAAGAAATAAATTATGATACGAATTGGCAAAGCAACATCAGCTTTTAAAAGTCTAAATAAAATATGGAACTGCAAGTTATATAGTATTAAAACTAAATTACGAATTTTCAATTCAAATGTTGTATCAATCCTAACATATGCTAGCGAGAGTTGGAAAAGGACTAAAGATATATAAAACAAGTTGAATGCATTTGAAAATAGATGTCTGCGAATAATAATGAATATAAAATGGAACGAATTCAGGAGAAGTGATGAAATCAGGGACATGTCTGGTCAACCACTAGTGACAACTGTTATAAGAAAGAGAAGATGGAGATATGTTGGGCACACCTTGAGGAGAAATGATCAACGAATATCAAAGCAGGCATTGAAGTGGGATGCAAAGGGTTCAAGAAAGAGAGGTCGGCCTAAGGAGACCCTGAAACGAACTTTGCTGAGAGAGGCAGGAAATATCGGTCTCAGTTCCATGGAGGAGATTGAGCGAGTTGCTCAGGATAGAGCGGTATGGAGAAATTACTTGCAGGCCCTATGTAACGTATAACGGTACGAGAGGAATTATTATTATTATCATCACCCACCTCAGTTCTTCCGATGATGTTAGTTGTAAAAACAACAGTACCTTGCCTGGTTGTGCCAGGGTTGACAGTTTTGTTAGGCACTAAAACGCAACTTTAGAATTTACGCTTTGCCAACCTTCCCAATAAATGTATCTGCGCTAAGCCAGTGATACGGAGTTTGCCGCAATCTTCCAGTGTGTCGACACGATACGTTACAGCGTTTTCAGAGACACTTGACGAGACTGCTCGGAAGAGCAGCTCAATTTGGGCACAGGGCTTCAAGTTATGCCCCCTGTGGGCCCACATCTCTAATATGGATGCTCCTCTCATCCCTACATGTTCGTCTGTACGCCTTTACCATTGCAGGGAAGCTGAAAATTGTGGTGCGACTGTTGTGTTCCCATTTTCTGTGCCTCGAGACTGCCCTGACACGCAGCTCGACTCGGACGCAGATCTCCAAGTTTCGTCCCATGTGGGGCCCATGGTGCACTCCGGATGCACCTCTCATCCCTTTAATTTTGGTTTGGTCATTTACTCCAGGGGAGTTAGCATTCGTTCGCAGACTTGGGCAAATTTTATCGGACATTGGCCAGGAGATGCTTGCATTGTTAATAGATTTTGGACCTGCATTGTTTTTCCGTGCTTGCACTAGCTCTCCCTCGATCCCTGCCCCTTTAGCCAGACCGGAACCAAAGTATGTTACCAGGGTCACCGCATGGAGGTGGGGCACATGGTCTTGATTAGTGGCAGCTCACTAATCCTGGCGCAGCGTTGTCCCCATGCACCTTTGACCCCGCGTAGGCGATCATGTCTCTCCACAACTCTCTGCTTGGTGCATGTAATCAGTTCTGACGTCAGTCTTGTGTCAAACCATGATGTCAGGCCATCTAGCATCTTCTCTCTCTGTCTTCCGCGATCTCTCCTTCCCTGAATTTTACCTGTTGTTACCAAATGTTCTAAACCTTCTCTTCGCATTATATGCCCGAAGAACCTTGATTGTCAGATTCTTATTCTTTTGATATGATTACTTTGTGTGCAGGACTGATTTAAAACCTCCTCATTTGTTTTCTTCCATGTCCATGGAATTTTCAGCATTCTTCTGTAAAATCACTTATCTGTGGCTTCCAATGATCGTATTGATTGTTTATTCATTGTCCATGATTCGCTGCCATACAGAAGTATTGGATCAATATAGCACTGGAGTATTCATTTGTACAGTGTCATTGGTAGTGAATTCACGCATAGTGTGTTTTCCATTTTCATAAAAGATGCTTTTGCTTGAGCTATTCTACTTATAATCTCTGTTTTACACCTGCCATCTGATGTCAGGAATGTAGCCAGGTACTTGATCGATGGACTTGTTTCAGTGCTGTGTTACTTATGTTGATATTACATATTGCTGTTTCTTGGAGACAACCATAACCTCTGTTTTCTTTATATTCATGCTTAATCCTTTCTTTTCACCTTCTCTCACTAATATGTCTATCAGGTCTTGTAGATCTTGTTCATTTGTGGCCATGAGAATTGTGTCATCAGCGTATCTTAGATTGTTCATGTTATGTCCGCCAACTGTTATTCCTGCCTTTTCTTCTATATGACGCATGATGTTTTCACTGTATAGGTTAGGTTAAACAGGTCTGGTGAGAGTACGCATCCTTGTTTTACCAATAATTGTATCGTCTGGTAGTTTCCACACTTATTCTCTAGTATTATGGTGTTGTTTTGTTGTCAGTACATATTCTTGATCAGTCTAAGATCTTTCCAATCAACATTTATACTTTCTAACATGCGAATGTCTATGAACATAAGTATAAGTCCAACTTCATTGCTATTGTTCTTTCCATTATTGTTCTTATTGAATATATTAAATGTATTGCCATAATATAATCAGCCTTTCCAGGGAAAAAATATTCGCAAGAAGCCTGATACAGGGAAAAATGAGTGCATACTTAAACTCCCTTGGAAATTGCAAACAGACAACATAGCCGTTGTGTAGGCATTATTTCCAAAATGAGTTAACAATCAGGTTTGCATTTGTATATTGAGAATATACATTACGTATATCGGTATATAAATTTGTATGTATTTATGAAGTTTATAGGTGTAGTTTTCAACACAGTTTTCAAGCTGTTGTCATCATCGTTCCCGATGGATGGCTATTATTATTAGATATAGAAATCTCACTTTTTTTCATTTTTGTGATAACAGGTGTTTAGGACGCATCAATTACTTGCGTATTTGGCATGACAACAGTGGTAAAGGAAAATTTGGTTCTTGGTATCTAAATTACATTGTAGTCAAAGATATACAGAAGAACACGAAACAGATATTCATTGCCAATCGTTGGTTTGCTGTTGAAGAAGATGATGGCCAGGTCAGTTCTTTTGACAGAAAATGTAATAAACAAATTTGTCTCACTAGAAAAATATACTCTCTTAGTAATCACATTTGAATGCATTGTGTATTTTCATAAAACAAGAACCCCATATATCAGTATAATAATTGATTTTAGGAAGTTATTGAGACATTTAAGCAAGAACTGTACATTCAGTTTAATCTTTAACAATAAAGTGTTACAAAGTATACACTATAATGGTGTTACATTGTCACTGAGTTAGTGCTTGTTGAGTATATGGCCTTTTTTGTCTTTACAGACGGTCAATTTAAATAGTTTTTCTGATGTCCTTTGTTTCTGACAGGTCTATATTGTTTTCACTTTGTTTCTGACAGATCCTTTGTTTCTGAAGTCCGGGGCACATGGTCCTTACGTTCTATGTGACAAATCGAATAAATTTACTTTTCATTTTCCTAGGTAACTGTCTTTCCATGTTGAGCTGAAAGCAATGATAAAGTGTTCTCTTCATTTGTGCCTAGCCTGGGCAGCTGATATGTGGAATGTGCCTTGCCCATTTTGCACAAACTTCCTCTCTTCCTACTGTTTATTCCAAAGGAAAGACAAAGTCCATACGTTTGGAATCAAGCAGGTTTTGCAGGGGATGTCAGAAGATGGAATGAATACACATATAACCATCAACTGCCTTAGGGTCCTTCCCTCTCGATTCGTGGTCAAGGTTTACTCCTCTAGCCCTCTGCATAAACGTGCTGACCCACAGGGCAGTGGGGATTTTCTATTAGGGTTTACTCCAATAGCCTTCAGCTCTCCCGAGCCCCCGTCCACAATGCAGTGAGTTTAACAGTTGCAGATGGTACCGTCTACTGTAATATGGTAGCAGATGAAAACATCTGATCTGATTACTGAGTATCTACTTTCTAAAGACACTATTGAATGCAAGGGCATAAGAACAAAGCGCAGATTATCATCTCTCTCTCTTTCACCTTTAAACCCTAGATTGGGACATAGACACTCAGCCAACTCATGTTAGTTCATGGTTAGTTGGATTTTGTAGCTTTAGTTTCTTTTACTGCATGAGGTAGCCAGCTCTGAGTTGAACCCAGTAGCACACAGGCAAAAATCGTCTATGGCGCAGGCAAACAAGACATTAGCTCAAGTGTATCCTTACCAAAAAAAGGGAAGAATATACCCTGAATGATTGGAGCACAGCAAACAGTCATAATGGAAAAAAATGTCTGTCAAGATTGAGACAGTGGAAATGTAGATAACATGTTAAATTTATTTATGAAATGCGTCAGCTGGAAAAAGATATGACTGGGCATAATGACATTGCTTATACCTGTGGGCCTGTGCAGTATCAGGAAAAATTTGACACAGATTTTTTAGCTAGTGCACATGGCCTACATGGTCATCGTTTTCTAGACAACTGTTTTCAGTATGATAATGAAGGTTGAGATTGTTACTGTCACCCACAATTCTTTCTCTGTGAGTTAATTTAGAAGAACATTGGTCTTGTCTGAATTAGTGAATGCTGTGAAAGGTCCAAAATTGCTAACTTTGATATGATTTTTTTCTTGGAAGTTTTAAATGAATCTATCATTCTTAATATACACGTGTTTGAAGTGAGAAAGCAGATAGATTTGCATTGAAAGCAACTATTAAGCAATTTGGCTTACAGATGGATTAGAGGGACATACTGCAGTTGCTTAGCAACCGCCTGCTCAAAGATCTTATCTTTCTTGTCTTATCTTTCTTATTACGTTTTGTTTCCTATAAAAGATAAGGCTGCAATGTATAACTAATAATGCATTGATATTAGTTTCTTAATTCAGCTTTCCTAATGAATAATAGTTTTAAAATTATTCCTAACACTATGTCAGCTCTTCATTGTAGTTTCTGTAACTGAGAAATTGTCATAGATTTGGGTTAACAACCAAACCCTGATATCTTGGAATAATATTGTTAAATAGGACACAAGTTGTACACATGGGTTACTGATAAGATTTAAGTAACACAAAACCCAACTTTATAGTATAACATCTAAGTTATATTGTAGCATGGTGTTAGATTTGATTTTTCATATGGGTGGCCATCAAAGCTGGCTTGTGCACATTGACAATCTATGCTGCATTTATACTGCAATTGATTAAAATTAGAATCAAACATTGCAAAAGTAGGACATTGCAGTTGAGTTAGAACTAAACAACCAGCGAGTCACATGAACTAACAGCATTTTTACTCTGTATACAGCATATGCTATATGGCAAGAGGAGCTTTCATTGCACTGGGAAACATATGGAAGTCTAAAGAAATCAAATCTAGAACAAAAATTCGGATATTTAACTTTAATGTTAAAGCAGTTCTGCTGTATGGGTCAGAAACATGGAGGACTACTAAAACAATAACGCAAAAATTGCAAATATTCACAAACTAGTGTCTGTGCAGAATAGAGGGACTAAAATGGCATGATAGGGTCCCAAATAAGGAACTATGGAGAGAACAAGACAGATTCCAGTGAACCAAGAGGTTAAAAAAAGATGTTGGCACTGGATAGGACATACTTCGTGAAAACCTGAGGGAATATAACAAGAAGGGTCCTTTCCTGGAACCCACAGGGACAGCGAAAGAAGGGAAGGCCAAAAAATACATGGAGATGAGATTTGGAGGCAGAGATCAACAATATAAAGAAGAGCTAAAGGGAGCTGCAGAAGATAGCTAGAGATAGGAAGACTTGGCATGAGTTGGTTGAGGACCTATGTTGGTTGAAGGCAGACAGAAAGAGAGATATCTGCTGTGGAGGAGGGTGTCCAGAATGCTATAAGGTTGGTTCAATAACCATTACTTGTTTCTAGGTATCTTCTCAAAAACTGAAGTCTAAGTAGAAGTGCATTAGAAAAAAATATACATACAAACTTGCCTAAATGATATATGGACATGTATACACAGAAGAGGCAGTCTCAGAGGAATGAACATGTATATTGTGACACCAGATGGATAAGAAATACTGAATAATTATACCTTCAAGCAAACACTCCACAATTTTTAAAAGCAGAAATGTAAGATATAAGAGGCAATATAGATGCTCATAAATCCCAGAGATAAATGCTACAGTCAGTTAATCCTTCTGAAGCAAAATCAGTGTTACATGCACTTGAAAACCCCAGAAACAGCCTAATGAACAAACTCACTTCTTTTTAAAGAAACTCAGCACCATCACCGAAAAAATAGTATTAACTCACAGACTGACCTCATGGCAAGGGACAGAGGATTACTTGAATAACACATTAAATACCAAAATGAAAAACATGCGGTGGTTGAATTAAGTTTTTTCCATTTTTACTTCTTGGATGTATGCACAAGCTAAGTTGTAGTTTTCTTAGTTTTCAATGAATTGTTATAAATTATATATTGTTTTGTAGATAAATTAGTGGTCTGTTATTACATGTAAAAAACGTTCATATAGATTCTGTACTATTTAAAAAATAATTGAATGTAATTTACAGAGAAAAATGCTGTAAAAATTGTACAATCAAATTCTGATATCATTGGACATTTAAAAACTTTCTTCTAATGATAATCACATAGTATATCCTATAAGAAAAATGGAAACGTACTAGAGCACATGGTCTAATTAGTATTTATATTATTATTGTGTTTGCACATTTACTCTACTTACTATAAACATTGAAAGACCTGAATATGTAGATCTGGTTTGTTCACTGGAACAAAGTTATTATACAATTAGTTAAACATGAATTCATAAGGTTGTGAGGTATATAAGACTGCCTGCAAAAATTACTGTTATCCATCTGGTAGATTTCGTTCAAATTAGTCCTCAGTGTGTTCACGAATTTTGGAACGAAATATACCACAAGTTTCACCCTCAGTCAATTGAAGCAACTCTTCTATCTCTTGAGTTTCAATTGTCCTGCACAATGAATATTTTTTTCATGAGGTCAATGTGTTCTTAACAGCAGTTGAACAGGGTGTTCAAGATAATTGCAGCCCCATTGATAATTCGAAAGTTGCCAGGTACAAATTGAGTTGTGTTTATTTACTATTTAAACCGGTTCTGACTAGTTTATCCTACGTCACATTTGTTCATCGCCCCTTCCCGCACCACAATTACACACCGTCACACAACCTTGACCTATACTACGTCATAACTGAACCTTCCATTTCCATACATATATGCCAGATTAGCTCCATTCACGGGATGCTTTTAAGTTGAATACCCTGTAGTATCAATATGTATGTCCACTATCACCAGTGCTAACATAGTCACTATTATTTTAGTACTATCAAAGTAACAAACTCAAATTATGATCTATGTTGTTTTAGCTCTCCATGCTATCGGTAGAGCTATCAACACTGTTGGAACATGTGTCTGACCTGTTTAATAATTGGATTAGGTGTACATATGCTATTTGTGACATTATCCCAAATTGACATGGTAAATTATTTTCTACGATTTGGTAGCCAGCTTGAAAAAAACATAGATTTCATCAAATTAACCAAGTTCTTGATTTGACCACAATGTAAAAATACGAGGGGAAGTCAATAAGTATCCCACAAATGGCTGTAGAAAAATAACTAAACATGATAACAACTTGAAACCAGTTTATTGTTATACAAACATTGTCCCTTTATTTCTCAACATAATTTCCACCAACATTGGTGCACTTATCCCATCGGTTTATCAATCCCCCATACCGGCTGCATAGAACTGTTGCTCTGTTTTCTAAACCACGTTTTCACTTCACATTCAACTTCGGCGTCATTCGCGAAATGTCTTCCGCCAAGGTGGGTTTCAGTAGACCAAAAGGTGGTAATCGTTAGGGGCTAAGTCGGGACTGCAAGATGGATGTTCCAGAACTTCCCACCTTAGTTGGTTAATTTTCTCCTGAGTTAATCGAGCCGTATGGGGTCTGCATTGTCTTTAAGAAGCAGCACTCCTCTAGTCAGCAGTCCTGGACGGGTGTTTTTCGAATTGCATCATGACGCATCAATAGAACTTCACATTACGATTCAGAAAGTACGATTCGGAATTCACATTGTCACCTTTCTTCTTGAAATTGGTTAAAAGCACTCCTTGACAATCCCAGAACACCGTCGGCATAACCTTCCCTGCTGATGACGTATCCTTGAATTTTTGGACACAAGGCGAAGAAGGATGTTTCCACTGCATTGAAACACGCTCTTATTCGGGCTGGTAGTGATGCACCCATGATTCGTCCCCAGTAACAATCCTGTTCAGCATGTCTTCTCCTTTATTTTCGTATCGACAGAGATGATGCAAGGACAGTCCAAATCGGTTCATTTTGTGTTCCTCCTTCAATTGTCTGGGTACCCACAATGAGCCCACTTTCTTAAATTTCAATCGATCATGCATTATGCTGTATGCTGAACCATGTGAGCACCCTATTGCAGATGTTATAGAGTTTATTGCTATTCGCCTGCCACCTCTAATCTTCTCCTCCACACGCTGCACGGATGCTTCTGCTGCAATCGCAACAGGACAACCAGATCGAATTTCATCAACAATTTTAGAGCATCCTTGAGAAAAGTTATCTATCCAGCTATGCACCGCTTTACGGGACAAACATTTGTCAATATAAACAGGAAGCATTTCCTAATGAATGTCCTTTGCTGACAGTCATTTTGCCCACAAAAAAACGCACAACAGCACATTGCTCTTTGGTTGCACCCTCTGTAAGTACAGTCGCCATTTTATTTATGCTCTGCTCATGCGCATGAGACACCTAGCGCCACCTGAATATAAAGTTTGATGTTGCTGTCACCTAATGACACCTTTAGAAAACACCAACTACATTTACCTACCATCCCACAGAACTTTGTGGCTTACTTATTGACTCGCCCTCGTAGATAGCTTTGCTGTAGATGAAAAACCGAAAATTGGATCAGAATGTGTTGATGTAAATTTAGCACTAATTTTACATGAAACAATGCTTGGCCAAATGTACGGCAGTTGGATTTTTTTTAACAGACAATTTTGGCACATCCTGCTGCAGTTAGTACGTAATGAGTTAGAAGCGACATTTGATACAATTACTAAAAAACTATGATGAAAGCAGAATTTTATATACAATTTGTCTACCCAATTAGACCCCCAAAGATCCTCACCACCAGATGTCATGTAAAGTATAAACCATTACCCTCAAGACTCCGAACAGGACATAACAGGCAGGAAAATCATATGTTCAGAAATCTTAATATTGGGGAGATAGAATTACCAACTTGTGGACTGAGCCCATAGACTACAATATATATTCTTCATGCATGTACTGGGAAGACAGAGAGAAAATATGGCGCTGCTTCAGAACATTAAGCAAACTGTACAGTTTATTGAAGCTATTAGTGCTGTGATCTGATGAATGACAGAAGAGTGATGAAGAAGACTAATTCTTGATTAATTTATAATTGTATCAAAACACGTCATGTCTTGCTGAATTTATAATTATATCCAACTGTTTTTCTGCATGTTGAATTTACAATGAAATAGAAACTTTGTTACAGCTTGCAAAATCTATAATTATGCCAAAACTATTTAAAAGTTCAAGCTATGAAGTATAAATTTAACTTTCAGGTGGATCGTATAATTCCTTTAGCTGGCAGTATGCAGATTAAAGACTTCAGCTATCAGTTTTCTGAGCGCAGCAGAAAGAATTTGGCAGATGATCACTTGTGGTTCTCATTGATTGCTCGACCCCCAGGTAGCAAATTCACATGTGTAGAGCGTGTCGCTTGCTGTTTGTGCCTTCTCTTCATGACAATGCTTACAAATGCTATGTTCTACCAGACTCAGGGAAACACATCAACTACTTCTAGCACTTCCTTCACATTTGGGCCATTTGCATTTAGTGTATCTCAGGTAAGTTTAGTGGGTGTCTGTGGTGAAGTGATTAAGCAACCTGCTGTGCGTTCTGAAGGTTGTGGGTTGTTCAGTTTGTGAGTGCATTTTTTCTTGCCAATCCCTTGGGATTGTTGCCACAGCTATGAGGCTCGTGCTTTGTGCTATTCTCTCAGTAAGTGGCGGGCCATTTCTGCAGAGAGTGACCAAGCCGTAAGGGAAAACCTTGTGCAATGATGACAATCCTGCCTTTAGACAACTTTTTCTGTCAAGTTTTTTTATTGCTATATTTCTAACTGAAACAGCCATTCTGCTGTAGCCCAGAAACATGTACAGCTTACACAAGATAGAAGAGGACATCTAACATCTTTCATCTTTGCTGTCTCTACAAGATTATGAACATCAGGTGGCAGGACAAAATAACGAACTGAAGTAATGTAATGGTTTAACTTATCATCCATCATGGGAACACTCATCAGTAGAAGACTAAGATGGCCGGAATATTTGAGAAAAATGAATAATAGTTGCATGCCAAACAGTTAAACAGTTGTTCTGTGAACTTTCGGAAGTGAGGAGGCTTCAAGGCAGACCCCTTCTACTCAGATATAGAGATAACTGAATAGCCACAATGAAGAATATTTCTATAGATCTCAACAAATTTGAAAAGTTAGCTGATGATCAAGTTGTATGGAAAACAACATTAGGCAAGGTGCAAAGTCATTTGAAGAGAGGGGTTGCTGATAGACAGGATAGTTAATAACAAGCTGCGCTAGTGATCACATGCCATGGAAATTATGGGGTTCTTCACCAGCTTGGACCAACACAAATTTAAGTGCAGACAGAACACAGTTGGACTACAGGAGACCCTGATCCTTTACTTGGGGATCTAAATTGCAAGTACCTTTGTAGCTGAAATAAGACTAACCTGAATGGCATGGACACTGGTGATAAAGAAAGCACGCTTTCACACAAAAATCTGTCAGGAGTGCCATATTAGGTGCCATCACTACACATGAATTCATAGCGGGTGAATGGAAAAACATTTTGAAGATAAACATAGAGATGAGATTGAAGGCAAGAGAAACAAGCATAGACTCAGAAGTCATCACAGTTAGACACGTGCTAAATGACAATCTATAAAATACAGAGGCGATATATTATGTTTATATAGCTACTGCACGTATACTGCTTTAATTATTTACAATCTTTCTGTTTTTTAAGGTTCATATACCAGCTTCACATTTGTTTACTGTTTATAGAAATGTTATTTAGAGCTCAAAACTTAGTATCTTTTTCATTTCATGAAATTGTGAACATTCTACATTGCTTGAATCTTTAAAGTTGCAATAAAGTTTTCTACCTCTTTTATTTAGATCTTCATTGGGTTTATCAGCACACTTATAGTGTTTCCTGTCAATTTCCTACTGGTGTTCCTTTTTCGTAAAGCTCAACGTCAGCACAAAAGACAATCACATATTATATTGGCACAAACTAGTGATCAAGAACAGCTACAAACTGTCAGACTTAGTCATGTTAATCCACAGGTGAGCTTTTTGTCACAAATATTTGTTTTACAGATCTTCATTGATAATTAATAATAATTCCTCTTGTAACCATTACACATAACATAGGGCCTACAAGTAAATTCTCCATACCGTCTTATCCTGGGCAACTCACTCAATTTCTTCCATGGAATTGTGTCTCTCTCTCTGTTATTTCTTCACGGCCAATTTTATCATTCTTCTTGTGATATATAATCGATCCTTTGACAAGAACACTTGATCTACGTTGACGATTATACGCCCATGATGACTAGGCCCGTCTACCCGATTTCAACCAGCTGTTGATTTACTAGGTAGCTTGCCCTAGGGTACGATCCATTCTACAGAATATTTCGGCCCAAATCTACGCCTTTTCGATCAGCTTTGCCGTATATTTGGGCTTTGTGATCTACGTCAAACAGTGAGTTACTACTGGTATGCCCTTTCTGACTGTGAGGTCATTCTGGATCAGGAACATTTCACGGGACACATAAGCTTGTCCTGGGATGGCGTAATACTCGTATAACACATCGTGTAAAGTGTTGGCCTTCGCCAAAGTTTGGATTCCGACAGCCTATCAGATCTTTGCATTGTCGGCCTTAATTTACTGACCACTTTGAGTTTATTCCGGAGTAGGAACATTCTCAGCCTTCATGAGACGCGTGGCAATTTGCAGTTTCTACCCTGCATTTTCCTGGTCCCGGAAACACCGGACTAGAGCTAAGCAAATAATATAGAGGGTCGTTTCAATCGGCGCTAGCAAAGCAACTGAGAATTTGCGTTTGCCAAACATCATCCCCCCTAGTTCTTCCATGGATGTTAGTTATAACTGCAACAGTACCTTGCCGGTTGTCCCAAGGAGGGCAGTACCGTTAGGCATCCACCGCATCAATGCTTCTGGGGATGTTAGTTGTTATTTCAACAGTACCTTGCACGGTTGTTCCTACCTTGCACTGTTGGCCCGGAAAGGGCAGTTTCATTAGGCACTAAAACGCAACTTTAGAATTTGCGCTTGGCCAACCTTACCCAGTAAATGTATCTGCGCTAAACCTTTGATACGGAGTCTACCGTAATCTTTCCATATATCGACACGACAGTGTTTTTGAAGACACTTGCCGAGACTTTTTATTTTTTTCGTGCCTTGAGACTGCCCCGACATGCAGCTCAACTCGGGCACAGGGTTCCAAGTTTCACCCCATGTAGGCCCACGTCTCTGCTTTGGGTTGCACCTCTCATCCCTACATGTTCGTCTGTACACCTTTACCATCGGCCGGGAGGCTGATAATTGTGGTGCGATCGTGTGTTTGCATTTTCTGTGCCACGAGACTGCCCCGACACGCAGTTTGACTTGGGCGCAGGACTTCAAGATTCGCCTCATGTGGGCCCAATTCTCTACTATGGATGCACTTCTCATCCCTTTAATTCAGTCATTTACTCCGGGGGAGTTAGCATTTGTGCGTGGACGACTCTTACGCTGCTGTTTCTTATTTCTTCCTTTACTTGGGCAAATTTTAGCGGACATCATCCAGAAGATGCGTGCACTTTTCAGGGATTTTCGGACTTGCATTGTTTTTCCGTTCTTGCACTACTACCACTACCTGTGGTTCTCCTTCAATCTCCCTTAGCCAGACCGAAACCATAGTCTGTTTCCAGGGTTACCACAGGGAGGTGGGACACAGGGTCTTGATTAGTGCCCCTTCACTAACCTTGGCGCAGGGTTGTCCCACTGCGCCTTCGATCCCGAATTGAGTCTGATATTTCTTGCCTCTCTCAGCAAAGTTTGTTGATAATACACTAGTTGAAAAAACCATTGAAAAAAAAATATATGGAAAAAAAAATAATGTGATTTTTAACACCCTATTACAATGCTATCCAATCAGTTCCTATCAACAGTTTTCATACAATAGATGTATCTTTTCAGATCAAGGGAATTATGATAGTATGTTGAATGAATAGTATGAATAAAATTCATGAATAAACATGATCAGATGCTGACAAGACACCACACATACCAAGAAATATTTAAAGTTGATATGTTCACTGCGCATAAATACAGGGTGTTTGTAAAGTCTCACAACACTTTATATGTAGAAAATTTGGAAAAACAAAGTACATGTCATCATAAAAAAATGTGTTCAATAATCAATTGTGTTGCAATATGCGCAATATAGATGGAGACTGCAATAAAACTATGTAAAATGGTGAAACACGTAATAACAAAACTGTACTTTTACGAAAACAATGACAATACCCAGCAACGTTTCAACCAAAAGGCCTTTATCAAGCAAACGATAAAAGTTATGAATGTCATAGAACACCACATATAGACTTTGATAAAGATATTACAACGGTTAAAAATGAATGTAAATATGTGACTAAAAACGAAACACGAAATAAATACAGAAAAACTAGAAGTGGAAAAAGAGGAGAAACAATATAAAAATCAAGTAAATCATGTAAACTCATATACATTTGAGAGCCGCTGTAGCGTAGTTGTTAGTGAACTCGCTTCGCAAGGCTGGTGGTCTGGGTTCAGCTCCGCAATGTGCGTGGAATTTTTCCCGACCACGACGGCTCTCAGGTCGACCCAGCCTCAACTGGGTACCAGACATGCTCTGGGAAAGTAAAGGCGGCCGGCGTGATGCTGACCATATCACCCATCGTGTGCCGACGGTCAATGAAAATACAGGCCTAACACTGTATTGACCTATATACCACGAGGTATGAAAGGGTTCCTTTACTTTTTTTTTTTTTTTTACATATACATTTAACATATACACATATAAAATATAGAGCATGAGAAGAGAAAGTACTAAGAAGCATAGGAATGTAGAACGTGGAGTCCATGAGGTCGCAAGGTACCATATAAAGAAATAAAGCGATTCCCCAGGGCAAATCGACTACAGTATCAGATGAACATGATCGGATGGCAGTGACCTGGACGTCGCGTTCACCCAAATGGTCAGTTCCATTGAAATGAGTGGCTACAGGGGTCACAGAGCATTGGCGTATATCGCTTAAGTGTTGGCCGAAACGGTCACTGAGCATTTTGCCTGTTTCGCTGATATATGCTTTAGCAGACCGCTTGCAAGTGATAGCGTAGATTATTTTGAATAATTAAAAATTGCAATATGCAGCGAATGACTGTTGTCTGCTGGGGTAATTCTTTTCACTCAAACCATAATGGTGTTTTCAACTGAAGAAAGAATATTTGACAATATGAAGAAATGTGTATAGACATATCTTGACGCCTGTGGTGGATATTTCCAACATCTGCTATAATTAATATTTTATTTTTTTCTTTCTAGTTTACCAAGAACAACAGTAGACCATAGCAGTAACTATTGTGACTAATTTCAATACTTTGTTTTAACACATTTTTGATAACATCTTGACTTCATTTCTGACCTACATATGAAGTGTTGTGAGACTTTACAAACATCCTGTTTAATCAAATGTGATAAGTTTTGACACTAATACCATATCAGCAAACTTCTATCTCAATTGTATGATTAAGTTACTATGTGCTTTAGTGCAAATTATATAAATATTTCAGGATACATGATATTGCCACATATCAGATTCACTTGATTACAATTTGGAAGACAATTTTGTATAAGTTTATGCCTGTGCCCAAAATGAGATGTTCACAGAGTAAAAGTTATAAGATCAATATCAGGATTAATTCCCTGATTGATTGATAGGACCATCATCATTACACTTTGGCTAATAACAATATGTGCTCGGATCTCTTTCTTGCTGCACCAGAAGATATCTGCGGCAGCGTATGAATTCCTTAGCAATGAAAAGGGTCATCTATGTTGTTTTGAAACTATAGTGCGTTTCAAATCTCGTGCCCACAAACTTCTTCTAATATCTCAATAACCCTTGAATGAAATACAACGTAATTTTACATGTGGTGTTAGACTTTCAATGACATTACGAATATATAATTTAAATTTATGTAGGTACTGCCGTTTTACTGAAGCGGCAAATTTCTTTGATCTTTGACTTCCTAATAATCATTTTGGTAGCACAAAATAGAATTTACAGCAATATAACAAATTTAACACTTTTAATAAGTCATAGGTGTATCCACATTTTTCGCGCAAGTAGAAATCATACAAAAGGAAATAACTTTACTTCAACTTGTACCTTCATTTCGATACAGTTGTCATGTTAAGAGGCCAGGATGACATTGTGGTATGATGCATTGTCTATTATCAGACAAGAAGGCCCATCTAATGTCGGAAGTATAGTTTTTTCAATCCCTCTCTAAATATATGATTGTTCATTTCTGTGTGGCAGTCCCGATTATCGTCCAATTGCAAAACAAATAGGAGTTGAGCATTCTTCAACAGCCCATTTTGTCTACTGCCTGCATGTGGAATTATAAAATGCTGCCCTTTGCCATTTGGTACTAATTTCTTAATCATTCCATCTGATGACTGCCATTCTTTTTCATTGATGTGGTGAGCATTAATCCATATTTCTTCTAAATACACAATGTCATAGCTTTGTTGACGAATTTCTCTAACTTCACACAAATATTTGCTTCTCATCACAACTAGATGCGGTTTCTCACAGATAATGTTTCTTTCACCAGCTTTTTTTCTAAATTTGAAGCCTGCCCCCCAGCTCTCTACAATGTAGATTTTGACACATCGATGTCTTTGTTCTTTCTAAGCCACATCTTCTTCTTCTTCTTCTTCGATCGTTCTAGGTCTGTTTTAATCATTCTCATTGTGATATATAAACAGCCACACATCAGAACGTGATGTACGTGCACCAGCCTTCAGCACCTATTGGAGCTCAGTTGCTTATCCTTCGGTGGGGTGTTCGTTTTCAGCCAGCTTTTGATTTACTAGGGTGAGCTTTCCCTAGGGTTCGATCAGCTTTGCCGTATTTTTGGGCTTTGTGATCTACGCCGGGACAGTGAGTTACGCTGTTTATGCCCGTTCTGACTGAGAAATATTTCTCGGGGCTTGTAAGCTTATCCTCGGACGGCGTCTTAATCGTATAAGACACCGTGTAAAGTATCGGCCTTCGCCAATGTTCAGACCCGAACTTCCTGTCTGGTCCGTACATTGTCGGCCTTGCTTTACCGTACATTTTTAGTTTGATCCGGAGAAGGAACATTCTCAGCCTTTTCTAGACGCGCATTGGTACGTGGCAATTTGCAATTAACCTCGAAAGCACTGGCATGGGGTCGAGTACAAACAATGTAGAGGGTCATTTCAGTCGGCACTATCAGCGTAACTGAGGATTTTGCGCTCGCCGCCATCACCCGCCCCAGTTATTCCGGGGATGTTAGTTACGATTGCAATCGTACCTTGCCCGGTTGCCCCAAGGCTGGCAGTTCCGTTAGGCATCACCAACCTCAGTTCTTCCGGGAAAGTTAATTTTTAATCGCACAGTACCTTGCACGGTTTTCCCAGGGCGGGTAGTTTCGTTATGCACTAAACGCAACTTGTTCTTTTGCGCTCGGCAAACCTTGCCCAGTACATGTATCTGCACCAGGCTACCAATGCGGGTCAGCTGCAATCTTCTCTCGCACCAACACGAGGGTAGACTTTTATTCGTTACGGTCCTGTCGTATTTATTCTTACCGACGGGCTTGGCAGTGTTTGCCCCCTCCTCAGGGCTTCGATCTACGTGGGCATACGTTTGGTCACTGGATGCACCTCTCATCCATGTCTGAGACGTTTCGTTGCTGTTTCTTTGCGTTCAGGGACTTAGACAATATCTTGTTGGACATCGGTCAGGAGATTTGTGAATTTTGTTTGTATGTATCTTTACCGTATTTCCGTAATTGCACTGCTACCACTACCAGTAGTTTTCTCTCCCCGATCCCTGCCCTCTTAGCCAGACCGGAACCAGAGTCTGTTTCCAGGGTCACCGCGTGGAGGTTAGGGGCAGGGTCTTGGTTAGCGCGCCCCTCGCTAACCCTGGCTCATGTTACCACCATGACCTCATGAGCCTTTTGACCCCTAAGCCACATCTATTATGTCCTTAATGTCCCTGTTTCTTTCAACTCAAACATTCGACAAAATTCACTTCGAATAAGTTCTCTATCAAAACTATCTACCACTTTCTTTCTATCTTGCATTCTTGGTTGCAGTGCACATGTACATGAACAGTCTTGGATCCAGCTATTAAAAGTACGTCGATTTACTCCCAAAACGCACATTGACCTCTGCTCAGAGTTAGAAATGCTCCCACCCTTAGGTTCTCTACAAAAATATTGATACATCTGCATTGTGATGCATTGCAGTGTTACAAAATTTACTCTTTGTGAAGATCCTACAATGTGCACACCTCTGAAAGGAATGAGGCTATTGAAATGACCTTTGAAAAACTAAACATAACTTGTCAGTTCAATTGTAAACACTTTTGGTCCTCCGGTAAATAACGGGGAAACACTAAAAACACGTGGATATTGAGGTTTTTTAAATTGCACAATAACAACAATAATGCTACTGTAAGCGTTTCAAATGTATGTCTAGTTCATGTTCGATGTTTTTTGTATACCACATATAAGCTAAAGTGAAAACCTGCTGTTTGTTTTCATTGCAATTATTTCCTTGCAATGTCATGACGATTAATAGAGCAAATGTAAAATATCACCTCTTTACGTTAAAGGGCTCCGGACTTACAGAATTTCAAACATGGGCATGAGTTTTGAAACGCACTATAGTGAAAATGTGTCTGAATTTTATTTCCGTTAATTGCCCGTCTGCCCAGCATGTTCGTAGCGCGTTGGACTACGGGTGACTATCCCTCTGTGTGTGCGGGTTCAATTCCGCGGGATGGCAGAAAAAGGAACAGATTTCCCAGATTTACGGTGTTCGTGGCACCGAACCGAAGGGTTACGATGTCCATGGCACCAAGCCGAAGAGCTGAAAAGCTCAAGTGCTTCTGGATCGGAGGAAAAAAAAAATGTTCCTTTAATTTGCAATAAAGGACAACAATAGTTTGTTCTCTAGAACGGGTACTTCATCATTTGTGAAAGCATTCAAGTGAAAATAGCTACCCACATTGACTAGTTTAGCAAATCCCAGATTAAATCTGTTTCCACACTATACATACACATGATTGAAAGTCACTAGACAACATGTTTGATGCTGTGACAGAGTATTCTGTCTCTTTCCATCCCTGCTGTCCCAATTGTTTCCTGCTGTCCATGTTGTTCCCTGCTGTCCACATTGTTCCCAGCTGTCCACCTTGTTCTTTACTGTCCACATTGTTCCTTGCTGTTCATGAAATTTGCTGTCCATATTGTTCCCAGCTTTCCTTATTGTTCCCTGCTGTCCACTTTGTTCCCTGCTGTCCATGTTGTTCCCTGTTGTTTCCTGCTGCCCATGTTGTTCCCTGCTATACACATTGTTACCTGCTGTCCACGTCGGGCCCAGCTGTTCATGTTGTTCCCTGCTGTCCACATTGTTTCCTGTTATCATCTGTCTTTTATAAGAGAATCAATGTGTCATCTTCCACACAGATTCTGCTCGAGTATTTTTGTAGCTTCATTTCTTGCAAGAAAACTTTGATCCTTTCAGCTACTCTATTGGACTGGGTTAATGCTAGGATTATCTGGCAAGACACATGGAAGTCTTCTTGTGATTCTTCTTAATGGTATGTAAGAAGCACATTAACAGGGGCCATTTAATTACTTCTGCTAGAGAGCTGATTGCTGTCTTGATCTGTTCATATAATGAGTATTGCTTTAAGTAAGATGCATTATTCTTGAGTAAGTGCCACTTTCTACAGCTTGTTACAGAAAGTCACATATTCTGCATTGGTTAACTGTATGCTCACCATTTCTAATTTGTAGTTGCATACCCAGTGCTCTCAAGTCAAACTAAGATTGATGACCAACTCTAAGTTGATGGTCAGGTACAAAGTCAACATTACTAATTCTGGTTGTCTAAATTTAATGAGCTACTTTTGTATGTTAATGTCCATATAGAACTATCCAGTATGGACTTTGCAAACTGGACTAGACCACACACTTTTTTTTCCTTCCTGGCTCAATATTTATAGATCCTCATCAATCTATTCTGTATGTCACCACACCTGTTATCTATGTCATGACACATCGTTACTGTCAATATCTAGGCATACATTTGTTGACAACATTATACAAAGTTATCTATGTCATGATACATCACTACTGTCAATATCTAGAAACACATTCCTGACATTATACAAAATGTATCTGTCGTGACACATCGCTACTGTCACTATCAAGACACACATTCCTGACATTATACAAAAGTTATCTATGTCATGACACATCGCTACTGTCAATATCTAGACACACATTTGTTGACAACATTATTCAAAAAAGTATCTATATCATGACACACCGCTACTGATTTGTTGACAACATTATACACAATTTATCTATGTCATGACACATTGCTACTGCAGGCATAGATTTATTGACATTACATAAAATTCAATCAGAACTGTTTTTCCCAGAAATGTAAGACACTTCTTAAAACTGACAAAATTGCTTGATCAGAATCAAATATCCTACTATGCCAGTTATTATAAAGATGACTAGAAATACATGACTGCTGAAAATTTAGCTTTATCACTGTGAACATGGACGTTATATAATGTATTTACTTTTGAAGGTTGGTGCTGATCCACAATCTGAACTTGATAGTTTTATTTACACAACGAAAGACCGTAATAAACTGATAGATGAACCACTTGCAGGTGAGTACACAAGTTTTAGTTTTTATCCTGACTGATTACATCTATAATTGCTTTTTCGCAAGAAAAATGTGATTTATTCAGCTACTGTACTGGACTGGGTTAATGCTAGGATGTATCTGGCAAGATACATGGAAGTCTTCTTGTGATTCTTCTTAATGGTATGTAAGAAGCACATAAGCAGGTGCCATTTAATTACTTCTGCTAGAGAGTTAAGACAATGTTGCATACTATCCCCTCTGCTTTTCATCACATATATTGACCAAATCTGTAAAACAGCTAACACAAACGAAGGAAACAACCTCAGAGAACTCTTAAACAAATTTCTTTTTGCAGATTATCAGGCAATCATATCAACAACAGAAGAACAACACATTAACAGACTCCAGTTAGCATGAAGAGAGCAACACATTAACAAACTCCAGTTAGCATGTAACGAATACAACATCAGAATAAACATCAACAAAACCAAAGTAAGGACATTTGGCAGAGAGGAAAGCGCTACCAATATCTGCATCGACAATCGCTCATTAAAACAAGTAAAAGACTTCACATAGTTAGGGAGCATTTTTCAGCAAACGAAAGAATAACTAATGAAATTCAACACAGATGCAACAAAGCAAATCAAATGATAGGACAAATGGCGCCAATTTTAAAATACAAATATATCACCATGAACACAAAAAGAACAATGTTCAATACAATCTTTCTCCCCACATTATGCTACCAGTGCCAAACCTGGTCACTGACAATAAATGATAGAAGAAAAATAGTCACGACAGAGATGAAGTGTCTACGCAGAATGCTGGGTGTAACAAGAAGAGACCGGTTGAGAAATGAAGACATCAGGAAAAAAGTGGGTACAACATCAGTACTAGACTTCATCAAGAAACAGCAAATTAAATGGTTCGGTCACATAAGCAGATTACCAACAGACAGTGCACCTCAAAGAGCAATGCTGCTCCAATACAATGGGAACAAAGCAAAAAAAAAGCCATGCAAAAGATAAA
Source organism: Arion vulgaris (assembly GCA_020796225.1). Classification (NCBI taxonomy): domain Eukaryota; kingdom Metazoa; phylum Mollusca; class Gastropoda; order Stylommatophora; family Arionidae; genus Arion; species Arion vulgaris. The sequence continues at coordinate 37,008,819 of CM036757.1, read as the reverse complement.
CCTCAGAGATAACAGAGGCGACGAAAGACACTATCTACGAAGCGCACACAAGAGCCCGTTTTAGAAATCTTCTTGACCTGACGCTGTGAGGCAAACAGGATTGGAGAAAAAAACGAAAGAAAAGAAAGATTACATCTATATTTTATTTATTATCCTTGAAATTAAAATTCATAAAACAGTGGTATATTGATAACAGGTTATGGAAGAACATGACAGACTAAATATGGAAGTGAAACATAAGTGTATGACATTGAAAGAGAATTGGTTCAATTTGAGATGTAGTGCAGTCATGTACCACAAATAAAAATGTAAAATGAAGTAAGGTAATTTTACAAAGTACACTTCTTGTTCTTCTTTCTTCTTTGCGTTCGCTCATTACGATCAATTTTTATCACTCTTTGTAATATGTTTGATATTTGCCAAGAACGTGTATACGTTGCACATTGGTTTGGTAGGCCCCTAAACGCATAGACTTCTACACGCTTAGGACGTATGCATCCGATTTCAGCCAAACCTCCTTAGTCGCCTCTTACGACATGTGTGGAAGGTAACAGTGGTTCTATTCTTTACACCCCAAATCTGGGCCCCGGTAACCACTCGGGCGTACAAAGTACAAAAACAAGATTAAGCACTGTTTCGACCAAAAGGCCTGAAACGAGATACAGATGCTGGTCCTTAACAATAGACATTATGGAATCATAGACAGTGAAATGATTAATTTCTAACTGCAACAAAATGCAAATATGTGACTAAAAATATTTTTAAAAAAAATATATGGGGAAAACTAGAAATGGAAACATATTTTTTTTAAATAAATTAATAACATAACAATAATAAAATATATATGTTTAATATTCACACTTATATAAACAGATTTATCAGCAGCTTTAATTGCCTGCCTGTTCTGTGTGAGATGTCTGCCATCTGCCACAGTCCTACTCAGCATCGATGACATCCTGCATCCATCTTCTCTTTGATCTTTCTCTCCTTCGTCTGCCTAATCTCATGTCCTTCAGAATGATCTTCTTCAGAGAATCATGTAATTTTATATGTTCAAAACATTTCATTTATCTCTTCCTTATCAACCGCTTATCTTAAATTGTAAGCTGTTACAAAATGGAGATATTTGTTATATTTTCTGTAGCACTTACATTCGAAAGGATTAATCAATTTTTAAACTGTTTAGTAATAACCCATGCCATACAGTGATGTGTTAATAATATTGAATACACTAATATCAACAGAAACTAGTGCTACACATACTGTTGACCAGACCAGTAACAAAATACTGGTTCAGAGGAAGGGAAAGAAGAAATCATGTCAACTTCCATGGTGGTGTGTTTGGGTAGCATGGCTCTTGCTTGTGCTGTGCACTTTAATGTCTGCTGCTCTTGTGACCTTCTATGGAATTTCCTTTCAGGTAATTCATCATTAGAAAAAAATATGCGCACTGTCAACATGTAATTACCAAATTTGCAAGCAGAAGGATCAACTTCAATAAATTTATATCTTTAAAATCAATGTGCTACAGTTTTGTTTGCTCTTACAAATACAGTGCCCCCATTATTTACAATCTTGAGGATAATTGTAGAACAATTGAAGGAATCTTTGAGGGCTATGATTTAGATGTTATGTTTAGACATGGGATACATTTTGTTAATTTTCTTGAATCTGTTGTCACTTAATTGATTGTGTATGACCAGTCACTTGAATGTAAATATGGCTTATCGTATGGACTATGCATCACTTAGATGATTATTACTATTTTGTTACTTTTCGATTACTTTTCGTTCTGATTCGACTTTGATATTAACAGGAAACTACTTAAAGGTGATGTGTAAACGATAACGAATACATATCATCGTGGCTTATGCTAGAAGAAGAAGCGAAACAGTTTACCATTCATTCTAAGATACCATGTGATCGAAAAATTGTCTTGATGTTTGTGCATTAATAAATGGATATTCAACCTATTGTTCATCAAGACACCTTCATAAATTGGAGTTTTGCTCTAACAATTTCATTTTTTATTTTTATTGAATGCCAATGTTTCCTGTATAATTAAAACTGCATTATATTTGCAATAAAGTAAAGATTTTGTGAAACTGCATCCATAAGTCATATTGTAAATCATTTTTAGAAACAATAATTTAGCTTTGCTAAACCGCGAGTGCAATTTTTCAGGAACTAAAAAAACAATTCCGTCCCAGAGGCTAAGAAAACTTCTTAGCGAATCAGTTAAATTAATTTCCTTAATATGTTAGTTAGTTACTGCACTCAGTAGAGATTCATAAGTGCTTATTTCATCAGCTACAGAAAAGTAAGCTTTGATTTCTGTAAAATACTCGTTATGTACACATCTCATTCATCCATGTAGGGGTTCTTGACAGCTAATGCTGTGTTCGATGTCCAATTTATCCAGTCATAGGATAGAATTCTTCCTTGTTGAGTTAGCCTTTTTATGGTATGCTTGAGATATTGTATATATCTGAAATGGTATATCTTGAATAAACTTCACTGTCTTTTGTAGTTCACACAGAGTACATATTCTTTCCATCTATTTTTTAATATCTTGGCTGTTGGTAGGTGGTTTCTTAGACTTGTTATTTATAATGAGGAACTGAATTGAATAGTTCTTCTCCTAGTTTAATTGCCTTGATGCTTCTGTAAAACTTTCTTGGTGAGTAGTACATAATTCTTCAAAATGTTTTCTATAATTTGCCCATGATTCTGATTTAGATGATTTTACTTTGTTTTTACTATTCCTTCCTGCCTTTCTGCATTGGGTGTAGTCTTCATTAAATTTTGAATTATGCCACTAGTGAAAAGTTTTTTCTTTTCTTGTATAGATCTTTTAACTTCTTCATTCCACCATGCTGTGTGTTTTCTGTGCTTCTTTCACTTTTTTTTAAGTTTGCAGTTTCCTTTCACTATATACAGGATAGTTGTTTTGAATATTTGCTATTCTTTGTTTATGTTGTTTACTCCCTCTAGATTTTAGGACCGTTAGGAATTTATTGTCTGATTATATATGTTCTGTGTCTGTAAGAAGTGAATTTCTTCACTTCTGTTGTATCCTTTGCTTGATAAAGGCATTTTGGTCGAAACATTGCTGTGTATCGTTATTGATTTTGTAAAGCTACAGTCCTTTTTTTTACTTGTTTTACTATTGCTGCATAGTTTTACTGCAGTCTTATATTGATAATACTTTACTCCTTGTAGGGTGTTAAAGGCCATTGTGACTGCTCCCTCAATTTGATTCATGGTTTCATTATTGCTTAGTTATTTTCTTATCTATTATTTCAATTTGTTGAGTTGTACTCCTGCCTTGTTTTCTATTTGGTTTTTGGAACCAAAGTACCACTTGTCTGTATCAGAGTCTAGTATTGCATTTGGGATGGCTCTAGTATTTTTATTCTCCATTTTCAATCCTTTTTACTAGTATAAAGTCGATCTGTGATGCTTGGTTAATTGGTGATGCTTGCTCGATTTATACCAAGGAGTGGTTACCGGGGCCCAAATTTGGGGTGTAAAGAATAGAACCACTGTTACCTGCCACACATGTCAAAAGAGGCGACTAATGAGGTTTGGTTGAAATCGGATGCATGTGTCCTAAGCGTGTAGAAGTCTATGCGTTTAGGGGCCTACAAACCAATGTGCAACGTATACACGTTCTTGGCAAAGATCAAACATATCACAAATAGTGATTAACCCTTTAGCTACTAAGGACGTATATATACGTTTTTCCCATTCACTACTAAAGGCGCATTAACACATCTTTTATTATCTCTCCTCTGTGGGCTAAAGACGTGTTAAACCCTTAACCATTGGGATAATGGGATTTCGATCATTTATGAACGATGCAACATGCCTATTTAAGTGGCCATAATTTTGTATCTATTTTGCATTCAAGTTGGTAAAATTTATGTTATCTAATGCAGAAGATATGATAATCTAATAAAAAATTATAAAAAAAATAATTATATATTTTTTAGATGTATAATCTCGTTGACTGGAGCACACCTCATTTTCCACTTGCCATTTTGTAGAAACGTCCAAATTGCTCCATCCAAAAAGAACCAAATATGTGATAAAATGGATTTTAATAACAGACTACTGTCCTGATGAAGAAACCAGTGATTCTTGAAATATCTATGCTTGTGTCAGATGAACATTCTATGCCTGTGTCACTTTGACTGTTTGCAAGATGCCCGATAACTTTTTTCTTGATTATTTTCTTTATCAAATATCATTGCGTAATCATATTTTTGTTCAATAATATCTTTTACTTGCAATGTTTAGAAATTATATACCTATTTAATGTTTATGTATGCTACTATAAGTGTTAGTTCTTTATGGGTGCTTACTAGACCAATTCGGCATCATTTTCTCTTGAAGGCCATATTTATTGACTTTTTTCTTTACAATATGAAAATATTGAATATTATAAATTTCATGATTACTGCCTTTCATATTTTCCAAACATGTTTAAATTCAAATATGTTTTGCAAATATGAAGACTTTAAAAGACTGTAATGAAAGATTTCATTATATTCGTCATACTTATGTTTTTCCTTCTTTGTGACTGTAAAAACATTTGTCATTTGTAGAATAATGTATTTTTAGACTTTTCATAAGTAGGTCACGGATATCATAAATTACATCACACTTATGTTAAAACCACATATCCTGATAGCCCATCCAATTAACTTTCCAACCATATATAACATGCCTATTTTCAATGCAAAGAACATGTATGGTTGCTAAATATAGAGCAGGGCATCAAAAATATAGAAAAAACCTTAAAAACCTGCCAATGGTTAAGAGTTAACACGTTATACATTGCCTGTCACTGCTTGAGTTTGTGTTACATACACTGCTTGAGTTACATTCACGTTTGTGACCTAGAAACAAAGAGTAGCTATTTGTAGATAAGTCTTCGGAAAGTATGTATCAGCGAAAGGGTTAAAATTGGTCGTAATGAACGAACGCAAAGAAGAAGAAGAAGATACCAAGTCAATACCTGACTTCTCCTATATTGGTAAAAGGTACTTGTGACAACTAAATAATATTCTGCACATAGATTAAACTGGTGTTCTCCATTGCTGTTGCATTTGTTTATATTCCAGATGGGAACTTGTTGCATTTATTCAGTATTTTGTTGTTTCCTAGAAAGGTCAAAACTTTGTTGAATAGTCTGTGTAAACTGTTTATTCCTACCTCTTTTCCTGCTTTTAATAGGTCAGCAGGTATATTGTCTGGGTCTGGTGCTATGTTGGATGGTGCTCAGATGGATTCAGTTAGTATAACGCATAATCAAAACATGTTTTTGGAGCTCCTTTTACCACTTTTTTCAGTATTATATATTTTTTTCATATATATTATGTGATTAGGTCAACTGAAAAAGTTTGTTGTGGCTCTGTGCATTGTATTTTGACTATTTTTATTGTACAGATGTTGAATAACACAGTTAATAGTTGGGATCATTGAGGCAATTCAAAATATATGCATTGAGTTCACCATTAAAGGGATAATCACAGTCAAACAAAGCATACATCAGGTTGTACAGTTCCCTCTGTTCTACACATTCTCTAGGTAAAAGTAGCATTTCTTGTTTGGACTGAAACCCCTCATAAACATATGCAATTGTTTCAGCATTACATTAAAGTTTTGTTTGACATAACATATCTGAGCCCACAAAGTTATTTGGTATGTTTCTCAACACTCCAGGTACTTAAATTAAGAATGTTTTCTCTTCTCAGGATTATACTTGCAAAAAATGGATCACATCACTGATTATTTCTTTCTTTACTTCAATTTTCATAACACAGCCTCTGAAGGTACGCCCTATATCTGTATATTACATCAGAATTTTAAAATAGCTATTTGTTCCATGTGTCTGCCTTCGCTTTTCAATGACAAGTGAATAAAATTAGTAATCTGGGGTCAAAGGCGCAAGGAAGCGGTGCGCCAGGATTAGGGAGCTGGCTCTAATCCCTTGCTCGCACCTCCATGTGGTGACTCTGGTAAACAGACGGTAGTTCCGGTCTGGCTAAGAGGGCAGGTGCCGTGGGAGAGCTACTCTGGGGCAAGTAGAGATGTAAAGGTAGTCACCCTAGATGGGATCCGTTCGCAGCACAGATGGGGGAACTCCCAGAGTGGCTATTAATGCTCGCCTCTCCTGGCTGTTGGGAAAAGCTTGAAGGATAAAAGTGGTACCACGTGGGGCGACACTTGGACCGCGCATGCTTTCTCTTGAACCCTCTCTCTTGAGCCGATGAGTATGCTGGGAGTCGGGTTGAGCTCCACGTGGGTCCACATAGGCAGATCGAAAGACGTTGACCACGCGGGGCGAAATTCGGAGCCCGTGCATGCTCTCTTTTGAGCCCTCTCTCTTTAGTAGATGAGTATGCTGGAAATCGAGCTGGAAAGATGAACGTGGAACCGCGAGTGGCGAAACTCGGAGCCCGCGCATCTGCCAGGCATGGGTGTCGAGTTGAGCTGCACGTGGGTCCACATAGGTCAAAACTCTGGCCTCCATCACAGAGATGGGGACAAACTCAAAGGCATCGAAGAGACGCCGACCCGCGTGTGGCGATATTCGGAGCCCGTGCATGCTCTCTCTTGAGCCCTCTCTCTTGAGCCAATGTGTATGCTGGAAGTGTAGTTTAGATGCAGATGGGTCTTCATGAGGCGAAACACAATTTTGCCCCCTGGAGCCGGACAGCCCAGGAAAATGCGAGCATGGAGGGAATTGACGGAAATGGTGAGGAAGGCAATAGGGCAGAGCAAGCACGCATGCTGACGAAGCGATAGTGGGCCACACCGACGGGCAGGCGTGCATGACACGGCATGCAAGATAAACGCGGCAAGCTGCAAACATTGCAGGCAAGAGGGTGTGCGTCCCACCCAAATGTGCAGAACAACTGGTAAGTGCAGCAGAAGTAAAGCCAGTGCACGGTATCATGGCACGGCAAGCGAGGCAGACACGGCAAGCGAGGCAGACACGGCAAGCGAGGCAGGCACGGCAAGCGAGGCAGGCATGGCATGTAAGGCAAGCGCGGCAGGCACAGCAAGCGAGACAGGCACAGTAAGCGCGGCAGGTCTCATCCAAATGTGCAGAACAACTGGAAAGCCCAGCAGAGGTAAAACCAGTGCGCGTTCCCGCTCGCAGGGAACTACTGCTGCCTTGTAGTTGATTGGGGACATCAAATGATAGCAGAGCAAACCGTACACAAAGCTAGACGGTAGGCAAACCAAGCAGTCCATTAACAAGACTGGTAACGCTGGGCAGATGACGCTCATCAGCCCGGGAGGGCAGGTCGTCTACGGGTCGCTGCCCTGAAAGACAATAGCAACCTGCTGCCTTGTGGGTTTTGGCTGGGGACAGCAAAAGGCTAGCGGAAATCGAACCGTACACAAACGCTGGTTGAAATCGAACACACCACCGAAGGATAAGCTTCTGAGCTCCAATTGGTACTGAAGACTTGTGCACGTACATCCCGTTCTGATGTTTAGCTGTTTATATATCACAATAGAATGATAAAAACGGCTTAAGAACGATTGAGAGAGAGAGAGAGATTAGTAATCTAAAAGAAACTTTGAACTCATGTCATTGCCTAAATATGCAATGATAAATTGATTGATTACCTGATTCGCTAAAAATATAAAATTTAAAATTTCTTTATATTGTTAAAAACTAGTGATACATTTGTTGAAAGTAGTAACTTTTCATCAACAGGTGATACTCACTGCTATCTTTTTGTCCCTGGTTATTAAAAATCCAGGAGAGGATGATGATGATGAGATAGAAGAAAGTGACAGTGCAGTGTACCCAATCCATCTAGAAAATGAACTCTTACATCCAGCCAATGACTGTGAGTTCTGTTTTTAAAACTAGTAATATAAGGTTATTATCAAGTTTTGGTTTGTAATTCAAGTTTAAGCCATAGCTTATTATAAGCCAATTGGTTATTTTTGTGTTTTGTAAAAAAGAATTGTATGATCTAATTACTTTTTATGCTTCTTGTTGAGCATTGTACTTTTAGAGACTTTTGGTACATGTGTGATAACCATTCAGTGAGTAAATGTGCTTCCTTCCATGATAACTTTGTGCATACTTTCTCTTCCTTTCTAATGTGTCTATTTCATGTGAATATTGGTTTTACTTTCATGCTCTATCCCTGCAATTTCTATTTCAGTACCTTACATGTTATGTAACTGGATGTTTTCTGTAGTGCATATACATTTTTCACGCTATTTATTTAGTTTGTTGCTTATCTTGATTTTAATTAATTTTGTCCAAAATGTGTTCTTTTCCGGCTGTATTTTGACACCAAGTTTTCTTACTTTAATTGCTCATGGCTGTCTGTTGGATGTGGACACAGCAATTGTTGTTTCTATACAACAATCTAAGGAGTTGGGAATAACACATTGTACAAACAGGACTGGATGTCTGAGGGACAGAATGATGAGTGCATTTCATACCCTTCAATGGCCTATCAGGAAATGAAGCTATTTGTTATTTGGTGCAAGCATCCTGAAGAGGAATTTTTCTAACATGAAACATAGTAGAAATTATGTTATTGTACATGCAGTTGTAGAGGCAATTGAGCATCTTCCAGGCGCTATCAATGTCGTCATCTTTGCTACATAGTTTACGAAGTCACAAAAGGTGGGAGAGTGGCAATGAGTCCCATCAAGCCCATCGTTAGGAAGAGATGTAGAGGAGGAAACTATGAGCTTAAGTATGTTCATACTGATGTTTTAAGGCAGGGCTGGTGAATGGTGAGAGTGATGCACAGAAAGTTGACACAAGAAATAGAGATGTCAGAACTCAACTGAACAGCAGAAATGAAATTATTAATAAAATTAATGAAGAAAGATAAAACAGTCTCAGTAACATCAGTGATGCCAACATTGTCATCATCTTATCATTGATAAATATATGGATAATGGCTACTTCATAGGTACTTCAAAGCTATGAACAGACAAGCATAACTAGACCCCATTTCTATATTCATGCCTAGACCACTGATCTGATTAAAGAAAGCTGACCATTAACTCCTTTAGAACCAAACGCCACACTACGTGGCTTTGGGTTGGAAGCCTTTTTACCAGGAGTCACACTAAAGGGCGTTTTTTGATTATAAAATAAAATGGCTTGTAAAAACATAGCTTTTGCCCTGGTCCACTAAGAGTTAACTCAATTGAATTGAGATTAAGTAAGAACTAGTTCAGTAAGACACATTAATGTAGGAGTGGAGACAAAGGACTTCATTCTTCTATGGAGAAAGGATTGTAGAGCGTGTAGACCATCAGAATGAAATGGTAAAGAAGTGCAAAAGGAACAAACATCAAATAGCAAGGAATAATACATATGGTCAGCTGACAATGCAAGGAGGATTAAATAGTCAAAGCATGATAATGATTAATATCCTTGAAACATGAAGGAATTGTCTTATCTGTATAGATTAAAAACAGTGGCTGGAATGTCAAGAAAAGTGTTCAGTAGGACAAGATCAGGCATAGACAATAGGTCTACCAAGATTGTTGTGTTTATTAGTTTTTTAGAAAGTTTGTAGAATTCATACATACCTAGACTGTTGGATATGTTGAATTAATTTGTATAGTACTTTGTATGCAAATGTTGCTGGACGGAAATTGAATTAACACAGAAAGGGACTCGTACACTGTGTTTGGTTGCCTAAAATAAATGTATGTTTTATTTCAACTTGTTTGAAAGAGACCTATGGCTTGAAACAAAAGGTGGCAAAGAGAATTGATATTAACCACATCATTTGTCAGATGGCAGGTCAGATTTTAAGTATTAAGTGCAGTGAAGTTTGTTTTGTTAATCAATATTGTTCATCCATGTGTAAAAAATTAAATTTTGGGATTTTAAATCAATTAAAATATGACCAATGTAAAATGTATATTTTCAAAGCAACATTCAGACCAAAAGGGATTGGATATAAGCCTCTAGATCACAAAGTGCTAGCAAAGATACGTGCTCAGCGCTTGAAGGAAGTCCAGATGTGGTCAGTGATCAGAGAGATTATCTGCTATACCTTATTCATCTGGATACTTCTGATTATCTCCCATCGAAACCGTGGTCCTGACAATTTCAACTATAAGAATACAATGACAAGAACATTCTTAAACAATCGTGCGACAGACATCAACTATGAAGATGTAAGTACAGTATGGCTAATGACAAGACTGAATATATAATATAAGGTTGTAAAGTAGTTAGTCAAAGAGTAATAAAGATAGCTACAAACAATGTGTACCAGCAACAATGTTTTAATTGAATTTGTATTTTCTTGAGTTATGTCCCCTTTGCCTATCTTCCTAGCTCGATCAATTGATGGAGGTATAAATATGCCAATTAGATAGTTTTATAGCACCTGCAAATTTTGTTTTTGTTAATATACGAAACAACTGTGGAACGTATAGCTATAAAATAATTAAGCTACATAGACATCTATGTAATTCTCCGCAATTTTGTTTTATAACATTATATAACTGTTTAGCTATTGCTGTGTGAAATAGACATACTTATGATGGTGACAGCGAAGAACTACATTATTGGATTTCTGCAATAAACTCTATAGGTATGTTCTTATTTTCCATTGTGAAAGAATTACTCCTCAGAAGAAATGTTCCAAAGTTTGCACATAAACATAATGCTGAAATAGAATCAAGTCATTAGAATCTGCTGAACTATCTGGAAATGAGACACACGCAAATTTTGCAAGTGTGTGTATATTTAACTTAGAAAAATAATGTAGGTAGGATTGATCACTTAGTTAGTGAGAACACAATCGGGTAAACTAATTTGATTTTCTTTTAGTCAAGTTAGCTAAAACTATAAAGATATAATTGTGTGCAGCTCTGCTTCACAACATTATATACTGAAGCACATTAATAACGCACCACCTGTATAATCCAGGAACAGAGTGTGAAATGTAAATATAAGTGTTTACAAGCTTACATATTTGGAATCCTTATTCATTTTCCTTTCAATGCATGATGGTAATTAATTTGTACATTTGATTGTTATGAAATTAATTGTATTTTGTGCAGGAGAACACCAAAAATACGAGCAATAAAACAAAATTCATTCACACTATCCTCAGTATCTGGTATGTCCACCGTGTGCTTGCAAACAAGCTTGGCAGCGGCTCCGCATGGAATGCACAAGTCTGTGAAGGAAATTATGTGGAATCAAGTCCCATTCACGTGTAAGAGCATCTGCAAAGTCACGCATCTGCAAAGTGCTCTCCACACCGTCGTCAAATCCGCACACGTCCATCAGCAAAGGATAGGTTGAATCTGCTCTCGTCTGTGAATAGGACAGCATTCCACTGCAGTCTAGTCCATCTGACATGTTGTTCTGCCCATTGCAGGCGCTGCTGACGATGTCTGTGAGTCAAGTTTGGCCGAACATAATGTCGTCTTGCAGTAAGGCCTGTATCTCTGAGTCGTCGTATGACTGTCATTCGAGAGACTTGCCCACGTCTACCCACTATTGCTGTTGCTGTTCGACTTGCCGGGAGAGAACGATTCTTTAGGTGACTCAGCACAATATGGCGATCTTGCGCAGGGGTAGTAACTCGTGGTTGGCCACTCGACGTCTATCCGGGGACTACCAGTGGCTCCATAATGTTCACTGAGACGTACAATAGTGCTGTGGTGGCAATTCATCCTTCTGGCAATGGCCCTCGAGGTCATTCCGGTAGACAGCATTACAATGGCTCGTTGGCGGTCATTTTCCGATATTTTAAGCTTTATTCAATTCAACTTCAAGCATGTAACATACAATTTCATTTTACATTTACAGTTTGCAAATATTTAAAGTAATAGACATCATGTTGTTAAATTTTAGTAACAGACAATTTCAAATTCAAGACAAAGGTTATAAATATCAAATTACGTACAAGTCATAGAACATCAAATTACGTTATCCAATTTCATCTTACAAAGAATCATGGTAGACATTCAAACTCTATACACATAATTTTTCTAAAGTTAAATCAGTCTCTAACACGGACTTTTACTTAACACCAGTTCCTAACACAAAGGCTATAATTTTAACTTATTTTAGTCTTTTATCACTTGCACAATGATATCCTGTTTGTGTCACTTTGTTCGTTTCCTATACGATGAAACCGAATTTAAAAACCGTTTCTCCAAAGCCTATCTTTCTCACTCGACACCTGAATTGGTGCTCTTCTATTGGCAATGTGTGTCGTGTTATTTGTTATTGGTGTGTTGGATGTATATATGTTGGAAAAGTCGTGCGTTGTATTGGAAATTACTGTGTTTAGCGTTGTTTCTGCACACCCATACGAGTAACCTGAAATCTGCCAGCATTGTTAGTATTCGTTGTTGATTGCTAGAATCTGCATGAGGGATTATATTAAGCATGATGGCTTTGTACATGTCTACTTTTGTTTTTGTGAGTGTGTTTATTTGCTGTTCTATGAGACATCTGGTCGGCGTGATTGTATTGCAGAAGAAAAATATGTGGTCCTCTGTTTCTGGCACATTTGATGTGCAAAGATGACAGTTATTTTTATGGGTTGTGATTGTCGTCCTCTTTTGTTTATTATCGGAGAAATGCTGAAAAGCAATCTGTACATGATTTCTTTTGCTTTTGGGGATGTTTGTGTTTTATGTAGATTTTTGAATGGTTCTGTGAAGTCTTGTATGAATAGGTTGTATCCCCGTTTAATTCTATCTTGTAGCGATGGCTCCTGTTTACTGATTAAGTGGTTATAAATGTTTTTGGAGTGCTGTTTTATTAGGTGTTCATTATCTCTTATATATTTTATACATCCTTGATAGAACGGGGGCATTGTCCCAATGTGATGAGGTGTTGTATGCTGTATTGCATGTAGTCGTGTGAGACGTAGTCCGATGTAGTAGTGTGCCAAAGGGTAGGGTATGTGGCAGGTGTTTTACTGTGTTAACGGTATGTGTCTTACTGGTGTATATCCTGTCTAGTCTGCGTGACACCCCGTGTGCGTGTGTCTTGTCTGTGAATGTTGTGTCTGTGCCATTTGGAATTATTTGCCGGTAAGTATCTAAGAGGTTATGTTTTTCTATTATTGCTCGAAATGCCTCTTCTGTGCGTATGCGTTTCGAATTTATATGTTGTGATGTAAGTGTTGTGTCTTTCCTGCTGAGTATTATGTTGAAATCTCCTCCCATAATAATATTACTGTTTTTATATTGTTTTAATTTATTTTTCAAATTTTGATAAAAAGTTGGGTCGTCGGAATGCTTTGCTGGGCCATAAACGTTAACTATTGTATGGGCCTCCGTGTTGTTTTGTTTGTTTTGTATCTGTATTATTGTGATTCTACCCTCCCTGTCGTTGTTTTTGTGTGTGATTTGCCATGTGTCGGATGTCTGTAGTATAGCTGTCCCTCTATTGTTTGTTCCTAAACTGTAGTGAGCATTTCTTATTCCTATTTTGGTAGTGGTTATGTGCGCTAGTGTTAGGTTGTGGATGTTGGTTTCTTGTAATAAGATGAAATCTGTGTTATATGTATGTATTAAGTTTGTTATGTGTTGGACTTTGTTCCCAAGCCCTGATGTTTAGTGTTACTAATGTGAGTTTGGTGAATTTAATGTTACAACAAACATTGACGGATACCTTTTACTTGTTAAATGATGGTTACGAAATCCTGATTGTCTGGTATTGTCTCTGTATGGTCGGTCTGGATATTCTGAGGACTTTCTTCGAAAATTTATGCTGCCAGTTCAAACCACGAAGAGGTGGCTGTGAGTGTTGGTATAATGTTGAAGTCGGCGGCGTGTGTATAGTTTTCTTGTTCGCTGTCTGATATCTTTGTCTGTCGTGACTGTTCTCCGGGTTCAGTGCTTGTCGTTAGTTGTGTGTAGCTTCTTCGTACTGTTGGTGTCTTGTTTCTCTTCCGTTTACGTTCTATTTTCTTAAAGTTGTCGCTTGAGTCATCGGATTCCATATCTGCGTTGTCGGTAGGATTCGAGTGGGATGTTGACGGTCTTTCCCCGTGGTCGTTGTTTTTCGTCGTTGGCGTCTTCTGTTCTCTGTGTGTTGGTGGTTTCTCAGGAGGAAACGTAGCTGCAGTTGTTGCGGACTTGACCTCTCGTGATGGTGGCACTGGATCTTGTCCTTCTTTAGAGGGCATTGTCGTTGGCGATTTTTCGAGTCTTACTGCTAGTTTCGGATTTTGTCTTTTGCCAAATGGACACTAGCTTGACCAATGCGTGTCTTGGCCGCACGTAGCACATTGTGTTCTCCGGCCCGGCAGAGTAATCCATATGTTGCTCTGGCTCTCCTCGTTCTCACCATGTATGTTGATTTTTGCGTGATGTGGGATTCTTTTTGGAGTAGGTTTATATGTAAAGGCCCACTTATCCGGGCACTGGGAATTTTGACACTTCTGTCTTTGGATCACCTGTGATTGTTTGCGCTAAATTTTGCACATGTGTTATTGTCATTGTGGGGGTACCCAATGGATCACCCCTTGCTCTTTCCTTCTCTAAATGTTCGATTGTGACGGCTAGTTCTGGGTCTTGAAGTTGGAAGGTTGTGCCGTGAATTCTTTGGTAGTGCTGAATGTGTGCCGCTGAGGACAGAGTCGCAAACCATTTATGAGTGTTTTCGAAGCGGTAGACGGAGGTGACTCCACCGGAGCCGATCCCTCCTGGTCCCATCAGTATGCTGGTCATAAGAGAGTATGATATTTTATGGACTTGTGGTCCGCTTACTGTGATCACTAGTGTGCCTTTTCTGTGAAGTGAGCCGCCTTCGAAGTCTTTCTGTAGATCAAAGTTAAACACCGGAATTGGTTCTGCCATTTTTTGGCTAGTTGCGCTGGTATCTGTCTTGAGAGTGTAATGTCCCACTACTCACAGACAGCGCTGTTTTAAAGGCTCGTTTTACACAAAATAACAGTTAATGTAATACCAATGTTGAAAACCGAAAATTTTAAGCTTTATTCAATTCAAACTCAAGCATGTAACATACAATTTCATTTTACATTGACAGTTTGCAAATATTCAAAGTAACAGACATCATGTTAATATTTAGTGACAGACAAAATCAAAATCAAGTCAAGGGTTATAAATATCAAATTACGAACAAGTCAGAACATCAAGTTACGTTATCCAATTTGATCTTTCAAAGAATCATAATAGACATCCAAACTCAAACAAAATCTTCCGCCCCCTCCCTTCCTTCCCCTCTAAAGTTAAATCAGTCTCTAACACAGATTTTCACTTAAAACCAGTTCCTAACACAAAAACTCTAATTTAAACTTATTTTAGTCTTTTATCACTTGCACAATGATATCCTGTTTGTGTCACTTTGTTTGTTTCCTATATGATGAAACCGAATTTAAAAACCATTTCTCCAAAGCCTTTCTTTCTCACTCGACTCCTGAATTGGTGCTCTCCTATTGGCAATGTGTGTCCTGTTGTTTGTTGTTGGTGTGTTGGGTGTATACATGTTGGAAAAGTCGTGCGTTATATTTGCAATTATTGTGTTTAGCGTTGTTTCTGCACACCCATACGAGTAACCTGAACTCTGCCAGCATTGTTAGTATTCGTTGTTGATTGCTAGAATCTGCATGAGGGATTATATTAAGCATGATGGCTTTGTACATGTCTACTTTTGTTTTTGTGAGTGTGTTTATTTGCTGTTCTATGAGACGTCTGGTGGGCGTGATTGTATTGCATAAGAAAATATGTGTCCTCTGTTTCTGGCACATTTGTTGTGC
Organism: Arion vulgaris; assembly: GCA_020796225.1. NCBI lineage: Eukaryota > Metazoa > Mollusca > Gastropoda > Stylommatophora > Arionidae > Arion > Arion vulgaris. The sequence goes on along the minus strand of CM036757.1, from coordinate 36,993,043 downwards.
ATAGATGACAGTTATTTTTTATGGGTTGTGATTGTCGTCATCTTTTGTTTATTATCGGAGAAATGCTGAAAAGCAATCTATACATGATTTCTTTTGCTTTTGGGGATGTTTGTGTTTATGCAAATTTTGAATGGTTCTGTGAAGTCTTGTATGAATAGGTTGTATCCCCGTTTAATTCTAGCTTGTAGCGGTGGCTCCTGTTTACTGATTAAGTGGTTATAAATGTTTTTGGAGTGCTGTTTTATTAGGGGTTCGTTATCTTTTATATATTTTATACATCCTTGATAGAACGGGGGCATTGTCCCAAAGTGATGAGGTGTTGTATGCTGTATTGCATGTGGTCGTGTGAGACGTAATCCGATGTAGTAGTGTGCCAAAGGGTAATCTTCTGGTTGTGTGATTATGTCGTTTATGTATCGGATGCGCTGTGTTTGTATTTTGGTGTTGATATCATGGAGTGCGATGCCCCCCGTTCTCTTTACTTTGTATCAGTGTCTTTGTTTTAATCGCGTGTAATGTATTTTTAAAGATGAACTTCCTTATGTGTCCATATATTGTACGCATTACCGGTGGAGGGATGTCTATTATATTTGTTCTGTATAACAGTTTGGGTACAACCAAGGTATTTATGATAACACTTCTACCAAATATCGTCAGTTTCTTGTATTGGTATTTCTGAATAATGTCCTGAGCATGTCCTATCAAGTTCTGCCACATAGTTATGTCTGTGCGGTTAGGTGTGCATGAGAAATTGATGCCGTATATCTTTATTTTGTTTATATGTGGGAGGTCGGGAGTGATGTCTTGTTTGTGTTTCCATTTCCCAATTCCCATTATGTTCGATATTTATTTTTGGTGCCTATTTATTTTTGCGCCACTCTCTAGTCCGTAGTCACAGAAATTATGAAAGATTTTGGTTATGGAGGATTTGTTTTGAGGAAAAAATATCGTATCATCTGCATAGGCAATTAGTTTCCTTTCTCCTCTCCCTGGGATAAAAGTGCCCTTTATGTCTGGGTCTTGCCTTATTTTTTGAAGAATTGGTTCTAGGGCGAGGACAAATAATAGTGGGGACAATGGACATCCCTGTCTGACTGATCTATTAATTTTAAATGGTTTAGTTATGGAGTGGTTGATTAGAATTTGGCTTTCCGGTTTGGTGTAAAGAATTTTTATCCATGTAGAGTAGTAGGGACCTATGTTGCAGTTTTGAATTACTTGATGTAAAAAATTATGGGATACTCTATCAAAGGCTTTCTCAAGATCTAAAGTGAGTATTGCGGACTGTATATTTTTCTCATGTGTGTATCGAATCAAATCCCTAATGAAATGAGTATGTTTGGATATGTTTCTGTTGGCTACACTACTTTGTTGGTCTGTGTGAATGAGTGTGTTCATGAAAGGTTTGAGTTTCAAGGTTAGAGCTTTCGTAAGTATTTTGTAATCTGTGTTAAGTAATGAGATTGGTCTATAGTTTGCTATTTGCATCGTTTTTGCTTGTATTTTAGGGAGAAGAGTGATATAGGATGAATTTACGCTACATGGGAGTTGTCTACGTTCGTAAGACTCATTTAGTACTTTTAGTAAGAGTGGTTTTAATATTTGAAAAAAATAAAGATAGAATTCTGTTGTTAAACCGTCTGGTCCGGGGATGTGTTTTTTTATGATTCGACTGCGTGTTGTAGGTCATTTGCTGTCAGTGGGTGGTCTAATATTTGCTTTTCTGTTTCGTTTAGTTTTTGTGTGTACATGAGGGAACTATGCTGAGTGTTGGCCTCCGGTGTTTCCTGAGAGTATAATTTTGAATAAAATGAGTGGAAAGCGGTTGCAATGTCATTGTTAGCCGTTAGAATGTTGCCTTGTTCATCTTTTATTTCAGTGATGGTTCTATTTTTTTGGATATGTTGTTCTATTTCTAGGTATTTTTTGGTGGGTATCTCTTGTGATATCATCTTTGTCTTTGTTCTTAGTGCTGCACCTTGATAGGTGGGTAAATGAAGCCTGTCAAGGTCTTCTTTAAGTGTTTGCGTATACAAACTATCACTATTGACCTGTTTTGTTAAATTGATCGCATCCTGGAGGATTTTTATTTGTCGTTGCTTTTGTCTCTGTATTCGTGAAGATAGTATTTGGGAAACATTTCTTATTGTTTGTTTTAATAGTTCCCAGTATTCTGAGATGTTTTCTTTAGGTGCATCTGTAGCATAATCGGTGATGATGGTTGTGATGGTATCGGTGTAAGATTGTTCGTGTAATAGGGATTGATTGAATTTCCAGTACGTTTTCTTTTTATTTGTGTGATTTGTGTTTTCATCGTTTAACGTTACTATTACACCTTTGTGGTCTGTGTAGTTGAGGGTATGTGGCAGGTGTTTTACTGTGTTAACGGTATGTGTCTTACTGGTGTATATCCTGTCTAGTCTGCGTGACACCCCGTGTGCGTGTGTCTTGTCTGTGAAAGTTGTGTCTGTGCCATTTGGAATTATTTGCCGGTAAGTATCTAAGAGGTTATGTTTTTCTATTATTGCTCGAAATGCCTCTTCTGTGCGTATGCGTTTCGAATTTATATGTTTTGATGTAAGTGTTGTGTCTTTCCTGCTGAGTATTATGTTGAAATCTCCTCCCATAATAATATTACTGTTTTTATATTGTTTTAATTTATTTTTCAAATTTTGATAAAAAGTTGGGTCGTCGGAATGCTTTGCTGGGCCATAAACGTTAACTATTGTATGGGCCTCCGTGTTGTTTTGTTTGTTTTGTATCTGTATTATTGTGATTCTACCCTCCCTGTCGTTGTTTTTGTGTGTGATTTGCCATGTGTCGGATGTCTGTAGTATAGCTGTCCCTCTATTGTTTGTTCCTAAACTGTAGTGAGCATTTCTTATTCCTATTTTGGTAGTGGTTATGTGCGCTAGTGTTAGGTTGTGGATGTTGGTTTCTTGTAATAAGATGAAATCTGTGTTATATGTATGTATTAAGTTTGTTATGTGTTGGACTTTGTTCCGCAAGCCCCTGATGTTTAGTGTTACTAATGTGAGTTTGGTGAATTTAATGTTACAACAAACATTGACGGATACCTTTTACTTGTTAAATGATGGTTACGAAATCCTGATTGTCTGGTATTGTCTCTGTATGGTCGGTCTGGATATTCTGAGGACTTTCTTCGAAAATTTATGCTGCCAGTTCAAACCACGAAGAGGTGGCTGTGAGTGTTGGTATAATGTTGAAGTCGGCGGCGTGTGTATAGTTTTCTTGTTCGCTGTCTGATATCTTTGTCTGTCGTGACTGTTCTCCGGGTTCAGTGCTTGTCGTTAGTTGTGTGTAGCTTCTTCGTACTGTTGGTGTCTTGTTTCTCTTCCGTTTACGTTCTATTTTCTTAAAGTTGTCGCTTGAGTCATCGGATTCCATATCTGCGTTGTCGGTAGGATTGGAGTGGGATGTTGACGGTCTTTCCCCGTGGTCGTTGTTTTTCGTCGTTGGCGTCTTCTGTTCTCTGTATGTTGGTGGTTTCTCAGGAGGAAACGTAGCTGCAGTTGTTGCGGACTTGACCTCTAGTGTTGGTGGCACTGGATCTTGTCCTTCTTTAGAGGGCATTGTCGTTGGCGATTTTTCGAGTCTTACTGCTAGTTTCGGATTTTGTCTTTTGCCAAATGGACACTGGCTTGACCAATGCGTGTCTTGGCCGCACGTAGCACATTGTGTTCTCCGGCCCGGCAGAGTAATCCATATGTTGCTCTGGCTCTCCTCGTTCTCACCATGTATGTTGATTTTTGCGTGGTGTGGGATTATTTTTGGAGTAGGTTTATATGTAAAGGCCCACTTATCCGGGGCACTGGGAATTTTTGACACTTCTGTCTTTGGATCACCTGTGATTGTTTGCGCTAAATTTTGCACCTGTGTTATTGTCATTGTGGGGGTATCCAATGGATCACCCTTGCTCTTTCCTTCTCTAAATGTTCGATTGTGACGGCTAGTTCTGGGTCTTGAAGTTGGAAGGTTGTGCCGTGAATTCTTTGGTAGTGCTGAATGTGTGCCGCTGAGGACAGAGTCGCAAACCATTTATGAGGGTTTTCGAAGCGGTAGACGGAGGTGACTCCACCGGAGCCGATCCCTCCTGGTCCCATCAGTATGCTGGTCATAAGAGAGTATGATATTTTATGGACTTGTGGTCCGCTTACTGTGATCACTAGTGTGCCTTTTCTGTGAAGTGAGCCGCCTTCGAAGTCTTTCTGTAGATCAAAGTTAAACACTGGAATTGGTTCTGCCATTTTTTGGCTAGTTGCGCTGGTATCTGTCTTGAGTGTGTAATGTCCCACTACTCACAGACAGCGCTATTTTAAAGGCTCGTTTTACACAAAATAACAGTTAATGTAGTACCACTGTTGAAAACCGCAAACTCGTGGCATTGTAAGCACATGTACCGGGTGTTCTGTCTCAACGGCCTTTTTATACAGAGTGTACTGCCACAATGCCTACACACTTTGAAGGTCCTAGCTGTTGGGAATCGTGTTGCACGTGTAACTTTCATTGTTTTCTTGTAGTCTGTACACAAACCCGTGGGTTTGAAAATTCACTTTCCATTCCAGCAGCCATTCGCTCTCTACCTCATGACAAACACGGGGAAAATACATTCCCACACTTTTTTGCTCACCCTCTCAGCAACAGTATTTATCATAGTGGTGCGTTTTTAATGTGCTTCAGTATATAATTGTTACATTTTGACTGCATGACTTGAGCATTTTTAGATGGTGACAGCGAAAGTTGTAATCACCAATTACCTCTATGGGTGCTGTGGTATTTTTTTAGGAAAGCATTAACAATCTGCAGAAATGTAGTAAATTTGTCACATAAACAGCAGACATTATGCTAAAATGAAGTCTAGGTGTTAGAAACTGACCCGCTAACTGGAAATGGAATTTTTTTAAAACAAATTCGAGTTCATGTATATTGAATGGAGATGGATTATAATGCTGTGGATGAATGAGAACAATGTGTTAAACTAGTTTCAATTCAGGTCATTCAAGTAAGTTGGCAACAGTCATTATCAATGACACTAGATCTTTTGTTAGATTTATGTAAATCCCAATTAATTCAAATGACCTTTTCTGTACATTCATTCCAAAATAAATTTAGCATCAGTATAATTATTTATTTGTCACTATGAATTTATAATTACACAATAAGACATAAGAATTTCCAAAAAAAGTGTATTACTTTAATTAAACTTTAAAATGTATACTTTCCAATTTAAGGGGATTCGGTAGTGTGGGGATCAAGAAGCTATTTTCGTTGTTTTCATATTAATATAAAATTTGTAGAACCATTTTGAAATATTATGACTTAGAAGAGTAGAAAAAAGTTTTTTTTTTTAAATGTCAAAGCGTTGCCATGGAAACAATACAAAATGGCCACCAAAAACAAAATTTCAAATCTCTACGACTCTGAATGTAATGAATATAAATGAATTCTGTTTTCACTCTAAGGTGCGCATTTGTAATATCTAAAATATTACACATGCTTTTATGATACATTAAATATTACATTTTTATAAATTTTTGGGTAAAAATGCCCTCAAAATTCAGTTTAAAAAAGCTGTTTTTGAGGGTGTATTTAACCAAAATTTCATTTTAAAATGTAATATTTAATATATCTAAAACGCATGTATAATATTTTAGATATTACAATTGAGGCACCTTGGAGTGAAAACAGAATTCATTATATTCATTACATTCAGAGCCTTAGGATATGAAATTTTGTCTTTAACTGCCATTTTTTTGTTTCCATAGCAACGCGTTGACATATTTTGAAAACTAAACTTTTTCTACTCTTTTAAGTCATAATATCTCAAAATTGTAATATAAATTCTGATTTAAGGGGGGATTCGGTGGTATGGGGATCATGAAGCAATTTTCGTTGTTTTCACATTAATGTAAAATTTGTATAACCATTTTGAAAGATTAAAGCAAAGAACATACCATTATTGAAAAATTCACCTTGTTATAAGCATCCTCCAAGTCGATGGCCACAGCAACAGTTTCTTGCTTGGATTGGAAGCCTTCATAAACATCATATGCAAACGTGCCAGCATTGTCCCATGTCTCTTTCATTGGCCGGTAGCTACCCAAAGTGTCAGGGGGATGTGGTTAGTCTCTAAGTGACACATTACCTTTCTGGCCACTATCTTCTCTAGTAATTTGCCACATACATTTTGCAAGGTGAGTATGCGGTAGCTGCTGAGCAGTTTAGGATCCTTCCCACGTTTATGGAGCGGTCATAAATAGCTATGAAGCCAATCCTCAGGTACCACAGCATTCTGTACACTTTTGTTAAAATCTATCACAACTGCATTAATAACAGTCTCATCAAGCTGTTTGATGTGATGATATTGGATACCATCAGGCCCTGGAGCGGTGCTGTGGTGTGATTTGAGTGCATTAACAACTTCACAAGACTTGTTATGTTGACAAATGTATTTCTTGGCTTAAAAAAGGATCAAATCACATACATCAGAGCACAAATTTTAAGAATACAATTTGATAATACATATAAAATAAATGCAGCCCACAATTGCATTCAGTGCTTTTAATGCTACATACTCATATAAATACTGATATGCAGAATAGTGCTTTTATATGTCACACAGACACATAAATATATATATATTACTCTGACATCGAGACAGGTGAAATTATGTGCAATATAGCAGTAAGAAATGCAACAGTCTGTACAGCACAGATCTCTGAGGTTATTGAAATTCTATATTTTTTCCAACAGGAAAATTCCTATATGTGCATTTACAATTGGAAACATTTTTATCTTCTTCTTCTTCTTTTGTCGTCACACTGCTACCGGGTTGTTGCCCAGTGTCGTGGTTTTCTGTTTTTGTCTTGCGCTGTTCTGGTGGCTTGTGTGATTGTTATCTTTGCTCTTTCACAGGATGCTGCCAAGCCATCTAACCATCTTTTCCGTGGTCTTCCTCTTGCCTTCTTTCCCGATGTTCTGTTGTAGAAGACTCTGTATACTGTGGAGTTTGGATGCATTCTTATTAAGTGGCCAAACCACTTCAAACTTTGTTTATCTATATAATTCAAGCACGGTTTTGTGCCAACTTTATTTCTTATGCTGATGTTGGTGATTCTGTCTTTTCTTGTGTTGTTGGTAACTTTTCTCAGGCAACGCATTTCACATGTAGTTATTTTTGTGACTGCGCTTTGCTCAATGTCCATGTTTGGCTCTGGTAACACAAAGTAGGTATAAAAATGCTGTTGATCATTTGTTTCTTAGCTGCCTGTGAAATTTTTGGGTGCCTTAACAATGGGGCTAGCTGGTAGGTTACAGCATTTGCTTTTGTACTCTAGCCTCTATCTCTCTATCTAGTTTTCCGTCTTCTGTGAATATGCTTCCTAAGTATTTGAATTCTTTCACTTGGTTTATTTTAGTGCCATTGACATGGATGTCTAGATTATTATGTTTTCTTCCCATATTCATTATTTCTGTTTTAGTGTTGTTGATTTTCATGTCATGTTTCACACAATTATTGTTCAAAGTGTCAATATGATGTTGTAGATCTTGTTCATTTTGATGTATCAGGCACTGATCATCTGCAAAAAGCAGTTCATTTATTTCATCATTATCTGAATTCGACTCTTGAGTTATTTTATCCATATATGCGATAAAGAGTAGTGGTGAAAGGACACAACCTTGTCTAACACCTGATGTAATGGAGAACCAGTCGGTCATTCCTTCTGTAGTTCTTACTGTACTCTGGCTATCTTGATATAAGGCCATGATGTTACCTAATAGTTGTCCTTGGACGCCATATTCTTCAAGGATCTTCCATAGTTTGCACATGTTTACTCTATCAAATGCCTTTTCTTGGTCTATAAATATAAGCTGTTTACTTTGATTGTATTCAATTGTTTGTTCGCAGATCTGTCTTAGTGTAAATATTGCGTTAAACAATATCTGTTATTGCGTTAAATACAACTGTCTGTTAATTAAATATTGCATTTCCTTAGTTTTGTTTCTGATCCCCAAGCTCTTTTGTCTATCATCATCTAGGTGTGTGTCCTTTATAGGATGTTGCTCTCTTTGAAGCACATCTGAAATTCACTCTGTTTCTAGTCTGGTCATATTCATGGCTCTTTTAATATCTTGTAGCCATCTTCTTCTTGGTCTGCCTCTCCGTCATTGGACCCTGGCCTCTAGTATTGTTCTCTCCAGGCCATCGTGACCCTTGATGTAACCAAAGTATCTAATTTGTCTGTATAGTATAATGTTTATCAGTCTTTAACATTTAGCTCTTTCATGACATCAGTGTTCTTTCTTTTTCTGTCCATGGTATTCGTAAGATCTTTCTGTAGCATTTCATTTCGAAGGACTGGATTTTCATTCTTGTTGTTTGTGTAATGGTTCATGATTCACAACCATAAGTAGCCAGTGGAAAAATACATGTTCTCAGTATTTTTAAATTTAATATTTTGCTGGTGCTTTGCCACATGTTCTTCATAGTGTTAAGCTTCCTGATTGCTATTGCCAATCCTCTTGAGATCTCTTTTAAGCAGTCGCCAATAATGTTGACTATTGATCCCAGGAATTCACATAGTTGGCATCGTCTTTTGTCTATACCAGCTAGTATTGAATGCACAAATTATCCTCTTTCTAAAAATCCTAAAACAAAACCATAAAGATTGTAAAGATCCGCCTGGCTTATCGCAGGGATGTATCATCATTTGAAAGATTGAAAATATTTAGTTGCTTTTTCATTACTTTCCGTTTCTATTTGACTGTTATATTAACTGATGAAAACTACTTAAAAGTTAAGTGTAAATAATAACAAATAAATATTGTGGCTTATGCTAGAAATAGAAGTGAAACAGAGTTTATATGAACAAGCAGTGAAACAGAGGACAATGAACAAGCAGTTAGAAGACAGAATTGATGTATTTGAGATGTGAATATATAGAAGAATAGGCAGAGTTTCATGGACAGAAAAACAGACAAATAAACAAGTTTTAGGAAAACTAGGCATGAAGAAACAATTATTAAGAGAAATAAAATTCAGACAAGTAAAACATTTTGGGCACATAAAAGACATGACACCATGATAAAACATTTACTAGAGGGGAAAGTTGAGGGGGAAGAGCAAGAGGAAGACCGAGAGATAAGTGGGAGGAAACTTTAAGAAATGGACAGGTTACAGTCTAGCAGTGTGCAACACCAAGGCGAAAGACAGGATGATGGAGATTCATTGCAGTCAATCTTCGATGTGGAGACGGCACCTGATGATGATGATGAGAGTTTATAGTTCATTCTAGGAGACCCTGTGACCAAAATAAAACTACAGATTGTTCATGAATGGCCATGATGCTAGTTTGTGAACAGTTAATAAACAATGCATCCATTCACAAATATCTTAATGTTTATGTATTGATAAATGGATAATCAATATAAAGAAATCAGTCAGACTTATTTATTTAATCTATTGTTCATCATTTTTGTTCTCCAATTTTTATTTGTAATGCATGCTAATATGTTTCCTGTATAGTTAACATTGCATTATATTTGCTAATACAGTATTTTGTGAAACTACATCCATGTGTCTTCAATTTGTAGTAGCCCCCAGCTCCAAGGTAGCAGCTAACAGAATAGACAGGTAGTTTAGATAGAGATAGACTTGTAAAAGGGAGATAAGTAGAGACTTAGTGTTTGCACACCAAAACTGCCCACTATAAGCAGATCGCAACACAAGAACGAGACATTTTTTTTTTAGGAACCTTTTCATACCTCGTGGTATATAGGGCAATACAGTATTAGACCTGTATTTTTCATTGACCGTCGGCACACGATGGGTGATGTGGTCAGCAGATTTTAGTAGCCGCCTTTACTTTCCCAGAGCATGTCTGGTACCCAGTTGAGGCTGGGTCGACCTGAGAGCAGTCGCGGTTGGGAAAAATTCCACGCGCACTGCAGGAGTTGAACCCAGACCACCAGCCTTGAGAAGCGAGTTCACTAACAACTACGCTACCGCGGCTCAGAACGAGACATTGACTTAGTGAAACTAGTTGACGTAGATGTTAGTACTGCTTAGTAACGTAGTGACAACATAGAGAGACGAACATAAACACTACTACAGAGAAGACGTGTTTTTGTCTGCGTGTATACATCAATAAACATGTATCAACGTAACTAAATGTTGGTTGTTCACTATATCGTAACCGTCTTATATTGTTTACTATGTTGTAACACGAATACCATCTGTATGGAAACCTAGAAAGAAAGTCATATAAAAGGGAAAACAACTATATGAAAGTGATGGACCAAACGACGGAAAAGATTAACTGACTGCGTAACAATAATTCGGTCCAGAAGCCAAAATACTCTGTAGCGGGTCAGTTTAGCAGCGGTGAATCAATTTAAACGTGATACCGTGCATATGTATTAAAATGTGTAGAGAATGGTGAAATAGGCAAGTTTAGAAGTGACATATAATTTAAATTATACAATGATATATCTACCAGATAAGAAGCACGCAGGATTTTTGGACATGGGCAAAATCTCGATTTGTGAATGCTATAATGGCAGGCTCCTACTACAATGACTACCCAGCCTTAAGACTACGTGGTTACATCAATGACAAAGCATCACGTATTTTGGGACATGCAACTCTGAGGCAGCTTCGTATTAAACATGGTAATAAAAATAGATAGTAATAAACGTTAAAATAATGTTTTTATGCCACGAGATATATGTAGCTGGAAATGAGGTGTTAGACCCACATTTTTCTTTCACCAACAACACACGATGTAGGAGGTGGGACCACAAACATGGAACTGTAGAATAGAGCGGGACAACGGCAGATGGAACAAGAGACAGGGGGCAGAAAGTGGAGATGTATAGGAAGGGGGGGAGAGGGGGAGAGGTTGTGATCTTGTGTGTGCTTGTTTTAAGACACTTTGTAAGCTGATATTCATTTTCGTTAGGCTGTTCATGATGCCGTGGCTCCATCTTTTACATGGTCTTCCTCTTGTTTTGTACTCATTATACTTTTTCTGTGTGGCTCTCTGTGGTAGATGATACCAGGGCATTCTTGTCATGTGTACAAACCATTTAATCTGTTGTTCTTTTATGAATTGCATGACTGGTTTCACATCCAGTCTCCTTCTGATTTCTTCATTTCTAATTTTGTCTCTTATTGTCACACCTGCAGCTCTTCTAAGACACCTCATCTCTGTCGTTATGATTTTCCTCTCATTAGCTGCTGTTATTGGCCATGTTTGACACTGGTAACATAGTATTGGCCAGAAAATTGTTGTTATAAGATTTGCTTTAGTTTTTAGCGGTATCTCTTTAATGTGACAACATTGGTATTAAGGGGGGACTCTGTAGTGTGGGGATCAAGAAGCTATTATCGTTGTTTTCATATTAATGTAAAATTTGTCAAACCCTTTTTTGAAAGATTATTACATAGAAGAGTAGAAAAAGGTTAGTTAACAAAGAAATGTCAAAGCGTTGCCATGAAAACAATACAAAATTGCCACCAAAAACAAAATTTCAAATCCCTAAGGCTCTGAATCTAATTAATGTAAATGAATTATGTTTTCCCTCTATTGTGAGCGATTGTAATATCTAAAATATTACACATGCTTTTTAGAATATATTAAATATTACATTTGTTTATTAATTTTTGGGTAAAAATACCCTCAATATTAGGTCAAAAAGGCTGTTTTTGAGGGGTGTGTTTACCTACAAATTCTGCCCCAGTACCTGGTTAGCTTTTGAGATCGGTTGTTGATTTCGCTATCTATACTTCCATCTGTGGGCAGTTTTCTTAATTATAATAATAATAATTCCTCTCGAACCGTTATACGTTACATAGGGCCTGCAAGTAATTTCTCCATACCGCTCTATCCTGGGCAACTCGCTCAATCTCCTCCATGGAACTGAGACCAATATTTCCTGCCTCTCTCAGCAAAGTTCGTTTCAGTGTCTCCTTAGGAGAATACTCCTTTCTTGAATACATTTCCAGGTGTCATCGCTTATCCAGTGTTTTCTGTCTTTTGTCTTTAATCCTGCGCTACTATTTGTTGCCCCCAATAGTGTGTCCTTTATCTTAGTCCATTTGTCTTCAATGTTCTGTTCATTTTCACCATTGAGTAACTCGAACCTATTCTTAAGTTCGAGCTGATATTCCTCTTTTACCTCATTATTTTGTAGCCTTTGACTGTCTATTCGCAGTTGTTCTTTTTAGTATGGTGAATTATTTAATTTCAGTTTCAATTTACCTATGCATAAATTATGATCACTTCTTACATCTGCCCTTCTGTATGCACAGACATCCAGCAATGATGTTCTAAATTGTGTATTTATGCACATATGGTCAATCTGCTTCCTGGTCACTCCATCTAGTGAGTGACAAGTAAGTTTATGAATTTCCTTATGTGCAAAGATGGTACCTCCAATTACTAAGTTTGACAGCATACATAACTCCGCAAGTCTTTCTCCGTTCTCATTCATTGTGTTTATTCCTTGTTTTCCTATAGCTCTCTCTCATCATCATCAGGTACCATCTCCACATCGAAGGTTGGCTGCAATAAATCTCCAGCATCCTTTGTCTTTCGCCTTGGTGTTGCACACTGCCAGACTGTAACATGTCCATTTCTTTAAGTTTCCTCCCACTTATCTCTCGGTCTTCCTCTTGCTCTTCCCCCTCAACTTTCCCTCTAGTAAATGTTTTATCATGGTGTCATGTCTTTTTATGTGCCCAAAATACTTTACTTGTCTGAATTTTATTTCTCTTAATAATTGTTTCTTCATGCCTAGTTTTCCTAAAACTTGTTTCTCTCTCTTCCCCTACATTATCACTTCCATCCTTGGCATTAAAGTCCCCCATTACTACTAACAGGTCATGTTTTTAGGTCTTGTTAATTTGATCTTGTAGTTGCTCATAAAATGTGTAGCCTCATTTGTTGGTGCATAACACTGCAGTATTGTCATATTAACATGCCTGGTACTGAAGCAGGCTCTAATTATCCGACTCGAGATGGGTTCCCATTCTAACATGCTCTTTACTACTCTAGGTATCATCATTATACCCACTCCTTCAAAATGCTTACCATCTTCTCTCCCTGAATATATGAAAGTTAATCCACTAACTACTCTTCTATCTGTTCCAGGCCATCTCACCTCACTTAACCCCAGTATGTCCAGCTCGTATCTTTTCATTTCTTCTGCAATTTGGGCTGATTTTGTAGCCGTGGCCATCGTTCTCACATTCCAAAATCCAATTTTAGTGTGTGTTTTTTTAGCCAAGTAATGTACGAGTCGGGTTGCTGACATCCGCAAAGTGGCTTTCATCAACAACCGTCATTGATGCACTAGGTGCACCGCACACCACCTGGCTGGTCGGTTTACCGGTATGGCGTCCTTTCTTACAAGTTTCTGTAGCTACTTCAATTTCTTGTGATGAGGTAGCTGGCCTCACGCACAAGCCCTCCTTTTTCATCCGGGCTTGGAACCGGCATTGGCAGAGTTCATCTAGTAGCTGTAATGTTCTCTAAAACCATATTGTATAGTAGCAGTAATGTGTTCTAAACTAGTATTTCTTCAGTACAAATTATTAAACAGAACCTTTTCTGAGAGCATAAAGTGGCTTCTATGCTGTATATTACACCATGTTAAAAATATTTGTGTGTATGTTTCTTAAGGTTTCCCAATATTTTAATAAAAAGCACAAAATAAAATATGTGAAATCAATAACTTGACTGAAATATAAACTTCTAAAGTCAAAGCTCATATAAAATATGTCCTAAGATAATACTTTATTTTTTTTGGTCAGATAAATGTGATGTTCCCTTCATCGTTAAAGCTGTTATCTCTGAGTGCAATGTACCATATTCTTTAATGCTGCAAGAAGATGGTGACTTCAATGTGGGATGGAGTAAAATTAGTCTGTATTCAAATTCTAATGCAACAAGAAATGAGTATCAGTGGTCCTCTGCTGAGTCTCTGAATGGATACCCATACTGGGGAACACTCGCATTGTACTCAGGTTTGTCTTTGCTGCATCTCAGTTATTGTTATTTATAGGTGTCACAATCTTTCTTTCTACATGCTCCTTGTCAGTAGAGCAACACAAGATAAAAACAGAAAACCATGACACTGGGTAAGACCCCGGTAACAATGTAATGGCAAAATAATAGAAGAAAGAAGAACAGGCTGTGGGGTGAAAAGTCAGATACAGTGAATAGACCTTTCCTCAGGCTTGCTTGGTTAGGTTAGAAATGACATGAAATCTCTAAAAGAAATATTGTTATATATTGTTATAGAATCTGCAACCAAAAAATTAATATCATAACTGACATAATACAGAAAAACCTTTACATCTGAGGCGTATAAGACTGTTCCTGATGAAAGGCAGACAATGGAAGTCACATTGCTGACAAAACATTTGTCAATTAAGGTCAAAACAAGAATTGCAAAAAGAAATGTGAGAACACTGTGGAAAGCAGGAAAATCTGCACAGGTGGTCAACATGCAACATAAGTCTCTTGGAACTTGTAGAGATGGATTTGAACAAGACAAAACATATGTAGCACATGTAAAAACTTAATATATTCAGAACATGAGGATGAGGAACATGAACATACCAAGGAGGTTGACTTGATGATGATACCAGAAACAAAGAAGACACATATAGAATGATAACATTTGTGATATACAGGGTGGGCCAAAAGAAATGAGAACACCACGTAAAAAGTAATATAATTACATCAACATTTTTTTAACTGTATCCCTAATAGCTTAAATTATTTACTCATTTACTTTCTTACCTATTTAGCTATATATATGATGTTTTTATTTCGACAATTTCCGGACATCATCTTTGATTTTTAATATGCCAATTGTTTACATTTACAGGTTTAAATTTGTTACCAAAGAATGACAGTAGCATAAACAAGTGGCGTCAACGCTTAGAAAAAATCGTTGAGAAGCAAGGAGGACACATTGAACATGATTTCTGATTAGCTAAAAACTTGGCAAACAAAATTACATGAAACAATATATTAAATAACATTTTTAAATAACGCGTATGTTACGTGATATTCTCATTTTTTGGGCCCACCCTGTAGAATGATAACATCATCATCAAGTAGCATGTCCCTTGCGGAACGCCACTTTCATCACAGCCCACCTGAAAACTTTCTGTCTCTAGCAAGTTCTCCAGGCCTCCGTCATGTTCAAGGTCTCTTTGATGTCTTGCTGCCACCTTCATCCTGGTCTTTCTCGTACTGTAGGAACCATGCCCTAATTACCATTCTCTCCAAACCACTGTGATGTTTAATGTGGCCAAAATATTTCATCTTCCAGGACTTTATGACATTAATGAGCTTATGCTCATCGAAATGTAGGTTTTGTATAATGTCTTTGTTTTTTCTCTTCTCTGTCCAGGATGTTCTAAGAACTTTCCTGTAACACCTTATTTCAAAAGCTTCAATTTTGTTCTTTAACATTTATGTTATGGCCCACGATTCACATGTTGCCACACGGAATAGGCATGCTCTTAGAAGTCTTACTTTTGTTTCTTTGCTTATGTCATGCCATAGTTTCTTCATGCTGATCACTCTCTGGAAAGCCATGGTTAGCCTTTTAACTTCTTTCACTCAGGTTCACTCAGGTTCATATATGTGCTACAGGTCAATAGATAGTCTCTTACCGGGAACGCAAAGGAAAGGAAAGATAGTCTCTTACTTTGGTTGGAAATAGAATAATAAGGTTATTCTCTTACCTTGGCCAACTAATAGAATAACAAGGTTAAAAAGTAGTAGAAGTAAAATAGTAGAAGTAAAACTAGAAAGACCTCTTATAAGGGAAACAACTTTATGGCGCAGTGTGCGGCTAATGGCGTTCAATGGATGTCCACTGTGGCGCAAAAGTGCGGTGAAAAGCGTGGAAAGAGTTAAACTAGATCTAAATTTTAGAATGCAGGAAGATATTGTTTGTGTTATAGCAGAAGTGAGGGATCAATGCACAACTTGTTTGCAACTTCTGATTATTGCTACACTTTTTCTGTCGGGAAACTTTTCAATAAAGGATACTTGTGATTATGTTTTAGGATTATTTTGTTAAGAACGTGATATAAATGTCGGAAAGTACAACTGATATAACAAAAATATTAGCTTGAATATGAGTTCAATGTTAATCTGTCTCTTTTTATTTATTTTTAGGAGGTGGCTATGTTGCACATGTATATGGTACAAGAGATGAGGTTACAGAAATTATTACACAGCTGGAAAAAGAGAACTGGATAGACCGTTACACACGAGCAGTTTTTATTGAGTTTACAGTTTATAATCCACAAGTAAGAAGGATCTGAGTTATGTATACTGTCAAACTTAGTAATTGGAGGTACCATCTTTGCTCATAAGGAAATTCATAAACTACTTGGCACTCACCAGATGTAGTGACCAGGAATCAGATTGACCATATGTGCATAAATACACAATTTAGATCATCATTGCTGGATGTCCGTGCATACAGAGGGGCAGATCTAGGAAGTGATCATAATCTATGCATAGGTAAATTGAAACTGAAATTGAAAATTCACCATACTAAAAAGAACAACTGCGAATAGACAGTCAAAGACTACAAAATAATGAGGTAAAAGAGGAATATCAGCTCGAACTTAAGAATAGGTTCGAGTTACTCAATGGTGAAAATGAACAGAACATGGACTAAGATAAAGGACACACTATTGGGGGCAGCAAATAGTAGCGCAGAATTAAAGACAAAAGACAGAAAACCCTGAATAAGTGATGACACCTGGAAATGTATTCAAGAAAGAAGAAAGATGAAAGTAGCGATATTTAATACTAAGGATGCAACAGATGAAATCCAAGCTAAAGAGGAATATAGACTAAAAGACAAGGAAGTGAAAAGACTGGCTAGAAGAGATAAAAGAGCATATGTTAATCGACTGGCTGAAGAAGGGGAAAATGCAGCTAAGACTGGAAACAATAAAATGCTATACAATACACTAAAACAACTTACTGCAACTTTTGTTTCAAATGGTGGCTTGATCAAGAGTAAAGATGGTAAAGTTCTAACATCAGATACCGAGCAGAAGAAAAGATGGGCAGAAGATTTTGAAGAAATATTAAATAGAACTGATCCACCAGTACTACTCAAGTTTGACGAAGAGGCAAGAAACAGCTTCCAATTAATGAAGAAATGATAAGTGTAGCTGAGGTCAAGGAGGCAATCGATTCCTTGATAAACAATAAGGCAGTGGGTGATGACAACATTACTGCAGAAATGCTCAAAGCGGCTGATGATACAACTGTTAGCCAGGTGCAAGAACTATTTAATAAAGTATGGGAATAAGAAACTGTCCCAGATCAATGGAAAAGGGAATAATTGTTAAGATCCCCAAGAAAGGTGATTTCAAAGATTGCAACAACTGGAGAGGGATCACCATATTATCAGTAATGACCAAGACTTTCTGCAAAATCATTTTTAATAGAATCAAAGGAGCAGTGGACACAACCTTGAGAAAAGAACAAGCTGGTTTTAGACCTGGGAGAAGCTGCTTAGACCAAATAATTACCCTACGACAAATTTTGGAGGAACATATTGAGAAGCAACAACCACTCATACTAAATTTCATCGATTTTAAAAAGCCTTTGATAGTCTACACAGAATCTCTCTGGAATATTCTGAGATGCTATGGAATACCAGACAAAATAATAAACATTATTAAAAGCCTCTATGATGGTTCACAGTGTGCAGTTCACACTGATGGTGGACACAGCGAATGGTTTATGGTTGAAACCGGAGTAAAGCAAGGCTGTATTCTATCTCCGCTATTGTTTGGAGTGGCCATTGAGTGGGTGATGCGAAAATGTTGCAGGGGCGAAACTGGCATCGATTGGTTAGAAAATAGTCAACTAGAAGATTTGGATTTTGCAGATGATATTGCCTTGTTAAGTAGAAACAACCAAGATATGCAAAGAAAAACAGAGTACTACAGTTCTACAAAATACATAAACAGTGACGATAAACAGCAACGTTTCGACCAAAAGGCCTTTATCAAGCAAACAATACAACAAGAATGACGAATTTCGAGGAACACTACAAATGGACGATTACATGTGGAAATATAAACCTATCTGATGAAAATCTGGGAATAAAAACGAACAACGAAATGAGTGCAACACAAAAACCGAAAGTGGAAAAGTAGAGGAACAATAAACAATATAGTGGATAAATGACACATATATGGAGCAAACACACATATAGATAACAAAGCACGAGATAAGACAGTACTAAGAAGCATAGGAATGTAATGCGTTGAGTCCAAGAGGTCGCAAAGTGCCATATAATGAAATAAAACGGTTCTCCAGGGCGAATCGACTGCGATCGTCGGAGGAACATGATCGGATGGCTGTGACCTGGACATCGTCAACTCCTGAATGGCCAGTATCATTGAAATGAGTGGCCACAGGAGTCACGGAGCATTGGCGAATATCGCGTAAGTGTTAGGCGAATCGGTCACTGAGCCTCTTACCGGTTTCACCAATATAGGCCTTGTGGCATCGTTTGCAGGTGATAGCATAGATGATATTGCGGACTCACACGTGAAACTGTCTTGAATGGTATAGGTAGCTTTTGGAAAAGAGACAGTACGGGTCTGTATTACATATGCACATGTATTACAGCGCCGACGGCCACATTGGATGGTGCCAAAGTGACTCACAGACAGGACAGAAGCCTCAAGGATTTGTTGGTACACAGTCGCCTCAAGCCTAACATCCAGAGTCACTCTTGTTGTATTGTTTGCTTGATAAAGGCCTTTGGTCGAAACGTTGCTGTTTATCGTCACTGTTTATGTATTTTGTAAAACTGTAGTATTTTGTTTTTACGTGTTTACCTATTTTTCCAAGTTTTACTGCAGTCTCCACCCTTTTTCAAAGAAAAACAGACAACTTGTCATCTATAGCATCAAAAGTTGGACTGCAGATAAGCTATGAAAAATAAATATAATGAAGACACCTATGGCAAGTAATGCAGATATCACACTGGAATCTAAAATGATAAAAATAACAGAGCCGTTCACATATTTAGGTAGCAATTTTGATTGCACAGGAAATGTTCAAAAAGAAATTATGATACAAATTGGCAAAGCAACATCAGTTTTTAAAAGTCTAAATAAAATATGGAACTGCAAGTTATATAGTATTAAAACTAAATTACAAATTTTCAATTCAAATGTTGTATCAATCCTAACATATGCTAGCGAGAGTTGGAAAATGACTAAAGATATAGAAAGCAAGTTGAATGCATTTGAAAATAGATGTCTGCGAAAAATAATGAATATAAAATGGAACGTATTCAGAAGAAGTGATGAAATCAGAGACATGTCTGGTCAACCACTAGTGACAACTATTATAAGAAAGAGAAGATGGAGATATATTGGGCACACCTTGAGGAGAAATGATCAACGAATATCAAAGCAGGCATTGAAGTGGGATGCAAAGGGTTCAAGACAGAGAGGTCAACCTAATGAGACCCTGAAACGAACTTTGCTGAGAGAGGCAGGAAATATCGGTCTCAGTTCCATGGAGGAGATTGAGCGAGTTGCCCAGGATAGAGCGGTATGGAGAAATTACTTGCAGGCCCTATGTAACGTATAACGGTATGAGAGGAATTATTATTATTTTAAGAAGGATCTGTTGAATAGTAATTAGATTGCACATCTACATATATATGGCTTAGTTGTGATGCATATTGCTGTGCTCTAGTTTTTTTCTGACATAAGTCAGATTTTTCTCATGCACATGACACAATATTGGACAAATACATATGTCTTAATGTCATGGTTAAAGCATCACACAATGCAGGACAATTAACACCTAAGAGAATCAACACAAATTCCCAGCATGGTCAGGGCTGCGACCTTCACAATGCACGGCAATGGCTTATCCACTTAGCCACAGAGACCCCCTTGATGTTTCTTATGATGTTTCGTTCAATACACAACATTCTGAATCAGAATCATCTGCACTTGATAATTTTGTTTTCTATTGATTGATAGGACCATCATCACTTCACTTCAGTGAGTAACCATATGCTCCAATCTCTTTCTTAAACAGGAAGATCTCAGCTACAGTGCATGAGCTCTGTATCACCAGCGAGGTCCCCGATGTAATTTTGAAGATGGGGAAGATATTTTTGTAGGAATTTTATTTTTAATCTTTTCTAATAAATTTTGCTTGTGCAGCGGCTTTCCAGCCTGTTCTTCTCGATTTTGAACTGCCAAGGGTTCTTTTACGTGCTCATGTTGAACATGGGGCCTACGTTTTATCACCCGTCTCTGATAGGACTAGGAAATCGATCTCACCTACACTGAGATCAGGGATCTCTGGAAAAATATTGAACCTGGTAGCGAACTTGGTACCTTTGGCATGAGAGATGAGCACCTAACCTCTACGCCACAGAGACCTCTAATTTGTTATCTATATTTATGTCTATCTCTACCACTAGCTGAATAAGCTGTCAAATATGTACAGTTAAATGTCATGCCTTCAAAGAAACAAAGGAAGAGAAGCCATTACTCCTACCAGGGGTGGCTTGTCATTAAGGGCCAGTGGGGCCCGGTCCCACCAAAAATATTGAGTAACGTGTACTTATTATTTTAGACATTATTTGTTCATAATTATTACTTTCAATGGGATACTAATTAGCTACAGTGCGGAAAAGACCTTATTGACATAGACAATGATCACTTCGACCAATTAAATAATCAAATCAACAAATTACTTTTTGCAGATGACCAAATTCAGCGGAGAATCATAACGACAGAGATGAGGTGTCTTAGAAGAGCTGCAGGTGTGACAATAAGAGATAAAATTAGAAATGAAGAAATCAGAAGAAGACTGGATGTGAAACCAGTCATACAATTCATGAAAGAACAACAGATTAAATGGTTTGGACACCTGACAAGAATGCCCTGGTATCGCCTATCACAGAAAGCCACACAGAAAAAGTACAATGAGTACAAAGCAAGAGGAAGACCAAGCAAAAGATGGAGCGACGGCTTACAAGAATGAATATCAGCTTATAAAGTGCCTTAAAATAAGCACACACAAGATCACGATGTCCCCTCCCTCCCCTCCGATCCCTCCTTCCCTCCAACCCTTCTATAAAGAAGTAAATGGTGGAAGAAAAGAAGAAAGA
This sequence comes from Arion vulgaris, assembly GCA_020796225.1. Classification (NCBI taxonomy): domain Eukaryota; kingdom Metazoa; phylum Mollusca; class Gastropoda; order Stylommatophora; family Arionidae; genus Arion; species Arion vulgaris. Next base: position 36,971,809 of record CM036757.1, on the reverse strand, counting down.
AGAAGATTGTACAAAAGTGCCCAATTTTCTTTTGTACAGCTGACATTGTCAACTGAGTTGAGTTGAACGAAACACTTAAAAAATTTTGTAACAAAAACAACGTTACAAAGTACTAGAGATTTACAAAATACAAAAGAATGTACAAATGCCTTGATAGTTACCTAGAGAACAGAACAGCAAGAGTTCAAGTTTAGGGGTACACAAGTATGAAGGCCACATTAGAGCAAGGAGTCCCCAAGGAGGATTGCTCTCACTAACTCTCTTCTAATCTTTGTCAATGACATAGCAACATGCCTACCAAAGCGAGTACACTCTGCCATGTATGCCGACAACCTGGCAATATGGACGAGAGAAGAGTCAATGCCCATAGCAACAAATTGACTGCAAAATACGCTAAAAAAGCTGGGTCTGGTAAAAAAAGTGGAATATGAACATTAATGCTTCTAAAACCACCTACGCCGTGTTCTCGCAGAACAACCAGAATTACAGAATTAAGCTTAAAGTCAATGGGCAAGATCTTCCGGAAAGCAAGACCACAACGTACCTGGGTGTCACACTCAACCGAAAGCTGACTTGGTGCCCCCAAATTGAAAATACTACGGCAAAAGCGAGACTGAGGCTCAACATGATGCACAAACTGTACATGGGGAGCAAACAGCAGAGTCCTCAAAACACTATACACTCGTAGAGTGCGACCGGTCCTGGAGTACAGCATGGAGCAGTACATCCAATAAACAATTTGCAAAAGTGAGCAGCAGTCAGAATGAGCAGCGCGCATTATCACAGGTGCCATGAAGTCCACGCATATCAAGGCGATCGAAACAATCGTAGACCTCCAACCAATGTCAGACCGCAGAGACAGGAAAGTTATGATACTGTCAGAAAAACTGAAACAGCTCAACTACCACCCTATGTATGTCAGGATGAATGGACTAGGAAGGGGCAGGATACAGAGAACCAGCTTCGCAAAAAACTGCCAAAGCACTGACCCAAGGCCACCCGGTCTTAGCAAAGTGCAAACCCAAATTGATACAGGCAACTGATAAGAGCCCGCCGTGGAAGATCAATATGCCAGAATTAATGGAATTAATCCCAGGTATACTTAAGAAAGGGCAGCAAGAAATCTCTGAAAGAAGAGTGGTTACCGAAAAATTCATTGAGGCTGAGGACCCTGAAAATGAGTGGACACACGTGTATACAGATGGATTGGCAGTGGATGCAATCAGAGATGGCGGAGGAATAGTGCTTAAATTCTCTAAGAAAGAGGTCGTCACAAAATCAATTGCCATAGGCAAGTTCTCAAACAACTACCAGGCAGAGGCACTAAGAACGGCAGCCAAAATGATCCTAGAGAAAAGAAGCGCCTCGCGAAACAAAGTCGTGATATTCACTGATGCTCTATCGGTCATCACAGCCCTACAAAGCGCAGCCAAAAATGAACACACTGAACTGAAAGAGATCCTCGGTGTACCAGTAAACTCCCTTAAACGCACGTTTATACAGTGGATACCATCACACTACAACATAAGCGGCAACGAGGAAGCCGACCGGCTAGCGAAAGCAGGTAGGCGACTACCGCAGACTGATCACGAGATCAGCTATGAGGAGGCCTGGATAACCATAGGATGGAAGTACAATAAAAAAAATGGTCAACGGACCACCCGGAACAAAACATCAGTGATGGGTACCATGGTCTGTCCCGAAGTGAACAAGTTGCCATATTTCGCCTCCATACCGGCCACAACAGACTCCGAGACCACATGTTTAATGTTTAAAATTGGCACAACTAGCCTGTGCCACTGCGAAAAGGTGGAAATGACAGCAGAGCACATACTGCAAGACTGACAGCGGTTCACAGCCCTGAGAAAAGAAACTTGGCCCGACAACACTGAGCTTCGCGGGAAGCTGTATGGGGGGACATAGTCACTAAAAGCAACGGTAAAATTCATGATAAAAGTTGGTTCATCAGTCTAGGCCGGGATCGCGCTAGAGAGAAAATACAAAAACAGTGACAATACACAGAAACGTTTCGACCAAATTGCCTTTATCACGCAAAGAATACAACAGAAGGGAAGAATTTCACTTCTTTCACAGTGCACTACATATAGAGTGAAAATCGTGGCATATCCTTTACAGGACGAAACCATCAACCAAAGCAAAAGAGTCATTTTCTTACGTTTACCGCAGAGATTATATATTACAAAAAATATATTATATATTAAAAAATCTCCTAACATGTATACGACACGTGGTCTCATTCACAAATTAGTGGTTTGTTGTCATGCGGGTGACGCATGTTCAAATTGCTTTCCAGTCAAGTCTTTTTTTTTAAACAATCTTCTTTAGGCGCTCCTGTCGTTTGATGTGTCCGAAATATTTAATTGTCCTTGATTTTATATTATTTAATTTTTATCATTTAATAGCCAACTCTCTTTAGTATCAAGCTTTTGCAGAATAGAAGCATTTCTTTTTTTCCTGAAAGGGGTAATAACTTCCCGGAATAGACAAATAATAGTAAATACTCCAAAATTTTTGCCGGGCCCCACCAACAAAAATGACTACGAGCCGCCACTGACTCCTACAATAAGAAAATGAAAACAATGCTGTGATGTTGGATTTTAAAACTTTTTGTAAGCTCAAATAAGTTAATTTATCAAATATTTCAGGAAATTGAACTATGTGCTCATGAGAATATGATGAAGCATGATGTATTGGCTTAGAATCATTGGATATAAATAAAGCTTTGGGTTGCTATAGCTTCAGTAAATGAAAAGACATGTTATGTGACACTGCAGCTACAAAGAGTTTTTTAGATTCTTCATGAATTTTTACTGTATACCTCAGTTGTTTTTTCTTTCTATGGACTATTTTGTTTATTAGACAATTTTTTGTTTCCTTTATAATGTCAATTGTATGTGTTTAGTATGACATTTGTACTTTCTATTAGTCCTTTATTAAAAAATGTAAATTATGCTCTACATTATTATTATTACAAATTCATACTCTTCAGGTGAACCTTTTCTCAGTGAACACAATACTACTGGAGTTCCATACCACAAACTGGATAATACCATCATCCCGATTTGAACCAGCCATGTTATTGCCTTATTTAAATGATGCCATGATCTTCCAAATTGTGTGTGAGATCGTGTTTGTGTTATTTATAATCTATTTTATTATTACAGAGATTCTCCAGTTAATCAAGTAAGTATATATGTCAGTAAATCATGTTTCATGAATATAACACTGTTTCTAGCTGCCGTAAGATAGGGCATATTGTAAAATCTTCAACTTTATGGTCCTATACTGATAATTCTGATCTTTCTTCTGAATTAACTGCTACCATTCAGTAATAATTTTCATATTCTCTCAAATAAACACTATCAGTTTTTGTCACTTGTCTATATTTTTTTAAGTGTAGTGTCTCTTCATATTGTGTCTGTTTGTTCCCTGCATTTTGTCTTTGGTTTTTGCTTATCTTCAATTATATTCTAACTAAAACCATCTACAGTGGATACCAATTATTCTGAATTATATTAATTGAGGACATGATTCCTGGAAGATGAGGCAGGGCAGTGGCAACAGGACATTAGAGAAACCTTGAATATGGTCATCATCATTGGAGATTAGAGAACTTGCTAGAGATCAGGCGTTTTTCAGATGGTATCTGATGTCAGCAATGTTCTGTAAAGGACATGCCACATGATGAATAACTGCATGTCTTTGACTTCTGTATTTTAATGCTTGTAGCAATGTTTGGATCATATATGACTGGTCAATTGTCAGTCATCATTATCATCAGGTGCCATGCTGGCTGGCGTAGGTGATCATGGATCTCCACAAATCTCTATATTTTGTGTGTGCTATCAACTCAGATGTTGACGCTCTACTGTGCCACGAAGTCAGGCCATCCAAAATTTTCTCTCTGTCTTCCTCTACCCTCGATTTTACCGGTTGTCACAATGTGTTCTGAATCTCCCCTCCTCATCACATGCCCGACAAATGATGACTGCCTCTTTCTTATATTGATGATAAGCTTTCTCTGTGTCTTGTTCTCATTCAACACCTCAACATTAGTCATTTTAGCAGTCCATGGGATTCTCATCATTCTTCTATAAAACCACATCTCTGTGGACCTCAGAGATTTTTCGATCTGTGTGTTCATTGTCCATTACTCGCATCCGTATGTCAGTATTGGTTCTATGTAGCACAGAATAACTCGCATTCTGATCGCAGTTGACATAGACCTGTTACTTCTCATTTTCAGGAACGATGTTTTTGCTTGCCCTATTTTGCCCTTTATTTCTGATCGGCATCTGCCATCTGATGTTATCAGGACTCTTGAGATATTTAAAATGCTGCACGTGTCTTAGCTCAGTCCCACTTACTGTGATGGTGCATCTTGTAAAAGTCTGCTTTTTTAATATAATCATAACTTCTGTCTTTTTAATATTCAAACTTAGTCCTTTGTTGTTACTTTCTGTCATAACCGTATGAACTAATTTCTGGAGCTCCATTTCATTTCTTGCTATTAAGACAGTATCATCAGTGCCAGTATCAACTCTTATATTACTGAAGACTCTGATATCTGTGGAGTTTACCTCTGCCTTTTATTATGTAATCTATCTGAGATAATATATAACTGTTCCCTCACATTTTAATTCAGTATTTAGTTGGTGTATAGTAGTATGAGTTTACTGATTTTAAATTGTAAAGTAATTTGTAAATATAAGAGAAAATATAATTTGGCTAAGCGCTATTTCTGTTAGAATTAATGTTCTTATAATTTGTTGATATTTTCCTCATTATCATCAAGGTGCATATTCTTTATAGGACGTTACTCTCTTTGCAGCGCATCTGAAATTCACTCTGTCTCTAGATAGTTCACCCACTTCGTCGAAGGTCATATTCATGGTTTCTTTAATATCTTGTAGTCATCTTCTTGGTCTGCCTTTGCGTTCTGGGACCCTGCCCTCTTATATTGTTCATTCCAGGCCATCGTGACGCTTAATTAATGGGACCAAAGTATCTAATTTTTCTGTATAGCATGTTGTTTATCAGCCAATCTTCCTATTTATAGAAAATATATATTTTCCTAGTTATAGAAAATGACTATAACTAATAAAACTGATACAAAATTTTTTATCTCCAGATTGAGAACCCACTATTTCTTAAAATTTTGGAGTTGGGTGGAGATTACAATCATAGCCTTTTCTGTAGCTGCTATTGTGATTTATTTTTATCGACTAATAGAGACCAATGAGCTAACGAAACAATTCAAGGTAAAGCATTTGTGTTATTACTCTATTTGTGTTACAACTGCTTCAATCCTTATTTTGTGATGTCGGAAAAATATCTTCTTTGTATCATGTTCTTTTTAAATGTAGGTATACAGAAGAGTTTAAAGAATGTCTTGAATGGAAAAAACAAATAAGTAAAAGCTGCAGCAATTTGAAGCGCAAAGAGAATTACTCAAAGAAACAAATATTTGACAAATACAGTATGTGGGTCACATTAAATGACATGATATTTTAATGAAGAACAGATTGGAGTGGATAGCTGAGTGCAAGAGAGCAAGGGGAAGACATAATTGGAAAGAAAACATCCAGAGGTGGACAAACAGCATGCAGTCTGTCAGAATGTACCATCTGGGCAAGGAACAGAATTTGTTGGAAATTCATTGCAGCCAACCTTTCATATAGCTTTCTATAAACGTGTCATTATGCTTAATTCATGATCATTGGGATTTATAATATAAAAATTTTATATTTTTTTGGGGTAATAATAATTCTCTATGAGGGAAGGAACTTTCTCGTAAAAATATATTATCACATGGCAGTATAAAATTGGGTTAGCACCAGCATCATGTGACTAATTCATCTGTAACTTGAGTATTTAAGAATATCACATGCTTAATATTTTGTCATACAGTCACATGTCATTCCACTGTGTCTGCCATTTCTGGTTTGCCTCAGTCATTTCTGCTATTACAGGGTTTTCAAAACCTTCCTAACCGGTTCTTCTTAATAAGGTCAATAATTTGCAAGACAGAAGGCCCAAATCTGTCTTTCAGTACATGCCATGCCACACTGATCACGAAAACACATTACGTATAGTGCGGCAGATGGCCAGAAAGAGGACTGCTAGGACTTCTTTCTTGCAACCACCTTGGTGGAATGAAAATGTTGAAAAAGCATGGCTGGCAAAAGAGGCTAGTACAAAGTCATGGCAGAGAGACCGAAATAAGCGACTTAGAAATATGTGTGATGTGGCTGAAAAGTCTGCTATTCGCCACAAAGCCACTGGGGATTTCAAAGTATTGGCTAGTGAGGCAAAGAGTGGGTTATGTAGACTTTCATAACACAAGTCTGTGGTGACAAGTCTCTACATCAATTCTGGCAGTCTCATTGCAAAATGAACAGGAGGAATACCAGCCAGTCTTTTCCTACTTTATGCGATTCATCAGGAGCCGTCTTGACAACAGATGCAGAAAGGGATTCCTTCATCGTTTCGTGGAACAGACAGAAAAAGGTGATAAAACTGACCGCCATAATATCATGAGTGTTCTTTGTGATATTACTTGCTCTGGAGAACCTTACATTGACTTAATAAGGGGATAAGACTGATCTGAGACTGACTGATCTCAGGATCTGACTTAAGGATAGACAGATGACGGAATAAAATATTTTTCACCAGTGAACAATGGGGGTGGAAAGTTAAGATAAGTTTTACCCTGTCAAAATTAGCAGTCCTATGTAATATACTGATGTAGTGATAGTGGATAGGTGTATAGTGATAGTAATGTCAAGAAATTTGACACAAGAAGTAGAAATGTGAGAGGTAAATCATGTCTGCTATGCATCTAGTTCAGAAAATTACTCGCCAGCGGGCTCTTACCCACCAACATAGGACGGATTGCGTCATCTGTCTATCCTTAAGTCAGATCCTGAGACCCATTCAGTCTTCACCAGCTATCCTTTGGTGGCTTACAGACGGGACAGACGTCTTAAGGATATGTTGGTACACAGTCGCCTTAAGTCTAATATCCAGAGTCATTTTGGCACTGCCCAGTGTGGCCGTCGACACTGCAATACATGTGCTTATGTAATGCAGACTCGTATTGTATTTTTTCCTTTAGCCACGTTTGTTATTGAAGATGGTTTCACATGCGAGTCTTGCAATATAATCTACGCTATCACTTGTAAGCGGTGTTCTAAAGCATATATCGGCGAAACAGGCAAAATTCTCAACCGTTTTAACCGTTGCTATATCTTTGTTAAAGTCTATATGTAGGGTTCTGAGTTATCCGTCAGGTTTGTTGTATCGTTTTGCTTGATAAAGGCCTTTTGGTCAAAACGTTGCTGTGTATTGTCATTGTTTTTGTATTTTGTTAAACTACATTACTTTGTTATTACGTCTTTCGCCATTCTATAAGTAAAACAGTAGAAGTAAAACTAGAAAGACTTCTTATAAGGAAGCAACTCTATGGCGCAGTGTGCGGCAAATGGAGTTTTACCGACTTCTGCCGTGTCCAGCAAAAAGCGTAGAAAAAGTTAATGTTATTTTCATGTACATTTTAGAGATTTCTAAATTGCCTCCATTTTTATAACAAGTGGATAGGGAGTTTTAAGAACCACAGGTGAAGCATTGGAGCCAATGAATATGGTAAATAAATAGACAGTAAATAAGTATTAAGGGCCTCCCGAAACAACAATTTACCCTGAGAGCTAGCTGGTTCTGCTCTGAAAAATGCTCATCTGCAGGGATAGACTATGGGTGCCCTATGAAATAAAGGTTTGTGGTTCGAATCCTGTGTTTGGTAAACACAAATTTTAGAACGCCCTTAACCCTTAGAACACGGGCTCCTGATATATCGGGATTGAATGTAAGCGCTGCTTACCCTGAGCTCCAGATATATTGGTCTGAGAATATTTTTCACTATTTTTGGTATTTTAAAATAAATTGTGTACAAATGTGACGTCAAACACAACCCATGTGTTATCCATGGTTTTGCGAGATAACGGTCACTGTTGTGTGATTTTGTTGTACTGATAAGGTAATTAGTTAAGTATTTTCATGTTAAAAAGATAATTTTCAGAAATAGTCATTCTAAAAGTATAACAGAGCAAGCTGTTGAACGTGTTTTGAATGAACCTGAAGATAAATTAGACTTAGAATATGATTATTCTGATAAGGGTATAGAAAGTGAGTTAGATGATCATTTAGACCATAGGTTCCCAACGGGGCTTACCCCCACCGGGGTGCTGAGAAGTTGGAAGGGGATGCTGGGCTGAAAAGTAAATTTTGGGGGCCGTTGAGGACCATTCACCGCCCCCTTTAGTTGAAAATTCAAAGTCCTGTGGGTCCTGCCCACACACAATGATGAATAGTGCAATATACAGAATCTATTCAAATTGTGCCAGGTTGTGCCTGAATCAAAGAAAAACTCAGACAGTATGATGTAGAATATTTGAAATATATTTTATTCAATCACCCACAAACAAGACATTACCAATGTTTCTGAATTGCCACAAGATATTTTCACATGAAGCTATGAAACCTTTGCGATTAAAAGAACATGTGAACAAGATACATCCTGGCAGAAAAGATGAAAATGTATCTTACTTTCAAGCTTAGAGATCAACATTCGGGATGTCCAACTTTGGCTGGAATGGTTTCGGCGGCAGCAAAACAAGAAAACGATGGGTTACCTCTTCATGCAACATTTCCTTCTTATTGCTAAATCTGAAAACCGCACAATAATGGCGATGAATTGATTTTGCCAGCTGTGAGTGAGGCTCAGCGTACTGTACTACATACGCCGCGGTCTGAAATTATTTTTAAGTCTCATTGAGAAATAACAGAGTGTAGAGATGAATCGTTGAAATGAAGTTTTGAAGACTACTTTTTAGGCTTTCTTTATAACTCGATGCGTCTACTTTACCAACAAATGAGTCTTTACTTCTGGCGCATGTTTGCTTTATAAAAGATGAAAACATTTGTCAAGAACTATTATTTGCAAGAACATTCGAAACGGACAATAAAGGAAAATCTATATTTGACGTACTGGAAAACCAATTTTTAAGAAAAAAGAAGAATTCCACTGAATAATATCTTGTCTACTGCCGATGGTGCTCTGGCAATTGTTGGACGCTACAGCTAGTTGATTTCATATTTGAAAATACTGTCCCAAATGTAGTCGACGTGCATTGTGTGATTCACCGACAAAATTTTGTCACAAAAAAATCTTTGTAATTGCCTTCATCGCGCACTATAGCATGTAATTACATCAGTTAACATGACCAGAAGAAAATGCTCTCGATGAAAGATTATTTAGAAAGCTTTATAATGAAAACGACGAAGACTTCAATAGTTTACTATTGCACACAGAAGTTCGTTGGCTGCCAATAGGTACCTCTCTAAAATGATGTTAGGAACTCTTTGAATTAGTTACATACAAAGTTTTTATTAAAAGCAAAAATGATTCTTTTAGATAGATTTTATTGAAAGTTTATAGCAATATTGCTTATCTGACAGATTTATACAACAAATTTAACGAAACGAACTTACAACGGTAAGGAAATGATTCTAATTTGATCAAAGGAAAAGCAATTATTTCTGCGTTCATGTCAAAACTTGCGTTGTATTAATATTTGACAATTTTATCAGTTTTCAAATCTTTCTTCAATGAAAACAACTGATGACGATATTCTTGTTTATAGTCAGCATTTAGAAGCATAAAAAGAAGATTTTACAATACGTTTTCAGAATTTACTCAATATGACCACTCCAGATTGGGTTATAGAACATTCTTCAATATCACATGCCTTCCGGTTTTCAAAATTGCGGCTGACTGTTGCGTCTAGTGACGGCGCCTGTAAAATTAAGAAATTATCTTCTGATTCTGTACCGTGGTTTTAAAATAAGCGCATGGAACGCACATATTCTATAGTTAATACAAGATTATTGTGTTTTTATGCTTTTTTTCCATTCGAGACGCGATGCAGATGGATAGAATCAGCTCCCTTGCAGGACGGTTGCATAGCAATCGACGACTAGGGAATGCTAACCCGAAATAAATGTTTGCAGAACCAGATGCACCAGACCGTAAGGCACATAGCATGGTGTAACGACCCCTCAAAATGGGAATAGGATAATGGATTCTATTGTCGCAGCTCTGCCCCGAGACTTAGCCACAGAGAAAGAATATTGGACCAACCATCACGAAGGTGGCCAAAAATAACTGCTGGTGATCACGGTGTCACTGGTGCTAAAGCAAATTAGCGGCAAGAAAATCTTGCAGATCAAACCCCACCAGGCTCGAGAGACTCAACATAATCCACTGGAACACCGAGGACATTTACACCAGAAAGCAGGCCCTAGCAGTGAGGATCACCATTGAAAAATAGACACTGCATGTATTCAGAAAACACACCAACTCCTTCCCACACGGATTCTCTGTCTGAGGATGTCATACAGATAAGACAGAGAAGGTCACACGGAAGGGGTTGGTCCTCATACTCGTGAGCAACAAAAATACCATGAAACAGATAGAAGTCGGCACAAATGAGAAAGCAGAAATCATAGGAATTGACATCTTTGTAGATAGCTAACATATTCGAATGTACAATATATATTGTCCCAATGACAGAGCTCTTATGCTGGAAGCCATGACATTGACCAACACAAACTGTCTAGTAGTGAGAGATTTTTACAGTCACTCTGAAAGGTGGAGACACGAAGTCACATTGCAAGGGTGGGGTGAAAGGGGGTGTGGCAGGTAGAACAGGGAGAAATAGATATCAACCTACAGCTCATTAATGGACTCGATGACCCACCAACCTTCTACTCAAGAAGATATAAAAATATATCCCCCCAGATCTCGTCTTTGCCACCGGTAACATAGCCCACAACTTGGATCGAACATTTATGGAACAGCTAGGAGACTGATCACAAACCTGTCAAGGTCTCCTTGAACCTTAGATATTTCACCCAAGTCCAAACACCAATGCCCCAGTACATCCACAAAAGAGCTGTCTGGGCACAGTTTGCGAGGTTCAGCGACATCTACTGTGACTCCATAAATACGCGTCAAAAAAGACAAGGAACATGACAGACCTACTCAATATATCCATTTTGAGGGCAACAAGAGAATCAATTCTTAGAAGTGCAAGAAAAACTACAAACCTTACTGGTCAGTCTTATGTCAAAGCTAGAAGACCTGGATTTTGCGGACGATCTCGCCTTGCTTTCGCATAGACTACAAGACATGCAGGAAAAGTGGATGCTCTGGCACAAACGGCACAACGAGTCGGCCTTAAAATCAGTCAAGAGAAGACTAAAGTAATGCGTAGCAACAACATACAGCAAGATCCAATACTGATTGAGGGAAGGGACATAGAAGATGTGGATGAATTTGTCTACCTTGGAAGTAAGATCAGCAGATCAGGAGGTACAGATGAGGACATTAATGCTAGGATTAGGAAGGTCCGACAGGCCTTTGCGATCCTGCACATGGTGTGGAAGTCCGCTGCCATCTCCACGAAAACAAAGCTCAGGATTTTCAGCTCAAATGTGAAGTCGGTGTTGCTGTATGGCTCGGAAACTTGGCGAGTCACTAGGGCAAATACAAATAAGATCCAGACCTTTGTCAACGGATGTTTGCGGCGGATTCTCAGATTGAGATGGTATGATAGAGTTACAAACACGGATCTGTGGATAAGAACAGGGCAGGAACCTATGATGACACAGGTCAAGAGGAGAAGATGGCGATGGATAGGCCATACCTTGCGGAAGACACAGTCGAGTGTCACTAGACAGGTGCTCGAGTGGAAGCCGCAGGAAAAACGAAAAAGAGGACGCCCTAAGCAGACTTGGAGACGAGGTCTTACTGAGGAGCTGAAGAGTGCTCAATTGACCTGGGAGAACATAAAAAGAACAGCCAGAGACCGAGAAGAGTGGCGAACAACTGTTGAGGCCCTATGCTCCACGAGGAGCGGAGAGGATTAATGATGAATGATTACTGGTCAGAAGAGGTCCAAATATTTTAAGATTAAGGTAGTCGGGTCAGAGAAAGAATAGAAACTGAGCAGAGCATTGACAGCAACATATCACTCAAGGCAGCCTCAGCTAAATATACGAGAGCAGGTAAGCAAGCCGTAAGGCTGAGCTGGAGAGACAAGATGTCTCAACATGGACAAAGATAGAAACAAGATATGGAAACTAGCGAACGCCCTCAGTGATGAAAACATCAACCATCCCCCAATAGCGATAGAGAGTAACGAAACATTATTAAAAGGTAAAAAGCTGCAAACATTTTTATTGAAAACTACGCCCAAGTAAGCCAGGTCCGCATACCTCATAAAAAAAACTGAATATGGTAATGGAAGAGAGGCAATCCCTCAAGTACTCACCCATGGCACCAGAAGAACATATGATATCCAATTTTACTATAGGTGAGTTGAAGAAGTACTCCATGGTCTTAACCTTAATAAGTCATCAGGAAAGGATGGCATCACAAATGATATGCTCATCAACCTAGGCCCGAAAGCCAAGAAAAAGCTGCTAAAAGTTTTGAATGTTAGCTGGAAAGTTGGGGAAATACCTAGTGAATGGAAAGAAGCTATCACAGTATCCAATCTAAAACAAGGAAAATACAGATTCTATCCAAGCAATTGTAGATCAATTAGCGTCTGTAGGTGTGTTGGAAAAGTGATGGAGAGGCTTCTTAATAGAAGACTCATGTGGCACTTGGAGCAAAAGCAGTTGATACTACCACAGCAGAGCGGATTCCGTCAGCATAGATCAACAGAAGACCAAGTAACTAACACTGCTCAGGACATCGAGGGCAGGATTTTAAGAAAAGAAACATACACTAACAGTATGTGTTGATATGGATAAGGCTTTGGAGAGAGGGACTCGCAATCAAACTGCTCAAACTCGGAATCGAAAGTCGCTTGTATTTCTGGATATGTCACTATCTGGTAAATAGAACAGCCAAAGTACAGGACCCCAAGGAAAGCATAGCAGGAAGGCAATCATTGAACAAGTTGTTATCCAAGGAGGGATCCTGTCTTCCACGCTACTTCTATTTTTTTATAAATGATTATATAAGACATCCACAACAAGGTGCATAGTGCAATCTACGCTGATGATTGACACTGTGGACACGATATAAATGAATAGCACTAGCTACCACAAGGATGCAAATTTTAATTAAAAGGCTAAGTAAATAGACCCGGTCTTTACTGCCCTTTATAAATGAAAATGAAACTAATTTGATAGTCCATCGAATCATATCAAATATCATGATCATTCGGTCCTTGAACGCGCTACGCTGAAGACGCAATATAAGCTGTCACCATACTATTGCTTACCAGTGCAAATAATCGAACCACTTGGTCAACAAAAATGCAGCTAACTAGACTTCGGGGTAGACGCGACGACATCTTTATACTCCTCCAGCAAGACAAGGTAAGACCAGTGCTTATAGACCAGTCATATTAGATAGATAAATAGATAAACTCAAAATAGTAGTATTCTGAATTTGTTTATAGAGTAATTATAACATGGATCCAGTAGTAACTAAAAGCTATGCTCAAGTAGTGAAGACCAAAATCCCACTGCTGAGCACCCCTACCCATGTAAAAATGGCGGACGAAGCCAGAATAAACACTCATTAGAATGATACATGGTCCCCCAAAAATAAGCAGGGAAAACTTATAGTCACACAAATTGGGGGAGAGGAAGTTAGCATCAACTCTCTCCCCGATAGTAAGATAGGAGCTCTGCTAGAGGCTCTCATAAAACAAGAAACAATACACCACATTAAAAAATTCAGACACGGTGTCATTTTAACACGTTGTCATTGTGACACCTTCAACACCAGACAGCTAATTGATAAAGTGAGGAAACAGCACACATACAAAACAACATTAGGACACAGAACACAAATACAGATTAAAATACTTCTTGAAACAACAATATTTGTGGCAAAAGGAGTACCACCATATCTACAGGACGAACACTTAAACAACATCTTCAAATTAGAAAACAAAAATCACACATTCACACGCATACAGAGAATTTATAAAAACAACACAAAAACTACAGTAGTGGCTGTAGTCACCAAAGGGACGGAAAAACCCAGCAACATCTACATACAACAAAAACAATACAAGACAGAGACCTACATACCTGGGCCCATGCAGTGCTCTCGGTGCCAGCAGTTTGGGCATACAAAAACCCCACCAGGTGCAGGTACTGTGCAGGGGCACACTCTATGAAAAACTGTGCCCTGGCCATAAAGGACAGTAACTACCAAACTGCCAACAGCAACAGAAAATGTGCCAACTGCACAGGACCACATAGCACGATGTACATAGGCTGGCCGGAGTACAGGAAGGCCAAAACAAAACAAAGAAATATACAAATTAACGATCATTCCACAAACAAGAAAAAGTATACAGCCACCATCAACTACCGCAAGCAAGAACTATACACCACCAGCACCTATTACAAGAAAGAACTATACACCACCAGCACCTATTACAAGAAAGAACTATACACCACCAGCACCTATTACAAGAAAGAACTATACACCACCAGCACCTATTACAAGAAAGAACTATACGCCACCAGCACCTATTACAAGAAAGAACTATACACCACCAGCACCTATTACAAGCAAGAATTATACGCCACCAGCACCTATTACAAGAAAGAACTATACACCACCAGCACCTATTACAAGCAAGAATTATACGCCACCAGCACCTATTACAAGAAAGAACTATACACCACCAGCACCTATTACAAGCAAGAACTATACACCACCAGCACCTATTACAAGCAAGAACTATACACCACCAGCACCTATTACAAGCAAGAACTATACACCACCAGCACCTATTACAAGCAAGAACTATACACCACCAGCACCTATTACAAGAAAGAACTATACACCACCAGCACCTATTACAAGAAAGAACTATACGCCACCACCACCTATAGATATCAAACAAGATGAAAGCAGGCTTCCACAACAAAAAGTCACAGAAAGAAAAGAACAAGCAACAGAAGAGGAAAACAACCCAAATCTAAAGAGCAACAAAATACACTTACATAACATCCAAGAAATAGCGGAGACAATACAATAAGAAGTCAGATGATTCACAAAGCTACAAGAGAGAAATGAAGAAATCCTGAAAAGAATGGAAATAGAAAGACAACTCCTCAGCGAAGAAAAACAACACATAAAAGAATTAATCCTACAAATAACAAATCAAGACACAGAATGGAAATTAAAAATCAACACCGACATCGAAGACATCAAAACAGCGATCTCCAACATTGGCAGAGTCCAACAGACAACAACACCTGAATCAACTAGGACCACTAGAACCCAGACCAAGAAACAACACCACATCTAGACATAGTACACTGACAACAAACACAATAACAGTAAACTACGTAACAAAAATGCATAACAAAGATATTAAAATAATACAATGGAACTGCAGGGGGGCCAGACATAACCTAGCTTCCATGGTAGAAAAATACAAAGATCAAACCATAATAATGATGCTGCAGGAAACCATACTAAACAAGACCCAGGGGCTTAAGTATGCAGGATACAATACATTTAGAAATGATAGAGCACAGGCTAAGGGGGGTTTGTCATGTTAGTACACAAGACATTTAAAATTAATGACTGGGAAATATTTAATTCAGAAAACATAGAGGGAATTAGCATAACAATAGACGATAATAAGGGAGGATTAAAAATTACCAACATTTATAACCCAAAAGGAAACTACACCAGTGAAGACATTACAACACTTACAGACAGAATAACAAACAGATCAATAATAGGTGGAGATTTTAATGCCCACCACCAAGCATGGGGATGCAACAGATCAGGGTGGCAGGGAAATTGTCCTGAACTTCTGTGAAGACAACAACTTGGTTAACCTAAATGATGGGTCAATTTCCAGAATCAATCCAATGGCAAATGGAGAATATTCTGCAATCGACCTCACTCTCATCACTCCAAACCTTACAGCAGCCAGTTGGGAGACTCTAGAGGAGACTAGTTCAGACCACCTCCCAATCGAAATAAACCTCAGAACATACAACATTAATAAAACAAACACTAAACCTACTTTCAATTACCAAAAAGCAAACTGGGAACAATTTAGCCTAGAACTAAAAACATTAGACATAAAAAAAACTCATTACAACAAATGTAGACACATATGCAGAAACACTAACAGCAGAAATACTTAAAATAGCAACCAAACACATACCAAATAAAAGCATGCCACCACACATAAAACATACAGCTGACACACCCAGAAAAACCAAGATCAAAAACCCAGTGCCCTGGTGGACAGACAAATGTACAGAAAAAGTTAAAGAAAGAAACAGGGCTCTGAACAGCGCAAGAAAGAACAAAACAGATGAAAACCTAACAAAATACAGACAGCTTATAAACGAATGAAACAAAATTATATTCAAAGTAAAAGAAGTACACTGGAGAAGCTTCTGCTAGACAATAGGCTTTAGAACATCAGCAACAACAGTCTGAAATAAGCTGAACTGCATCAAAGGTGGAAACAGACAGAAAACCAACATACCTACACTAAGAGGGACAGTAGACAAAGAAAAAGCCAACGCACTGGCTCAACACTTCCACTCAGTTAGCGCCAAATCTAGCATGACCATATAGGAAATTAACAGAAGACAGCGAACATTGGAGAAGATAGAAATAACAAGTCAAGACGAAGAAAACACATAAATCAACGCAGACATCACAGCACAAGAAATAACTAGAGCACTAGGGGAGAAATCCAACACCGCATCAGGACCAGACATTTTGAGCTATGCCATTATCAAAAAGGTGTCTCCCAATGTGATAGGCATCATAGCTAACCTGTTCAACCAAGTTTGGTCAGAGGGAGTAATACCAAATTTATGGAAAACAGCTACCATCATTCCAATACTTAAGCCAGATAAAGACCCGAAAGATGCCAACTCATGTCACACTTGGGGAAAATACTAGAAACAATTATCAACAAACGCATCACATTTCACATGAACAAACACAACCTGTACATCCCTTCCCAAGCAGACTTCAGAAGCAAAAGAAGCACTCTAGACCAGCTTATCAAACTGGAACACGAGGTAAAAGTCGGGTTTGACAAGAAAGAAAAAACTCTTGCTGTTTTCCTGGATGGCCAGAGCATATGATGAATGCTGAAGAGAAGGGGCACTCTATAAAATCAGAAAGATTGGCATAATTGGAAGGGCTTATAGATACATGCAAAACTTCACTTCATGCAGGACAGATATTTCACAGTCACAATAAACAACGAAACATCTTCAACACACGAACAAGAAAATGGCATCTCCCAGGGATCTAATATCACCTACAATATTTATGATAATAGTGAATGACTTGGGGGATGAATTCACAGACATGAAAACAAGTCTTTCCCAGTTTGCAGACGATGCAGCCATATGGCAAACGGGCAGAAACACACAATACTTAACGGGGGAGGGTTCAAAGACAGTTAAATAAAGTAACTAAATGGATGGGAAAGTGGAGTTTAAAATTAATACAACAAAAACAGTAGGTATGATCTTTAGCGGGGGCATCAGGGAAGAAAACGGACATCAAAATCAATGGGGAAAAAATGAAATTCAGCAAAAGCACTAGGTTCCTAGGCTTGATATTAGATCAAGGCCTTAGGTGGCATAAGCACATTGCCTACCAAACCAATAGATGTCGGAACATGCTACGATATATCAAGGGTAATGGATGGGGAGCCTCAACCAACACAATGATTACCTTCTACAAGGCTTTTATCAGAGGGAAAATTGACTACGCTGGTATTGTATACGGGTCAAGGCACCAACTAACCAAGCCAAGCTAGACAGGATCCAAAGCAGAGCCATGGCTACTATAGCAGGGGCCCTTAAAGGATCTCCCTCTGAAGCCGTAGAAGTGGCCCTAGGTGTTATCCCACTTAGCCTAAGAAGAAAAGAACTCAGGCTCAACTACTGGGATAAGATGGGCAATGACACACAACACCCAGCACACGCAGCATACCAACACAGAAGACAGTGGACAAGAAAAGACTATCGCACAATACAGAACAGCTGGGTGGAAAACACAAATTGAGCTGGCGCAAGTACCCCTCCTCAAGAAGCTAGTAAACAAAAGAAAACTGCATACAGCAGTAATCCCGCCATGGGAGCTCATCACACCACAAACAGACACATTTTTAACAACCAAAGGGAAAAAAGGAAGCACAGAACCATGGAGACTAAAGTCCACCCCCAATAAATTCATCAAGCAACAAGCTGAAAACGGTGTCCAGATCTTCACAGATGGATCAAAGGGGACCGACGAACAACTGGGTATGGGGATTGTTATACCCAAATGGGGAATAAAACAATGCTATAGACTGCCGAATCACACATCTGGAACCTATATGCACTGCGATGAGGAAAACACCACGGAACACTTTTTACTACACTGCCAGAAATATCAGCAACACAGAACACAATTAGAGCAACACTTTCAAGATAGAAATGTCCAATGGCATATAGGACATATGCTGGGACATGACACCCTTCGAGAAAACCTGCAGCTGGTCAAACAATACATAACAAGATCCAAGCATGAAATATAAAACATGAGAGCGAAATGAGCAAGCAAGTTGGCCAAAATCCAACTACAGAAAACCAAAGATAAAACCAGATCAACACAAAATGCCCTTATAAGGCAGCACCCAGACAGACACAAAAATGCCCTTTTCAGGGCCGAGAACACAGATCAACGTCCCTCAAGAAACCCTGAAGATGGTCAAACAGTAAAAAACAAGTTAGACGGACAAGACAACTACAAGAGGCTCTCCATCGCCACCATTCCAAGGGGCAAACAACTGGGTAGTCGGTCCTTATCAGGGCCAGGGTGCTTCTCAGCGCCAGATCATACCACACTGGGAAACTAGACAAAGACTTAGAGAGGGGGAGTATGGGTCAAAATCTGGTGGGGAAGGGTTATTAGGGGTTTGGTTGGCGGGAGGGGGAGGATGGATAGGTTTGGTTGGGAGAAGGGGGTATTGTATTGGGGTGGATGGGGTTTTGGTTGCAGGTGGATGGGGAGGGTCTAAGAATAGGAAAATAAATAATTTTTTTTTTTTTTAAAGTAGTTATAACCAATATAATAGCTAGAATAGAAGCACTGGTCTTAGTCTATTCCAAACACTGTCACCGATTGCTAGAGCACACCTATTATGTAGACCGCCAGCCAGACTACAGACAGCCCAGCATCCGACATGAGAATGCCAGAACGCAGATCAACACAAAATACCCTTTCCAAGTCCTACACAAGTGGCCCACAGTTCACCTAGAGAACAGGCACACCTAGGCAGTAGACCTCCACAGGCCGCCAGCCAGACAACAGACATCCCAGCACCCGACATGAGAATGCCGGTTAGCCAAGATCAAACATACCAAATGTCCTTATTAGGACAAAACAGACATTCACAGAACAAGACCAAATGTCCTTATTAGGACAAACACAGATCAAGACCAAATGTCCTTATTAGGACAATCGCAGACAAGACCAAATGTCCTTATTAGGACAAACACAGATCAAGACCAAATGTCCTTATTAGAACAATCGCAGACCAAGACCAAATGTCCTTATTAGAACAAACACAGATCAAGACACAATATGTAACACACAGTCCATACCAGGACAAGTCCCAGGCCCCATGGCCACACCAAGAAAAAGGCCAATACGCCCTGATATAACCAAAAAGACATATGTCTTAGGTTGAAAGGGCGTGCCTCGGCCACATAGAGGCTTAATCCACCACCTAACAAACAACAAACATTTGACAGTCTTCAGCATATCCAAGAAGAAACAAATGCTCAAATTCAATAACCACCTACTCTTAATGGACCAATGCTCAACAGATCTGGGAATCACCATGGACAGCAGGAGGATGTGGAAAACACAGATAGACAAAGCTGGAAAAAATGCAAAGAGAATGTGGATCATGAACAAACTAGCAGTCATCAACTGGGGTGCGGATGGTAGCAATCTGAAAAGGCTTTATACTAGGAGAGTTCGACCAGTACTTGAGTATGGCATATCAGGCTAGGTCATAGGCCTATTCTGGAGTGGCAATCCTTGCCACAGTTGCTGCAGGTAAAACTGGAAACTAGAGCCGATGCATGGGATGTTCTCTCTGCCCTCTGTGCTCTCTTTGCCTCCACATGTGATGTTGTTTTTCTTCTTTTCTTTTTGAGCCGCCCCCCCTCACTGCCACTCGCCATGCTTGCCTGTCTTTGGCCAACCGCTCCCAGTGTTTTTGTCTATGTCGCATGAAGTTAGATCACGCTTGCAGGTGTCAATGAAGCGTAATAATGGGCGCCTATGCTGTCTAGCACCAGATGCGAGTTGACCATATAGAATGTTCTTTGGGATTCTATCATCGCTCATACGGCACACGTGTCCCAGCCATCTGAGACGTCGCTGACTCAGTAAAGTGTGCATGCTTGGAATGCCAGCACTGTTCAGGACTTCTATATTGGAGATGTGATCTTGCCATGGGATGTTGTATATTCGCCTGAGACAGCGCATGTGGAAGGTATTGATGCGATGTTCTTGTCTAGCATATGTGGTCCATGTCTCACTACCATACAGCAGAGTGCTGAGAACACAAGCTTTATATAATAATAATAATAATTCCTCTCGTACCGTTATATGTTACATAGGGCCTGCAAGTAATTTCTCCATACCGCTCTATCCTGGGCAACTCGCTCAATCTCCTCCATTGAACTGAGACCGATATTTCCTGCTTCTCTCAGCAAAGTTCGCTTCAGGGTCTCCTTAGGTCGACCTCTCTTCTTGAACCCTTTGCATCCCACTTCAATGCCTGCTTTGATATTCGTTGATCATTTCTCCTCAAGGTGTGCCCAACATATCTCCATCTTCTCTTTCTTATAACAGTTGTCCCTAGTGGTTGACCAGACATGTCTCTGATTTCATCACTTCTCCTGAATTCGTTCTATTTTATATTCATTATTTTTCGCAGACATCTATTTTCAAATGCATTCAACTTGCTTTCTATATCTTTAGTCATTTTCCAACTCTCGCTGTATATATGGCTTTATATACTCAGTCAATGTTTCCCGGTCTACACCGCTGGGAGGTGGGGTTGACGTGTGTGTTCTGAGGGTCATCAGCAGACTATTTTCGCCCCTCCTAAGAGAGACTAGTCGATCCCAACCCTGCCAGTGCAGGGCTAGGCTCAAGACACACCTTGTAGACCATAACAAAGTACTATAGTTTTACCAAATACAGAAACAGTGACGATAAACAGCAACGTTACAACCAAAAGGCCTTTATCAAGCAAACGACACAATAGTGGTATGGAGCAAAGAACTATACCTTCACGAAGGCCGCAACCATTTACTTGACACCCAGTTCTATAAAACTAGTTCTTCTGATGTCATACTATCTAACAATAGTAAAGTCCGTACAGTAATTAAGAACTTAATTGCCTCTAACGACCTTCCTACCGGCGCATCATCACTTTGTGTCATCGATAGCTGTTTAGGCAAACCCGCATTTTATATGCTCCCCAAAATTCATAAACTGAACAATCTTGGTAGGCCCATTGTTTCTTCTTGCTCTTGTCCTACGGAAGATATCTCCGAATTTCTTGACAGTATCTTCAATCCTATAGTCACCACACTACCTTCATTCTTGAAAGATACGAACCACACCTTGTCTGTTTTTCGTCTATTGAGTTGTTGCCTGGCAGGACTTACCGTCTCTTCCTCCTTGATGTGTGCTCATTGTACACCTCCATACCTCATTCCGACGGACTTCAAGCTCTTCAGTTCTTTCTCGACAGGAGAACTAACCCACTTGTCTCCACCTCGGCTCTCCTTCGTCTTGCAGAACTATTTCTCACTCCCAACTCCTTTCAGTTCAATGATCAGTTCTTTGCGCAGATCAGTGGAATCGCCATGGGTACTAAAATGGGACCCAGTTATGCTTGTCTATTCATGGATCATCTTGAACACCTAGTATGGAATTCCTATGATGGCCCTCTTCCGTCTGTGTATCATAGATACATTGATGATTGTATTGGCATTACCGATATGCTTGAAGCCGAATTGTCACGCTTCATTAATTTCATTAATGTCTTCAATCCTGCTATTCGGTTTACATCTCACATCTCTACCTCTTGTGTCAACTTTCTTGACATCACTATCACCATCAGCCTATCCACCATCACTACATCAGTATACTACAAGCCTACTGATGCACATAGTTTTATTCTTTATACCTCTTCCAATTCCCAGGCTTGTCGAGACTCTTTACCATTCTCTCAACTCTTGCGCCTTCGTTGCCTCTGTAGCGAGGACGATGATTTTCTTGATAGAGCTCACGAAATGCTTTATTTCATCTGTAAGCGCTTATACCCAGATAAGGTGTTTGCATCTGCTATGCGGCACGTTCAGCAAATTTTCTCGCAAGGAGGCTCTCTCTAACCAGCATAGAATTTCCAATTCTGACAGGGTGAAACGTGTCTTAACTTTCCACCCTCATAGTTCCTTTGTGAAGAAAGTCTTATTCCGTCATCTCTCCATTCTTCAGTCTGATCCTGAGACACGATCAATCTTCCAACACTATCCTTTGGTGGCGTACAGACGGGACAGAAGTCTTAAGGATATGTTGGTTCAGTCGCCTCAAGGCTAATATCCAGAGTCATTTTGGTACCATCCAGTGTGGCCGAGGGCGCTGCAACACATGTGCTTATGTAATACAGATCCGCACTGTGTCTTTTTCAAAAGCCATGTTCGTTATTGAAGATAGTTTCACGTGCGAGTCCCTGAATATTATCTATGCCATCACCTGCAAGCGGTGCAACAAGGCCTATATTGGGGAAACCAGCAAGAGACTCAGTGACCGATTCGCCCAACAGTTGCGAGAAATACGCCAATGCTCTGTGACCCCTGTAGCTACCCATTTCAATTATACTGGCCATTCAGGAGCTTGCAATGTCCAGGTCACCGCCAACCGATCATGTTCCTCTGATGATCGTAGTCGATTTGATCTAGAGAACCGTTTTATTTTGTTATATGGTACCTTGCGGCCTCTTGGACTCAACGCGTTACATTCCTATGCTTATTAGTACTTTCTCATCTCATGCTTTGTAATCTATATTTGTATTTACTTCATATATATAATTTATATTTTCACTTAATTGTATATTATTTCTCTTCTTTTCCACTTGTGTTGCACTCATTTCGTTATTCGTTTTTATTCCCAGATTTTCATTAGATACATTTGCATGTTTCCGTTATCGTCCATTTGTAAGTGTTCTCTGAAATTCGTCACTCCTGTTGTGTCGTTTGCTTGATAAAGGCCTTTTGGTCGAAACATTGCTGTTTATCGTCACTGTTTCTGTATCTTGTAAAACTATAGTACTTTGTTTGTACGTGTTTCGTCATAATCTCCAAGACACACTTCATAAAGGTACGCCGAGTGTTAAGTCTGGCCGCATGGATCATCACTAGAACATAAGTCTACCCCCATAGAAATACTGGAAACAGCCATAGGAGGCAAACTCCAAAGAACTTGCTCACGCAGACCCAATATTGGCACTAGCTCAACTAAGACATATGCAACCAGCCAGCACCTCTCCTCCCTGGTCATGCAGGCTCCAAGAGCTATATGCCCTCTATGCAGCTGCAAAAATGGCAGTACAACATATGAAATAAAAACATGAAAAAATAGTGCTTTTGACAGACGCATTTACTGCTATATCAGCACTGAAATCTGAAAGGTGCACAGAATTAAGTATCTCAAGTCAGCCTTAGCCCAGTTGTCTCATGATTCTGAGAGTGTAGTAATCAAGTGGACACCCTCACACTGCAAGCTCAAGGGAATGAAGATGCTGACAGACTGCCTAAAGAGGGAGCAGGGATTCAAAAACCATCGCCAGAGGGCACTACACAACAAAGTGGGAGAAAGAACACACACAAAACAACAAGCATGGTGGATATTACCAACTGTCTAGAAGAGACCACATTATCATACTTCACCGGATGAGTCCCAACAGAATGAGAACAGAACTAGACTCAAGATAGGCACTAAAGACCTGTGCCCCTGTGGCTTGGCGAGTATGATGACAGAGCTTGTCCTACAGCACTGCCCCCAGTATGCAGACCTGAGAAGAAAGAGGTGACCCACTTATACCAGCGTCCAAGAAAATTGTATGGCGTGGCTGACAGGGACCTTTATTAGAGAATCCAAAATCCCAGTCTAGTGAGAACACAGTTGAAGATGAAGAAAATGTACCAATAACAGAATTATCACTGTAGGAAGAGTTGATATAATCGTCAACAAATGAAGTGTGGTAAACGAAAATTGAATAATAGATATAACAAATGGTGGCTCAAAGTCAAATTTCAATATTATATCTACACTTATAGGCTGCAGTAAGAAGTTGTTTATTGTACTCCCATCATCCTATTTAGCTGAAAGAGGAGTTAGCATGGTCACCAGACTATTCACAAAGAAACGAAACATATTGTCAATAGAGTAATGCGGCACTTTAAGATTATTGGTGACAAAAATGGCACCAGACATCGACAAATTAGTTTCATCACATCAAGCTCAGCTCTAATTAATACATTATAACATAAATTGGGTAAATGATACTGTGAGGAATACAGTAATATTGATATTACTTCTAATAAAATAACTTAAAAGTGTGTCCTTGTTTTCCAATTTGCTGTATATACAATATAGTTTACCCAAGGGGAGCTAGCGAATTATTCACTGAAAAAGGGGGCGCTCATTCAAAAAAGGTTGGGAACCTATGATTTAGACCATAGATTCCCAAACTTTTCGGCCTACGACAACTTTGCACGACCTAAACTTTATAACGCCCCTCCCTCCCTCCCCATTATAACAGTTTGCCAACGCCCCCAGATATATGTGCATGCTCTATTTTCACTTTGACATAGAAAATTGATATATATTTCTGTCAAACATGGTCAATTTTCAAATTGTTATATACATGAAATAGAAAATGGATCGTGTAAGATGGGCACAAGATGAACTAAAATGCAGAATTCAAATTTTTTATTGATAAATTTAAATCGATTGATATTAAAGATATATGTGTTCAA
The DNA here is from genome assembly GCA_020796225.1 of Arion vulgaris. NCBI lineage: Eukaryota > Metazoa > Mollusca > Gastropoda > Stylommatophora > Arionidae > Arion > Arion vulgaris. The sequence continues at coordinate 36,946,576 of CM036757.1, read as the reverse complement.
TATGGAGAAAAATCTTCATATACAGGAGTATTCGTGGTCGTGCCCACATATTAAATTAAATAAATATTAAAGTTTAGTTTTCTGCAAATATATTGGTTATTGTTTTTTTTTATTGGTTACTGGTTACTAAACTGACGCCATTGCACTCCAGGCAGACCCATATGTGCTCAGTCTCCCTCAACAGATATCGAAGAGTATGCATACTGATGGTTCCAGTGACTCGCTGATTAAACACACCTCTCACTCTGCCTCTCAGGCGTCCAGTTCGACTTGTACAACGGGTAACTACAAGCTGCCTAAATCTCTTGATCGATTCAACATCGATTTTAGTGTCCTCATCCAAAAGACAGTCTCGTAGAGACCGAAGAATATCCCCCTTATCCATTTTCAACTTGCCAACAATCAATGCTATTGATGCAAGCCTGTCCACTCTCTCATTACCATAAACACCCGCATGCCCAGGACAGTATATCGACGTAAGCCGCTGGAGGTTAGAAACTTCCATAAACGACATCCACTCATACCGAAACCTGCACTTCTGGATCTTGTGAAGCATCGACTGAGAGTCAGATACAACAACTGCCCCAGTAAATGAAGTCCCAGAGATCCAATGGAGGGAAGCAGTAACGGCCTCATCCTCCATCCTCATACTAGAAGTAGTTGTCCTGTATGCCCCACTTCGCTCTGCAACAACCCAACCATACGCATTAGACAAGAAACCCCAGCCAGGCTTCTCACCACGTTGAACCGACCCATCGGTATATACAACAACATCATCATCCCTTGCATTATCTTCTATCAGCTGCTTAACTGCGATATCAGCCTTCATGTTGCCCCAATCTCTACATTCTCTTCCAAGAGTAATGATAACGTTGAGATAGTTGATCATGCTACCATCTGTTGGGATCCATTCTTCCACTTTTGGTAGGGTCGCAACCGTAGTCACCTGGCCAATTGTTCTCTCAGCCTGGGCCATCCACGACATGCCACGCTTGATTCTCGTGCCCTTAACATCATTAGTGTTCTTGTGCAGTGGATGTCTCTTATCCGCAGTAACCCGCATATATGCCTTGGTTTGGGCAATTGCATGATGGGAGCGTAGTCACAGAAGGCCAAGCATATATCTCATCTTCACAATGGGGTTATCTCTGTGCAGCCCAGGACTATACGCATACGTACCTTCATTCTGAATCTGTCGTTCACATTGTGATCTTGATATCGTAAGAATTCCGAGTCCGTAATCTACCACTGACATAACCAGTCGATCGAACAAAAGGACAAGTAGTCTCTGCTCAAGGTGTGCGACCACCATAACTTTGAGAGCCGCAAGACCACGCTTGCAACGTTGCATCGTCTGTTCAATATGGTGTTTGAAAGATAGACTATGATCAAATCGTTTTTGTTAAGCTTTCTGTGCAAATGTATTTTGTCAAAAATGACATAATTTTGCTGCAAGCAAATTGTCTGTATCCATCATTCAGTCCACATCAGTGAAGCAGTATTTATTCTACATGCATTGTAAGACTTTTGTTAGAACTTTAACAACAGAATTGTTACTAAATTGTTTCTGAAAGTCAACTTTACCAATCATATTGTTAGTTTATATTGCAGGATTTTTCATGTTTTTTTTTAATGACATCTCATTAGTAATTAAAATATCTTAATGTAATTTTTCACTTGATTCTTCACTTCATCAGTTGAAAAATGTACTTACACAATTTAGCAGCTCCACTACATGCTCTTGGTACCTTGAGCTAGCAAGTTCAAAATTTTATGGTTGCACTTTCTAAAAATTTGCAAATGCCTAAAACGTGAATAAATCTTCTTTAGTTATATTGCTAAACTTAAATTTGCTGGATACAAATTGTTTTTCATGTACTGATTGAGAAAAATTTGAAACTGCAGCAGTCTGATTGATATGAGTATTCTTTCGCGTTGTCAGTTCCTCGTCTAGACCAGAAGTGCACCTGGGGCTCAGCCTAGTCCTGGTTCTTTCCTTCCCATAATTTAAATTAAGGAAGGAAAAAGAGACAAAACCTCTTTTAAATTAACTCTGCTACTTCTGCGAAAAAGTAACATTTCAAAACTACACACAGGATGACTACATCCTGCTGCAAATTAGGTTCCTGATTCATTAAGATGTTAAAATTGTCAATCAGTTTGTGGTGCTCATTCTGCACTTTGGCTGTTTCAGTAGCCAATGTGTAAACATTTTAGGACAAGTCAGCCTGTTTTTCTTCCAAACCTTCTCTGTCCAGCACACCTCTTATACATCCTAATCTCCTTTTCTGTGCTAATTCTTCTGCATGGATGTTTCCTTTCTTGATCTATTGGAGACGTAGAAGGCAATGAATGATCGCTATAGTCCATCCTGTGGCAAGAATGATTAAAATGTCAGACAATAAAGATCAAATAAATAAAGGTTTAACCATTGATATGTTGCATTAAAAAGAATTTCTATGATTAGCACATGAACTATTAAAATACTATTTAAGACAGGAAAACACCACAATGTGAATTAAACAAGAGATAACAGTTTTTAACATTTTATTTACATTAATCAGTATTGTCTGACAAAGACTATGTTGTTTTCTTGTATATATTCAGGAGTATATGTAATTACTTGTGACATATAAATATTTTCTGAATTTCAGAAATCAAATGGAAATGAATACATCAAGTTTCAATATGTTGGTTACTGGAATGAAATGTTTTCTTATATTGTTGGCTTCATTGTTTTTTTGGCTACTGTCAAATTCCTGAAACTGCTGAGATTTAACAAAAGAATTTCTATGCTGGCCAGTACACTGGATAATAGTGCAAAGCATTTGCTTCATTTTAGGTATGGAAGACTTTTCTCTACATAACAGGTTATGAAATTTAACGACCATGTAAACAGAGTAGTAAAGTTATTAAGTAGAATTAGGTCAATGCAAACTCAAATCTTGAGTCTCTCAAACTGATTTAATGTTTCTGCAAAACTTTCAAGACATTTGAAATGCACTTAAATTGAACACACCCATATTAGTTCTTTGTTTTCTTATAAGAAATCATGGTATAAAACTCTTAGGGTAAAATAAAATCTTCCACTCATGAACTTTAAGCGTGACAATTGCTTACATATATAAATAAATATGACAGAGCATTCATTGTGATGTGTAAAGTTAAGTTTAAAGATATAACTACGAGATTTAACCGATTCACCATGCAAAATAAATTAGACTTTATTACCCCAATCGTTCCGATACAAGAACTACATTTAAACTAATTATTTTGTAGTTTTTTTGCTAACTCTCATAAGTTATATTAGCAGGACACCTTCGTAATTTATATTCACAGGAATCAAATTACTATAGAAAATAGGTTTTCTTCAGATATCGAACATGACTTTGTTGTTTTACTGACCGACATGGATGTCTGAATATGTCATATAAACTTCAATTTTACATTTTTCAATCAAGTGTTTAATGGACACTTATGTTGCTAGTTTTTATGTGACCAACACATGTTGTGCTCAGTAACAATTTTGTCAGTTGTAACTTATTAAAATGTATAGGGGCTAGCTACAAGAAAATAGCAGTTATAGTTTATTAACCAAAATATTGTAGTTGGAGGCCTTTTATGAGTGGCAAATTTTTTATCACTAATTTCTAAGTGAAGCGTACAGGACAACTACTTCCAGTATCATGATGAAGGTTAAGGCCGTTATTCTGCTCTTCATTAGCTCTCAGGAACTCCATTTACTGGGGCCATTGTTGTATCAGATTCAGTCGATGCTTAGGAAGATCCAAAATGAAAGGTTTTGGTATGAGTGGATGTCATCTATTGAAGTTTCTAACCTTACGTGGACCTACTGTCCTGGACATGCAGATGTTTTTAGCAATGAGAGGAGGACATGATTGCATCAGCAGCATTGATTGTCTGGAACTTGAAGATGAATAAAGGGATGTTCTTTGGTCTCTTCGCAGCTGCCATTAGATAAAGACACTAAAATAGATGTTGAATCGATTCAGCAATTTAATGATTTTGGGGCTACCTATTGTACAAGTAGAACTGGATGCCTGTGGAACAGAGTGAGGAGTGTGTTTAACCAGCGATCCACAGGAACCATCAGTATGCATACTCTTCGACATTTGTTGGGGGAGACTTAATACCTATAGGTCTGTCCGGAGTGCAATCACATCAGTTCAGTAACCAATAACCAAGCTTTTCTACAGTGGTATTGATCATCAGAAGAAAGTTCTAATAAAATCAGAATTTGATGAGGTTTTTTTTTATTAATCCAAAATCTTCCTAGCATTTTTGTCTGTAAATCAGTTAAGTTATTTTTTTAAAGTATTACACCATGTGAATGTACCATTTTTTAAATATTTGATAATGGTTTATTTATTTATTCACACTAAATATATAATTGATAAGAATCCGTTGAAAACTAAGAAAACTACAGCTTAATTTGTACATACATCTGGAAGATGAAAATGTAAGCAAGCATTAATTCGGTCACATGCTGTTTTACAATTTGGTAGTGAAAATGTGTTTTATTTCTTGTAGTCATGTAATGTTGATTTTGCTTCTATAAAAAAACTATCACAGGGAAAACACTGAAATATCATATTTTATTAGTAATTATAGTAAGTTATTTTAGAATGCAATGTGTTGCAATAATTTAAAAGATATGTGCACGCATTAAAATATGCATAATATTTATATTGTGTTTGTCTTTAGCGAAGCAAATGCAATATTGTTGGTCATAATGACATAAATATTTTGATTACTTATTTAGGCTGGTCTGACACCTCTTTGGTGAGTGGTGTCAAATTAGTGAAATTTAACTGAATACTTGATGTGCGACATATTCAAGTTGTTAGAGTGTTGATGTTACAAACAAAATATATGAAAGTCACTGCCTAATTCAAGTCCACGAAAGTCAACCAAGCTGTTATTTGGTACATATCTACTTAACTAGGAAAGGATCGTTAACAAGCAAACATACTTACTACCTCATCTTCATATTGTGAGGCAGAGGACTCTTTGAGTTCTAACATTTTCACACCTCTATGACATTATAGATCATATTACAAGCCTACTGATGCACATAGTTTTCTCCTTTATACTTCTTCCCATCCCCGAGCTTGTCGTGACTCTTTGCCATTCTCGCAGCTCTTGTGCCTTCGTCGTCTTTGTAGCGAGGAGCTTTCTTGAGAGAGCTCGTGAGTTGCTTGATTTCTTTCGCAGACGCCTATACCCGGAGAGGGTGCTTGTCTCGGCTATGCATCGAGTTCAGAAAATCACTCGCCAGCAGGCCCTTACCAGCCAGCATAGGACTACTAACTCTGACAGAGTAAAACTTATCTTAACTTTCCACCCCCATAGTTCACTGGTGAAAAGTGTTTTATTCCGTCATCTGCATATCTTTAAGTCAGATCCTGAGACCCGTTCTGTCTTCCCCAACTATCCTTTGGTGGCTTACAGATGGGACAGAAGTCTTAAGGATATGTTGGTACACAGTCGCCTTAAGTCCAATATCCAGACTCATTTTGGCACTGTCCAGTGTGGCCGTCGGCGTTGCAACATGTGTGCTTATGTGATACAGACGCGTACTGTATCTTTTCCTTTAGCCACTTTTCTTATTGACGATGGTTTCACATGCGAGTCCCGTAATCTTATCTATGCCGTTATCTGTAATCGGTGTAACAAGGCTTATATCGGCGAGACAGGCAAGAGGCTCAGTGACCGATTCGCCCAACACTTGCGCGACATACGCCAATGCTCTGTGACCCCTGTAGCCACTCATTTCAATAATACTGGACATTTAGGAGCTCACGATGTCCAGGTCACAGCCATCCGATCATGTTCCTCGGATGATCGCAGTCGATTTGCTCTGGAAAATCGGTTGATTTCTTTGTATGGTACCTTGCAACCACATGGGCTCAACGTATTACATTTCCTATGCTTCTTAGTACTTTCTCTTCCCATGCCTTGTAATTTATATGGGTATATGTTGCATGTATTCAAGTTATATATTTACTAGATTTTTCATTGTTTCTCTTCCGTTCTATTTCTAGTTTTTATGTGTGTTTTTGTGTTACATTTATTTCGTTATTTGTTTTTATTGACAGATTTTCATTAGAAACGTTTGTATGTAGTCGTCCATTTTTTTTTTTTAAATTTGTCACTCCTGTTGTTCGTTTACTTGATAAAGGCCTTGTTGGGCGAAACGTGGCTGTATTTTGTCATTGTTTTTGTAAATTTACAGTAATTTGTGATTACGTGTTTTGCCAATCAAATAGTTTTACTGCAGTCTCATCTATATATTTATTGTGAATAGACCATAGAAATTGTATATTTTATTGGGACAGGCAAAAATTGTGACAATGTCATTGAATCTGAATTGTTGCTGGTAGGACATCATTGTGCAAGTAATAATAATAGTAACAATAAACCTCACATTCCTCTGGTGCAGTCATCATCAACAAATATTTGCCATTCTCTTCTGTCCGGGTCTTTTCACGTTTTTTCATTAGTCACAAATGCAATGTAAAGTGGAGAATTCTGTTCTTAGCTTTATTCTACTATTATGTTCAGTAATTACATTTTTCTTTGGATGATGTACCTTTTCTAAAACCAGACTGGTCTTTTTTCAATTGTATGTCTATGGCCTCTTCTAGTGTTTTTCAATTGTATGTCTATGGCCTCTTCTTCTTTGCTGTTTTTTTTTCAATTGTATGTCTATGTCTTCTAGTTTTTCAATGTAGTCTATTCTCAGTTTCAATAGTAGCTTTCATTTCAATTGTATGTCTATGGCCTCTTCTAGACTTTCAATTGTATTCTAGTACTTTTTCAATCATAAAGTCTTTTAGTCTCTCCAATATAGTTATCTTTAGTATTTTTCATGCACTGGTAACATTATCACTAAGTAATAAGTACATTCTTTCAAAGTACATTTCTTTAGCAGCTTGACTAGATATTGCTTTGGTTATTTTACACAGGGGACCATGGTAACATACAGGCAAATCATCATTCATATTAATTTTAAAATATGAGATTATCAGTTTGTATATGAACATTGTACATTTCCATATGGTAGACTGCTGTTACAGATTGGAGAAAAATGCATTTGTATAAACTGAGCAAGTATAAGTGAGATATTGCCTTTGTCATTGATTTTTTCTGTATCCACAGTGTGATTTTCTGGATAGTTTTTCTCGCCTTCTGCCAGCTGTTCTACCTGACTTTCATGAATATTGATGAGAATTACTCATCCTTCATTGGATCAGTTATATCATCCATTCTTATGATGATGGGAAAATTTGATATGTACTATATGATCATGGCAGAGCCTGGCCTAACACAGGTAATTTTTAACAAATTTGTACTGAATGATTCTATAAAACTAAAGAATAAATGATTGTATGAAACTAGGACTATATGTTGATGAGAAGACATTTACAAATTATCTCAGTTTTTTTTATCATACCTCACTTTAAAGTTAACCCTTAAGATCCTATGTTTATTTCTTATTATGATCTATATAATCCTGGGTTGTATAGGGACAAAACAAACAAAATGAGTGATTGCCTTGCTTTATTAAAAACTTATAAATCTTTTATGATATTTTGATAAATTTAAAGTATGTTATGTAACAATGAATGATTGTCTAAAAGGTATATTTGTATGCATTTTTTGTCTCACTTAAATTAAATGTGTACAACTGAAGAAATAACTGGGCGTGGAAATTCTTATTAAGTGGCCAAACCAAAGATGGCCCATAATTTTCATTAAATTGCTGTACATGAGCACCTGCATTTCTACAATCATAGCTCCACCCATCGTGAGCAACGCACTTCAAATATGCATCACCTAAATGACTCACACTTCTGTCATTATGTCCCTCATCATCATCACTGCGACGTTACTGACCATCACCATCGGGTGATGCAGTAGTATAAGTATTGCTCTAGCTCATCGTTTTGATTCTCTACTTCAATATCTAATTGATTATCATCATAATCAAAGTTGAGCTTGTCAAAATAAATCAAACAGATTCTGTATCGACGGTGATGGTTGCTCACTTTCATAAAAAATTGCTAATTTTTGTCAAAAATGCACCGTTTGTACATTAAATGTTGTAAATATTGTTTATTAATACTTTCTCCTTACATCGGAATTTGAATCAAAAGGTCATGATTCAAATAGTAGGATGTGTTAACCGATGAATGAACGCGATGTAAACCGGCAACGGTTACCAACGGTATAGGACGTGAAAGGTTAAATGTTGATGACAAATAGGGTGCTTAAATGGATAAAGTTGATTCTACATCTTATTTTTAATTTATTATTGTATAAATATTGTACATGTCATGCATATTCCTGCTTGTTTGTTTTTTCTACTGCAGATAATTGTACTTCTTTATGTCCTTTCTGTGGCATTCATCATCCTGAATATGTTTGTGTCCATACTTACTGACACATTCTCGGCTGTCAGAACTGATATCCAAAAACAGAGCAATGACTATGAAATTGTAGATTTCATGCTTGAAAAATTAAGGAGGTGGACTGGTATAGGAATTGCTCTCCGGACCAATACAGAAGATCTGCATTCACTTGGAGGTAAATATATGAAGTGATCTTTCCTAAAACAGACAATTACTAAGCAGCTATAACTTATTTCTTCTTTTATAAATCTTCTACTATAGATGCTTTTGAAGGAAGAATACCCATGTCAATACTCTGAAGGATTACGGTATCTATATATACCATCCAGTCATAATAAAACTGGTCATTTTGAACCTTTCGACTTTTCATGACTACAAGTCGGACACAATAATTGCCATAATAAATAAGTCTCCAAAATTATATGTGAGTGGCCTCAATTTTTGTTTACATACTGTAGTCTTTGACCTGTATGTTCCACTGATTTTGTTAACAACCGTGCTATATGTGCTATCACAAAAACCCCAATAAAACAAGAACTTCTTTCCAGCAACCACCATTGTGGACACCTGAGATTGCGGAGGCATGGGCGAAAAAAGGATGGCAACCAGAGCATAGGAAAAGCCAGAAAATCACAAAATCTCTCAGAGGAACGTAGAACTGCCCTGACAGAACGAAAGAACAGTCTGGCTATACATTTCAAGCAGATTGCAAGAGAAGCCAAGCACATTATATGGAGAAATTCTGCGTTGACATTGGAAAAGAGCAATCACTCGCAAAATTCTGGAGATTGCACCGCAACATGAATGTGGTGTGAGACCTTTTTCAATGCCTCATCTGACTATGGACAGTGGGGTGATTTTGAGGACAGATGAGGAGAGGAGTGAGGTGTTCTTGCATAACTTTATTCTCCAGACAGACAAGAAAGACAGAGATGAACGTAAATGGATGCAACAGATCGTACACCATTCGCATGAGATGCAGATTGTCATAGATGACGATATAGAATACATTTCAGTCGATAATATCAAATCAATACTAAAGACATGCTCTGATACAGCGCCTGGTCCTGATGGTGTTTGGTACAGTCATATGTCTGGAGGACAAAGGTTTTGCTGAATTATGCAAGCTTTTCAATAAGAGTATCCATACTGGCACTATTCCTGATGACCGGCTTCACAGCTATCTGAGACCCTTACCTAAACCTGGAAAAAACCTCGCAAGCACAAGTGGATATGGAATTATTACTTTGCAAAACACTGTCGGCAAACTGCTTGAAAAATTCATAGAACGTAGAGTTTCAGATATAATGGAGACAAATCGTATGTTCCCCTCCACTCTCGGCGGCTATCGTCCAAGAAAAAGACACCTGGTGCAATGCAGCAGTTTTTGCATATGATGCCTATGAGGGGTTTCAGATGGGGATGGAAACGGCAGCAGCTGTCGTTGATTTGCAGGATGCATATAACAATGTCTCTTACACCTTACTTATGCAGTTATTGATGGATATGCAGGTGGAGTCAGGCTTGGTCAGGTGGATTGCTGCTGCACTTTTTGAACGCACGTTATCATTGCTTTGTGATTCATGGGCATCACAACCACAACAGGTCCTAATGAGTCTTCCTCAGGGATCACCACTCTCGCCAGTCCTGTTCAATGTGTACACAGCCGGGGTAACCAAAACACAGAAGGTCGGACTTGGCAGAACACTGTTGTACGCCGATGACATTCTGGTGTATCGCATGGTCAAGGACAGAAATGAGATCACATCTGCATTACTGTGTGAACTGAATAGGATTGGTGACTGGTGCAATGAATTTGAAGCAAATGTAAACACAGCAAAGGCTTCTCTGACATGGTTCTCTCTTAACACTCACATAGTAAAGACACCTACTCCAGTTTCAGCATGTGTAACAAAGACATTGACAGAAGCAAAACATTAAAATATCTTGGAATAACAGTTGACAGAAGCCTGTCATTTAAGAGTCATGTTGACAACATAATCCTAAAGACAAGAAAAGGGCTAACCGCCCTCAAAGTTAAGTCGGAGGCAGATATTGAACAACGTCTGCTGCTTCTTCTTTATCGGGGACTAGTGCTGAGGTGGACTATGGTCTTGGTTTTGTGACAGTAAGCAGAACATCGCTGGATAAGTTAGACAGGGTCCAAAATGAAGCGATGAGGTTTATACTTGGTTGCACACGTGACACTTCATGTGAGGCAATGCGCTATGTCCTTGGATTGCCAACGATGGCCATTAGACACAAAATCGCACAGGTAAAAGCTTATCTGAGAGTTTCTGCTGACAAAAATCATCCTCTGCACAAATCCATAAATGAAAACAAGGGCAGGTGATTGAAGAGAGTTCGATCCTGGATGGCCGAGGCAGAGGATGTTATTAAACAGGTATATACTCTAGATGAGCTGAGGTATGGTGACGAATGGATGCCTATATCATAGGATATGACTGCTTACACCAGGGTTGTAGTACACTTGGGAGCCGCTGTAGAGAATGGGCCCCAGAAGTCGTCAATGTGAAAACTCGTGGATCAGCACTCCTATCCAGGTGATATCATTATCTACACCAATGGCTCTGTCAGACGCGGAATCAGATCTTCGTGGGCTTATTCAGTACAGTGAAACGGTCGCACACTGCGGTGCTTTCGAGACAATGACATTGAGCATGACTATGGAGATCACTGCTGCCTCCAGGGCTCTGTCATGGGTGGCTGAGCAACAGGTAACCCATGAGATTATCATATCCGACTCGATGATTATGCTTCAAATTATTGAATCTGGAAGTATGCGTGTGGAATGGGTGGACAGCATTCGGAGATCAGAGCTCAAGAAAATGACTTGGCTGTACACACCTGGACATGCTGGAGTGCAGGGTAACAAGCATGCTAACTTTCTTGCAAACAATGCCCCAACTCAAACGGGCAGAAGTATGGACAGAGCCGATATCATCAATGCAATACGCTCTCAATTATGTGACATGGGTAAGTCTCAGACACTGGAAAGAGTTTCAGAATTAGGCGTTAAGTTTGGACATGCCAGACAGTGTCGTCTTCGTGGTAGAGAGAGAAGATATAGTAATCAACTTCTCATGGGTACTGTGAACAAATGGGCTTTGGGGTGGCTGCTGCAGCGGAGTACAGAGAATGGGAGTGCCCAATGTGCCATGACGTTGATCGCATAACATAATATAACCAAAATCCCAATCATGGTAATCGTGTTCCATGGTCAAACCATTTGGTTTGTTGTTTCTTAATATGCTCTAACAGCACTGGTGTTATTCCTACCAAGTCTCTAATAGTCTCATTTTTATTTTATCTTTCATTGTTACGTTCACTATTTTCTGCAGGCATTTCATTTCTGTAAGTGCCCAATTTTGACACTGGTTGCGCAAAGTTTGCATAAAGATCATAATGTATAAGGTTCATTTTCTGTGTAACGATACATGTTTGCAATTGAGTATAGGTGTCGTTTGGCCAATGATTTGGCTTGATTTGTTGCATCTTTGCTGTATTTTGGTATTGATTCTTCCATCTACTGTTATTGAGAATACTAAATACAGAAGTTTTTCACTTGTTTTTCCATTGGTTTCTTAAGATGTTTCCTGGGTTCTTATAACAATGAAGATATTTGCTTTTTTTTGTTCTATTGATATTGTCATAACCTCTGTGTTATCAATGTTAATTTTAATGCTGTGATCTTCACATGTGTTATTTAGTTTGTTGATGCGCTTCTGTAAGTGTTTTTCTGTTGCGGTAATATATGCATGGTCATCTGCAAATAGCAGTTCATTTACGAGGGCACTAGGGAGAGGATAACTATGTGAATGTGTGTCATGTTCCAATTAATTGAGATCCAGTCTTCAATTTTTGTAACTAGTCACTTGATTTATGTCCTTTCAGCCAAGTCTATTCCCAATGTTCCACACTTGTTTTGTATACACTTGATAATAGTAGTGTTTTGAGCAATAGTTGTCTCTATTTTCCTGTAATACACATGTTAGTTTTTTCTTTTGTGAGAGCAAGATGGGATGCCATGCATAGAAATCCAAATGCATATCTCATTTTCATATTGGGAGTACCTCTGGTGCAACATAGAAGTATTATGCATGCTTTCATTCTAATGTGCTTCAGACTGTCACATTGTGATCGCCTCATTGTAATACTGCAGAGTTAGTAATTAACGGATGCAGACAATCCAAAGAATGGAATAGATGGATAAGAAGTATCTATTCCAGATCTTTGTATTTCCATATTACTTACTTGACATAATGTTTATATGACAGATTGCAAAGGTTATTCCAACTTATCATAACTTATAAGGTTTGCTGATGTCCTGCTCATCAAAGATAACATATGGTAGTTAAACCATCACTATGGTGTTGTATAAAGAACTCAGCAACATGCATGCCTTCCCAGGGATGACTAGTGAGTTGGACACTTCACATTAATCACAGATGGATCGCAATGTTACTTTATGTCTTGATCGTTTTCTTGTTGATTTATCTCAGTGTACTATGTCAGGATGTCATCTCCTAAAGTCAATGTCCAGCTCAACATAATGGGCTTAATTTTGGCTATCTTTACTCTGTAGGTGTTAAAAAACACAGGTAATGGGGCAATCTTTGTCATAAGCATGTAGGTTTTGATGCTCCAAATCTTAAGTATAGAGCAACAATTTTTTACCATCAGAAAAAAGCAATTTATTCTAATATGCAAGGATTCAATCTGAAGTTATCAGAGTCTAATAGTTGTTTCTGTCACATGCATTCACAAACCAAGGATTGACTCCACAGTTATCAAAGAGAGTATCAGTGGTTTAAAAAAAGGTATTAGTGTCACATCATTCACCAGATCAGCCATTAGCGTGATAGTATCTGTTTGGATTGAAGCTTTTAAAATTATACTATGTATTCAGTATTATACCATATACCGGTATTCAATATTATGCCAGTAACTATACAGGGCAAGGAGGTATTCTCTCTCTAAGTGAGACATTACCTTTCTTGTCCCTATTCTGTAGTAATTTGCCATAGACATTTTGTAAGGTAATTGTGTGGTAACCTTTGAACAGACTTACATTTTTACATTTCTCATTCATTTAAGATTTGTTTCTTCTTCTTCTTTGCGTTCGTTCTTTACGACCAATTTTAATCACTCTTTGTGATAGGTATGATCTTTGCCAAGAACGTGTATACGTTGCACATTGGTTTGGTAGGCCCTAAACGCATTGACTTTTACACGTTTAGAACATGTGCATCCGATTTCAGCCGAACCTCCTTAGTCGCCTCTTACGACTTGCGTTGCAGGTAACAGTGGTTCTATTCTTTACACCCCAAATTTGGGCCCCGGTAACCACTCGGGCGAAGATTTGTTTCAAGTTAAACAGTAAAGCTGCAATTCAAAGCTACACATTAAAATTGTCACTCTTCAAGTGATCATGCACAAAATGGATAGGAATATAATAATAATAACTATTATGATCAGTGGCGTGTTGTCCATGTACTAGTAGGACTCGCCTATTCCCCAAGCGCTAAGACATTATACTTAATCTACTTTGAATTAAATTTCCATGAGCCATAAAAAGTATAAAATAAAAATATTGTTTCATAGTTCATAAGTACGGTTCCAACTTCACTGCAACGGGTCACCCCATAATTACTCCCTTTCCTGTATGAATGAAAATCACACGAAATGCTAACAAGTGTGAAATGTTTCCTGTGTGAACTAATTCCAGAATGAAACAGCCGCGTACTGCCACACAAAAAAAAAAACATGCACCGCATAAAATGCATATGACCGTCGCTAATGTAGCAACACAAAACTGTTCATCACTTGAATTGCAATTCTTGTCGAAGGGAACATTAATCATGACAAAATCCAGCTTTCTGCACTCGCAATATATACGGCAGATTGAGCTTGTTCGTCATAACCGCTGTCCACTATTTTCTGAATACACACAACAAACGCACGGTTGACACAGCAAAAGCATTCCATGTAACAGTCATAGCTCACAGCGTTGCTCAAGCACTAACTCAGTAGCTCGGCAAATGAAACCGAAAAATACCTGACCAAACATGTCGGAAATGCGTTAGCAGTCGTGTTCAGAATCAAACAGTTCTGACTTTGAATGGCCCACCCGCATTCCGCCATTGCTGGCCAAATTTTTTTCAGAATTATTGTTTAAATAGCATTATTATTTCTCACAATTTGAGTCACAATACTCAACGATATTACCGCTAATTGAGACTCCAAAGACTGCACTTTTTCATCGTTAACGCTCATTTTTTTTTTACATTTGTCATTTTAGTAGTCCATAGGATTCTCATCAATTCTTCTGTGAAATCACATCTCTGTTGCTCCCAGAGATTTTTCTATTTTTTTTTTTATTGATTATTCACAGTATCCTTTAAGGTCTCAGTTTTGAAGAAACGTAGTAAGTAAAAACGAAAGCTAGGCCAAGCCCAAACATTTCTGTTAGAGCAAAAGTAAAAGACTATATATGTGATTTCAAGACGGACTATTATATTGGTATATATATATGGCCTTTTTCGTTTTACAGAAGGTGAATTGGCAAGTATTTTACTGTGACAACTTCTGAGTTTTTACTTGTCCCTCTTGTCTTTCAGCGCATCCCTGTCTCTTTTCAAAAGATTCTGCACCTTTGAGTAATGTTGTTTTCCCTATAACTCGATGATCAGCTAGTTTTTCCCATTTGCTGGGACCAATATAAAAGTTATTCGTTGAGGCCTTGTAGATATATTTATATCTGAACATTGATCTGCCTTGGTGCCTCTTCCCCTGCGAAAATTCACAGAACAGCAGTTGTTTTGATGTGCGGCAATTGTCCATTCACCTGCCCTAGCCATCTAAGTCTTCTACTGCTGAGCATGCCCAGTCGTTTTGAAAGGACTAGTGCAAAGGCATTGACACTGAAAGGGAGATGCCCCTGTAGTTGTTACAGTCCTCCTTGGCCCCTTTTTTTTATAGAGTGTCACTTTCTTTGCATCTCTCATGTCTTGAGGAATGTCACTCTCTCTCCGGCACTGTACCAGGAGGTTGTAGAGGTGGGGCAAGAGACACATCCTTGTTATGTTAGAGGATGTCTGCAGGAATGTTATCTAGTCCTGACGCTTTTCTATTATAAAGTTTGTTGATTGGCAGCTGATATGGGGAATGTGCCTTGCCCGTTTACAAACATCCTCTCTACACTACTATTTAATCCAAAGGAAAGACAAAGTCTATATTGTTGGAGTTAAGCATGTTTTGCAGGAGATGTCAGAAGATGGAATGGAATACACACATAGCCATCAACTGCCTTAGGGTTCCTCCTTCTGGATTTGTGGTCAAGATTTACTCCTCTAGCCCTCTGCATTACTGTTCTGACCCACAGGGCAGTGGGAATTTCTATTAGGCTTACTCCCTAGCATTTAGCTCTCCCCCTTCCCCAAAATGGCAGTGTGTTTAATAGTCGCAGATGGTACCGTCTACTGTAATACGGTAACAGATGAAGACATTTGGTTGATTATATTGGTATAAAATAGTATACAAATCAAAAAACATATTGTATCAATTGTTGGCCTTGTGTGCTGTTCGAAATGGACCAGAAAGTGTGGAATAATAATGGCTTTTGTGATATTAGTAATTTTCACAAACCTAAGATGTGATACTAAAAGACTCACCCCTATTCACAATAACTAAATTAAAAACTTCCGGGTAAGCTAGAACAAATTTGCAATTAAACGAGCTAACAAGGTTCGATATTTTAAAAAATAACGTAGAGGTGGATTCAAACTTGGAGCTAATGAGGCGATTAGTTGATGTGTAAAGTTTTTTGACTAAACAAGGGTTGGGCATTCGGAGGTCACAATGAACAGGAAGATTCCTTTAACTGGTAAAACTACTTTGAATTCATGCATTTACTCCCCTGGAATTTGTCTTCAGAGTAGGGGAAGGAGGCGTATAACGGAAAACATGACATAATTGAAAACATCATTGAATGTGTTGGTGATTCCATTCTGGATAAGATTAAGTCGGAACTAAATGATATGTATTTTTTTTAGCAATAATGTTGGGCGAAACTACGGACATCGCAAAGTTCTCTCGAAAGAGTTAAGCTGTGTAAACTGTGACCGGTAACATATCCTTGCTGAGCTGCATTGTTCCCAAACCAAGTCCCCTTTGAGAAAAGTCACCAGACACCGCTGATTATGATAGAATCTTTAAATGATAGACAATTCTCCAGAGCACAAATATGGGGAATATTCAAATTCATTACTCTATATTCCAGTTAATCTACACAAGCAGTTAAAATTGCTGACAAACTACTGTACAATGATGGATCGCAGCACCAACAGTTATATTTGTTTTAACTGAAATGGCTTATGACTAAATAGTTGACATTGTTAGATCTTGGTCCAGTAGTTCCTGATGACAGTAGTTCTTGTATCATAAAACTAAATGCAGCAACTATGCTCAAATGATACTGAACTGCTTCTTTGTTCACCAACTGGAAGCTCTAGATTTTGTGCATGTTGATGATGAAAGTCTTGAGTGTCACAATAAATCAAAATTTATAAAGCTATTTTGCAGGAAAAGTTTAGTTTCATTTTTTTTTTGTCAACAACATTATTATTAGAAATCTTTACTAATAGTATTAAATATTGTTAATTTATTGCGTTGTTATAAAACATGTGGCTGTAACCATTGGTGCATAATTATATTAAAGTTATATTTTAATTATTTTTGCATATTTTTTTCATTTTATGACATTTAAACTGTGATCAAATAGACTTAAGGGGGGATTCTGATCTGGAAACTTTTTCCGTTGCTTTCATATTAATGTAGAATTTTCTTCTTCTTCTGCGTTCTCACTAGATTGGGATTTTGGATTCTCTAATAAAGGCAGCCGTCTGCCTCAGATTATCAGCCACGACATAGATAGAGTTTGTCTTGGGCGCTAGCGTAAGTGGGCACCTCTTTCTTCTCAAGTCTGCATACTGGGGACAGTTCTGTAGGATATAATTCCTATGATTTCTATTTCCCCGTTTGTGCCGACCTCTTCCCGCAGTAAGTTTTGGCCACCCTCGTGATGGTAGGCCTGAGATTCTTACTGCATGGCTAAATCTCCGAGGCAGATTGGCGACCGTAACATATGTTATCCCATTCCTCATTGTGATGGGTCGTTGCACCATGTTATGCGCCTTACGCCTGGTGCATCCGTTTTCTGCAAGCATTTATTTCGTGTTAGCATTCCCTAGCGGACACATGCATCTGATTTCATCCAAACCTCCTTAGTCGCCTCTTACAACATGCGTGGCAGGTAACAGTGGTTCTATTCTTTACACCCCAAATTTGAGCTCCCTGTAACCACTCGGGCGATGTAGATTTTGTATTACTATTTTGATATATTATGACTTAAAAGAGTAGAAACAAATAAGTAAAAAAAAATTTGTCAAAGCGTTGCCATGGAAACAATTAAAAATGGCCGACAAACACAAAATTTTCAATCCCTAAGGCTCTGAAAGTAATGAATGTAAATGAATTGTTTTCACTCTAAGGTGAGCAATTGTAATATCTAAAAATTACACATGATTTTTAGGATATATTAAATATTACATTTTTAATTATTTTTGGGTAAACACATCCCCAAAACAGCTTTTGGACCGAATTTTGAGGAAATTTTACACAAAAATTTATAAAAATTAAATATTTAATATATCCTAAAATCATGTGTTATATTTTAGATATTACAATTGCACTCTTAAGTAAAACATAATTCATTTACATTCATTAGATTCAGAGCCTTAGGGATTTTAAATTTTGTTTTTGTTGGCCATTTTGTATTGTTTCCATGGCAACACTTTGACATATTTAAAAAAAAAAAAATTACTACTATTCTAAGTCATAATCTTTAAAAATGGTTATACAAATTTTACATTAATGTGAAAACAACGAAAATAGCTTCATGATCCCTACACTACCGAATCCCCCCTTAAATTGATATTTTGTGTTATGACAATTGATACTGTTACATTTTATGCATGCAACATTGTTACGGCAAATCAATTTTAAGAATATGTGAAATATACATTTGATTTCATGGAGAAGCCTGCTATTTATCTTCTAAAATGTTCTGAGCTCTTTGAAATTCTGTTTAGAATTTTTACTTGTTTAGTTGCATCAAATTCTTGTAGTACTAAACACAAAATCCCTTAACAGATCTAACAGCTGATGGTGAAAATGGAGTCAGGAAAAATGGTGATGACAAACTTGTTGATCCAAGCATGCAAGCTTTCCCATCAAAAATTGACAAATTACTACAGTCACTGTCTGCCCTTTATATAGAAAACAGAGATGACTCTGATGGATACACACTTATGGTTTGTAATATTTGTGTGCTCATATAAATAATCCTTTCAACTCCCTCTGGAGCATGGATCATTCAAAAATGGATGTCATGCTTTCTGTCTTGAACTTTCCTTTACAAGTCTTTCCATATCTATATGTTTGTTTCCAGCTCTGTTATCCATGCGTTTTGGTCTTCCTTTGTTTCTCCTTCCCTATGGATTACAGTACCAGACCTGTCTAGCTAAACTATTAGCTGATTTTCTTACTGTATGTCCTATCCAACACCAGCATCTTTTCTTAAGATCTAGATACACTGGTGCTTTCCATTACTTCCTGATTAGTAACCCTATTATCCCAATTCTTTTCTATTTCATTCCTCTATTCTGCACAAGCACCCATTTATGACAGTATGTATAGTGTTGGTTATTAGGAAGACTGTGTGTGCTGTGATACTATATGGTGAAATATTAAAACACTTGAGGTAATTTTATGAAGTACAAAAAATAGGTTAAATCTATTTCTCCATCAAAAGGCATATGTCAGCAACAGAATACGATAGTCTTGCGAGTATGGCTGCTTTAGAAAACTGATGAGCAATAGACCAGATTGATATTCTTTTTTTTCTTCTCTCGTATGCCTGCTGTTAATTCAGGTGGAAAGTCATGACACCTGGTATTGCGCTTCTGAATGATTTTTGCGTGGGACTATATTACCCTTTTACATGCATCCCTCAACCATATGGACAGCCTCACCGACTTTAGTGGTACTTGAAATGTAGATCCTTCAAGTGTGATCGTTGCATGAGACCTGTTCTCCCTGTAACTCTTTCTCAGACAGAGTTAGTTAGTGAAGGCAGAACAGATGACTTCTCTATCGGCTTTCCTGCCTTTGGTGAGGTCGTTCCGTACGCAGCGTAAGATAAACACTCTTTAATTAATTTTTTGTGCCGTAAATTTGGGCTTGGATCTATGCCAAAGAGCATTAGCTTATTTTGCACTGACTGGGTGAGGTCGCCTCGGCTTAGGAGCATTCTCGACCTTTCTAAAGCTAGTCACAGGAACTGTCACCTTTCTTGTATTCATTGCTTTTTTACGATCATTTTTCGCCATATATTTGGGATTTTTTATCTTCGCCAAAGAGTATGTCAACAATATGCGCTCTTTCTGATTATATGAGATCCTTCCGAATTAGGAACATTCTCAGTCATTAGAGACGCATGTGCTTTGTCAAACAAACGATCATATATTGGTGGTATGCTTAGCCTTTATGTGATCTGAGCCATAGTGTTTGGACGTCATCTGTGTAGGAAGATTGGCGTCCGAAAAGTATTGCCCTTAGCCAATGTTTTGGGTTTGTACCAGTCAAGCCTTTGCATTTTCCTGAGTAAGAGTATTCTCAGTCATTTCGGGGCGCGTGTCGTTACTTGGCAATTTGCAAAGGTTCTCCCTGTATTTGCATTTTCCCTGTCTCTGGGAAACACTGGTCTGGAGTTGCACACAGATACTCTAGAGCCGGGTTTCTTAAAGTGGGCGGTACCGCATCATTTGAAAATTGACCATGTATTACAGAAATATATGTCAATTTTCTATGTCAAAAGAAAATAGAGTATGTATATAGGTGGGAGGGCACAGGCAAACTGTTATAATGTGGAAGGAAGGGGGCGTAACAAAGTTTGTGTTGTGCAAAGTGGGCGGTGTGCCGAAAAAGTTTGGGAATCTATGCTCTAGAGGGTCGTTTCACTCGTTTCAAACAAAAATGTTGCGCTCGCCAACATCAGCCACCTCAGTTCTTATGGGAATGTTAGTTGTTTATACAACAGTACCTGTTCGGTTGACCTAGGGAGGGCAATTTCTTTAGGCACTAAACGCAACTTTAGGATTTGTGCTCTGCTAACTTTACCCAATAGGTTTCTCTGCGCTTGGCCTCATGTACGGAGTTTGCCGCAACCTTCCCATGTATCGTCACGATGCGTTATAGTGTTTTTCCGAAACACTTGCAGAGACCTTTGAGTTATAATGGATTCAAGCCTCTGCTGGGCTTTCCAGTTTCTAATGCTCATCTGAGTGGTCTGCTGACTCCTACGTTTGCCACGCCTTCCCGGCGCTGTATCGCCAGTGCCTTGCATATCTGCCCCACCTTTGGGCTCGCCTGTGTATCGTGCGTATGTGTGTTCACTCCTCTTTGGTGCCTGCCCCACCGTGTTTATCAGGTTTCTCACTGTGCTCACATTTACCGTGCCTCGAGACTGCCATGACACGCAGTTCGACTTGAGTGCAGAGTTTCGACCCTTGTGGGCCCACATCTCTGCTATGGATGCACCTCTCATCTCTTCATGTTCAATTTCGTGCTTATGGATTCTCGCCCTGTAGGTGGCAATTTTGGTGCAGTCATTTGCTCCAGGGAAGTTAGCATTCGTTCGCTGACGACTCGCACACTGCTGTTTTCTTACGTTTCTGCAAAATTCGGGCAATTTTTTATCGGACATCGGCCAGGAGATGCGTGCATTTTGTTCAGGATTTTTGCCCTGCATTGCTTTTCCGAGCTTGCACTACTACCAGTACCTGTAGCTCTCCCTTGATCCCGCTCCTCTTAGCCAGACCGTATCCAATGTATGTTTCCAAGGTCACCATGAGGAGGTGGGGCAGGATCTTCATTAGTGCCAGCTCACTAATCCTGGCGCTGCGTTGTCCCCATGCACTTTTGACCCCATTAATATTCTGAGTTCCCTAAGGGAGAGAGAGCGTCTAAATGATTCAAGAATTGGGGGAATCTGCAACCCTATCAGTAAAAATATCAAATCAAATGTACTGTAGCTAAACAAGAACACTATACTGAAAGTCAAAGAAGAATAGTAAACCAATATAGAACTGGTGTCGTTAGTGGCCACAAGCTGACAGACATACTGAGGTAGAGATTAGAGCACTTATGTACTAATTGGTTCGATGTGCAGTGATTAAGATCTGACAACTAATTCGTACGAGTCACACTACGGGTAAAAGACAATGGCCCTAAATGAAACACAGGTCATGCACAATAATTGCGATAGCTGTAAGGAGCCTAATAAAATATGTGACTCATAGTACACCATTAAAAAATGGAAATGGGCAAATGTTCCATTTTTCTTTATTGTCACATTCTATTTTCACCTGTTGATATCCTCAGCATCTGTTATTCTCTTTCTAACAAAATTAGTTCTTCTCTTATTTTGTTGTGGATTGTCAGCCAAGACTATCATGCTCATCCTGCACTGGCTTTTGGGGGCATGCTCCTCTTCAATTTCAGTAAGGTCCCTTACACATAGACTATAGTTATGTTATGTAGACAGAGGTTCGGTTGTCTGACACCCGTTATTTACCACTGTCATATCTGTAAATACAGAGAGCACAACATGGCAATGTATACTGAAGCACATTAAAAACGCACCACTATGATAAATACTGTTGCTAAGAGGGTGAGCAAAAAAAGTGTGGGAATGTATTTTCCCTATGTTTGTCATGAGGTAGAGAGCGAATGGCTGCTGGAATGGAAAGTGAATTTTCAAACCCACGGGTTTGTGTACAGACCACAAGAAAACAATGAAAGTTACACGTGCAACACGATTCCCAATAGCTAGGACCTTGAAAGTGTGTAGGCGTTGTGGCAGTATACTCGGTATAAAAAGGCCGTTGAGATAAAACACCCGGTACATGTGCTTACAATGCCACGACTATCGGAAAATGACCGCCAACGAGCCATTGGTATGTTGTCTACCGGAATGAGCTCGAGGGCTATTGCCAGAAGGATGAATTGCTACCACAGCACTATTCTCAAAACGTTACAGAGCCACTGGCAGTGCCCGGGATAGACGTCGGAGTGGCCAACCACGAGTTACTACCCCTGAGCAAGATCGCCATATTGTGCTCAGTCACCTAAGGAATCGTTCTCTCCCGGCAAGTCGAACAGCAACAGCAATAGTGGGTAGACGTGGGCAAGTCTCTCGAATAACAGTCATACGACGACTCAGAGATACAGGCCTTACTGCAAGACGACCTTATGTTGGGTCAAACTTGACTCACAGACGTCGTCAGTAGCGCCTGCAATGGGCAGAACAACATGTCAGATGAACTAGACTGCAGTGGAATGCTGTCCTATTCACAGACGAGAGCAGATTCAAGCTATCCTTTGCTGATGGACGTGTGGAGATCGCTTTGCAGATGCGTGACTTTGCAGATGCTCTTACACGGGAATGGGACTTGATTCCACATAATTTCCTTCACAGACTTGTGCATTCCATGTGGAGCCGCTGCCAAGCTTGTTTGCAAGCACACGGTGGACATACCAGATACTGAGGATAGTGTGAATGAATTTTGTTTTATTGCTCGTATTTTTGGTGTTCTCCTGCAGAAAATGCAATTAATTTCATAACAATCAAATGTACAAATTAATTACCATCATGCATTGAAAGGAAAATGAATAAGGATTCCAAATATGTAAGCTTGTAAACACTTATATTTACATTTCACACTCTGTTCCTGGATTATACAGGTGGTGCGTTATTAATGTGCTTCAGTATATTTACACAAATACTGCTTTCTAATTAGTAAGAACATAACTGGCTACTGTTACTCGACATTTCATGTTCTCACATTTTAAATACCAGTTCTTAAGGTTTTTCTATATATGAAAAAGTAATCCTAATCATAAAATACTGTAGTTTTACAAATTACAAAAACAATGACAAAATACAGCAACGTTTCGACCAACAAGACCTTTATCAAGCAAACGAACGAGTAGGAACAACTCAAGGAAGGACGAATTTTAAAAAACAAATGGACGACTACATACAAACATTTCTAATGAAAATCTGAAATAAAAACGAATAACAAAATAAATGTAACACAAAAAACAAACATAAAAACTAGAAATAGAAAAGAAGAGAAACAATGAAAAATCAAGTAAATATATAACTTAAATAAATGTAACATATGCCCATATAGATAACAAGGCATGAGAAAAGTACTAAGAAGCATAGAAAATGTAATACGTTGAGCCCACGTGGTCGCAAGGTACCATACAACGAAATCAACCGATTCTCCAGAGCAAATCGACTGCGATCATCCGAGGAACATGATCGGATGGCTGTGACCTGGACATCGTGAGCTCCTAAATGGCCAGTATCATTGAAATGGGTGGCTACATGGATCACAGAGCATTGGCGTATGTTGCGCAGGTGTTGGGCGAATCGGTCACTGAGCCTCTTGCCTATCTTGCTGATATAAGCCTTGTTACACCGCTTACAGATAATGGCATAGATAAGATTACGGGACTCACATGTGAAACCATCTTCAATAACAAATGTGACTAAGGAAAAGATACAGTACGCATCTGTATCACATAAGCACACGTGTTGCAGCGTCGACGGCCACACTGGACAGTGCCAAAATGAGCCTGGATATTGGACTTACGGCGATCTGTCTCAGGATCTGAAATAAGGATAGACAGATGACGGAATAAAACATCTTTCACCAGTGAACTATGGGGGTCGAAAGTTAAGATAAGTTTTACTCTGTCAGAGTTAGTAGTCCTATGCTGGCAAGTGATTTTCTGAACTCGATGCATAGCCGAGACAAGCACCCTCTCCGGATATAGGCGCCTGCGAAAGAAATCAAGCATCTCGCGAGCTCTCTTGAAAATCATCATCCTCGCTACAAAGGCGACGAAGGCGCAAGTACTGCCAGAATGGCAAAGAGTTACGACAAGCCCGGGGATGGGAAGAAGTATAAAGGAGAAACTATGTGCATCAGTAGGCTTGTAATATACTGATGTAGTGATAGTGGATAGGCGTATGGTGATAGTAATGTCAAGAAAGTTGACACAAGTAGTGGAGATGTGAGAAGTAAAACGAATAGAAGGGTTGAAAACATTTAATGAAATTTATGAAACATGACAAATCGTCTTCAGGCATATCAGTAATGCCAATACAGTCATCAATGTATCTGTGATAGACAGACATGTTATGGTCCCCTACTGATGCACAGTTTTCTCCTTTATACTTCTTCCCATCCCCAGGCTTGTCGTGACTTTTTGCCATTTTTGCAGCTCTTGCGCCTTGTCGCCTTTGTAGCGAGGACGATGATTTTCTTGATAGAGCTCGCGAGATGCTTGATTTCTTCCGCAGGTGCCTATACCCGGAGAAGGTGCTTGTATCTACTATGCATCGAGTTCAGAAAATCACTCGCCAGCAGGCCCTTACCAGCCAACATAGGATAACTAACTCTGACCGAGTAAAACTTATCTTAACTTACCACCCCCATAGTTCACTGGTAAAATGTTTTATTCCGTCATCTGTCTATCCTTAAGTCAGATCCTGAGACCCGTTCAGTCTTCCCAACTATCCTTTGGTGGCTTAGAGACGGGACAGAAATTAAGAATATGTTGGTACACAGTCGCCTTAAGTCCAATATCCAGACTCATTTTGGCACTGTGCAGTGTGGCCGTCTGAATTGCAACATGTGTGCTTATGTGATACAGATGCGTACTGTATCTTTTCCTTTAGCCACGTTTGTTATTGAAGATGGTTTCACATGCGAGTCCCGTAATCTTATCTATGTTATTATCTGTTAGCCGTGTAACAAGGCTTATGTCGGCAAGACAGGCAAGAGGCTCAGTGACCGATTCGCCCAACACTTGCGCGACATACGCCAATGCTCTGTGACCCTGTAGCCACCCATTTCAATGATACTGGCCATTTAGGAGCTCACAATGTCCAGGTCACAGCCATCCGATCATGTTCCTCGGATGATCGCAGTCGATTTGCTCTGGAGAATCGGTTGATTTCGTTGTATGGTACCTTACGACCACGTGGGTTCAATGTATTACATTCCTGTACTTCTTAGTACTTTCTTTTCTCATGCCTTGCAATATATATGGGCATATGTTGCATGTATTCAAGTTATATATTTACTTGATTTTTCATTGTTTCTCTTCTTTCTATTTCTAGTTTTTATGTTTGTTTTTTGTGTTACATTTATATCGTTAATCGTTTTTATTCCCAGATTTTCATTAGAAGTTTGTATATAGTCGTCCATACGTTTTTAAAATTCGTCACTCCTGTTGTTCGTTTGCTTGATAAAGGCCTTGTTGGTCAAAACGTTGCTGTATTTTGTCATTGTTTTTGTAATTTGTAAAACTACAGTACTTTGTGATTACGTGTTTTGCCAATCAAATTACTGCAGTCTCATCTATTTTGTGAAAAGGTAATCCTGCAATTTTGACTCTTTTCTGCTGTCCATAAGTTGCTTCAAGAGTACCTTCTTGCAATAGGACTTTCCTCTGATCTGGAGGATTGTAAACCTTACACATTGTTTTTATATTTATGCTTTCCATGTACGCAAACATTTGTTTGCTTTCGAATATAAGTGTTACAAAAGAGTCCTCCGTATATCATGAACAGAGAAGAGAACAAATAGATTTATCCAGAAAGAACTCAAAATCATAGAAAACTGGTGAATGCTACAAATAAGAATGAGAAAATTAAAGTATTTTGGATATAAAAATAAACACAGCGAGCTGGAAAAGACCTTCATGGAAGGAGGTATCCCTGCAAAGAGAAGAGGAAGACCATGGAAAATATGGATTCATGATGTAACTGATGGTTTGAGCATGAAGGCTGCAGAGGCGGGCCTTTTCTCTGGCCTATGTGAGAAATTCTGAAGGTTTGTTACAGTTGCTAAGTTCTGCTCAGGACAAGCTATTTGATGATGATGTATGCTGAGATCTTGACATAGTTTTTTCTTCATCTTCATGATGTGGTAGCCAGCATTATGTTCAGCCTGGTCACCTCTTGCGCCTTTCATGGTAGATTGCAATGTTACTATTTTTTACATCCATTAAAGGACTTGTAACAGACAGGTAATTTGCATGATCACAAGAAGATAAGTATTTTTATTCTAATTATTATATAATACCTATCATAATTATGGATGTTTTACATCATTTTCTTAAGGTCAGTTTCTATTGACAAGATGTTTATTTTATATTCAGAAATTTAACTGTAGTCGTAACTGAATATGTAGAGTGATGGTTTTATAAACACAAAATCATTAGTGAAACAGTATTTTTCTAGTATTGTATGCACCTTCATAATGCTGTAAAATATTTATAGAAAATGAAATTGTTATACTTTTCCAGCCATTCACTAAAAAACCATACAGAGCTCTACCACAGAGGAGTATGTCTGAAGTTCCCAGAGTCATCAACAAGTTGGATAAATGTTGTACTAACTTGTCGAAAGTTGACATTTAAACCTGCATTGCTTACTATCAATCATCAAGAAATCATCAACAGTTGTCGATAACAATAGTTTTGTTAATTTATGATTAGTATTTAAACCTATGTAATTACAATCGCTTGCAACATAGTGTAGGAATATCATGGTACATCTGATTAAGCATTAATTATGCCCTGGATTGAAACTCGCTATAGTTGACCACAAGATTATGTGATAATAATTTCCCCATGAGCCAATGTATCATGAAAATATGATATTTCGAAACTCAATAATACATTTCAAATCCATTTCAAACCTCTATAATTCAGTGTTATAAAATTAAGCCTTATATCAAGATAGCCAGAGTACAGTAAGAACAACAGAAGGAATGACCGACTGGTTCTCCATTACATCAGGTGTTAGACAAGGTTGTGTCCTCTCACCACTACTCTTTATTGCATATATGGATAAAATAACTCAAGAGTCAAATTCAGATAATGATGAAATAAATGAACTGTTTGCAGATGATCAGTGCCTGATACATCAAAATGAAAACGATCTACAACATCATATTGACACCTTGAACAAAAATTGTGTAAAACATGACATGAAAATCAACAACACTAAAACAGAAATAATGAATATGGAAGAAAACATAATAATCTAGACATCCATGTCAATGGCACTAAAATAAACCAAGTGAAAGAATTCAAATACTTAGGAAGCATATTCACAGAAGACGGAAAACTGGATAGAGAGATAGAGGCTAGAGTACAAAAGCAAATGCTGTAACCTACCAGCTAGCCCCATTGTTAAGGCACCCAAAATTTCACAGGCAGCTAAGCAACAGATGATCAACAGCATTGTTGTACCTACTTTGTGTTACCAGAGCTAAACATGGACACTGAGCAAAGCGCAGTCACAAAAATAACTACATGTGAAATGCGTTGCCTGCGAAAAGTTACCAACAACACAAGAAAAGACAGAATCACCAACATCAGCATAAGAAAGAAAGTCGGCACAAAACCGTGCTTGAATTACATAGATAAACAAAGAATGAAGTGGTTTGGCCACTTAATTAGAATGCATCCAAACTCCACAGTATACAGAGTCTTCTACAACAGAACATCGGAAAGAAGGCAAGAGGAAGACCACGGAAAAGATGGTTAGATGGCGTAGCAGAATCCTGTGAAAGAGCAAAGATAACAATCACACAAGCCACCAGAACAGAACAAGACAAAAACAGAAAACCACGACACTGGGCAACAACCCGGTAGCAGTGTGACGACAAAAGAAGAAAGAAGATAAAATTAAGCTATTTTTCTCTAGAAGTTGCTATTTATAATTATTGTATTTCTTCAATTGTAACCAACATTTTACTCACTATATAAATGTCTCTAAAACCAGGTTGGGTCTTAGAATTGGTATCCTCTTCATGTTTGTTTGTGCTTATTTGCTAGCACTGTTGTTTTTTTTAAATTGTTCTGCTCTTTGCACACAGTACCACATTTTGTGTTATTTTTATGTGGAATCCCACCTCAAAGTTTGTCCGTTATCGCATTTTACAATTTCTTTGAAATATAAAATATTGTGAGTGATTTTATATGCTTTCATAACGTGAAGCCAACATTATTTTGTTATAGTTGAGCTCTCTTAGCAAGAAATAGGAAATTGTGTTTGCATGTTATAAAATACTTATTCAACATATATGCGGAGAACATAGTTGGCATCGTTATGCAGAATGTAAAAGACGATGACAACTATGTAAAAGAGGATGCCACCTTTCACTATAGGCGGCAAATCCATACCAGAGCTTAGATACGCAGACGATGCAGTATTATTATCCACCAGCAAAGAGGGTTTGGAAAACCTAATCATGACGACCAAGAAACATAATGAAGACCAACATCTACATTTGAATACACAAAAAACAAAATAATGTCAACTGACAAAGCAAAAGGCTCACCTAACATCCAAATAAACAATGAAGAACTCCAATGTGTAGAGAGCTACGAATATCTGGTCTCAATAATTAACAATAACGGTGACTGCTCCATATAGATCTCAAGAAGATTGGCAATAGCAATCAAGAAGTTAAACACTATGAAGAACATGTGACAAAGCACCAGCAAAATATCAAAATTAAAAATATTGAGAACATGCATTTTCCAGTGGCTACTTATGGTTGTGAATCATGGTTCATTACACAAAACACAAGAACGAAAATCCAGTCCTTTGAAACTAGATGCTACAGAAAGATCCTACGAATACCATGGGTGGACAGAAAAAGAACACTGATGTCCTGAAAGAACTGAATGTTAAAGACAATTGGCTGATAAACAACATACTGTACAGAAAAATTAGATAATTTGGTCACATCAAGCGTCACGATGGCCTGGAGAGAACAATTTTAGAGATTATAGCAAATACCAGGGACAGAGATTTGTGGATATCCATGATCACCTATGCCAGATGGCACAGCACCTGATGATGAAGAAGGGATTATGGTGCTTGCTTCTCTCACATTTTCATCTTACATTTTCTGTCCACGAAAATGTATTATTTCTACTTATACAATATTGACCTTACCATATCAAAGTCAGTTTAAAGATATACTTAAATTAAATCCAGAGGGTTTCTAGATCATTTGAGTTTTTTTATGTTTCAAAATGCTGCTGCAATATTTCTTTGGAAACCAGTTTTAATTTCTAGCTTTATAAGACTTGCTTGCCTCTTCTATATCTTTGCTCAGTTTCTTGCATGATGATGGTATCTAGGTTTATTGACTTTTCTCAATTCTTATCTTTATTGTTGTAATTTACATTACTCTTGCAGTCTTCATATATTGAAGTTCTTTTCCTTATCGCTATGTAGTTTATGATAGATTGTTCATTCTTTCTTGGTTCACTTTGTATATATTAATTTCACTCAAACATCGTAAGAGTCACATTCTATTGTCATTAGTATATCTTCCAATAGATCTGCCCCATCTAGTATAGTTATTTCCAACATTGGAATTGAAAACTCCAAGAAGTTTAATTTCATCAAAATATGATAATCAACTACATTCTTTTAGAACAGCTCATGGAATTCAGTTTTGACATCTACTTACTCAACTTCATTTGTCTGTAGACAAGGACTAAACCTTCCACTCCATGTATATTTATCATCACAATGAGATCTGAGATAAATCCCCAGCTTTTGATGCTGTTTTTAACCCACAATGCACCTAACTCCTGCTTTAGATCTCACTGCCGGAGAAACTCCTCAACATAGAAATATGAGGACTTCTTGTCCATTTTTCTTTATTAATTTTAAAATTGTAATTTTTTTCCTTTGGCAGCTCCCCTTTTTTTTTGCTTATTATTATTGTATTCCAGATCTGTAATTCATAGTAAGTTATTGATATCAGTTTAGTGCCTTTACGATCTGGTTGGTTTTTTTCTGTATTATTTCTTGTTATAAGATTTGTATGGCAAATAGGTTATTGACCTGTTGTGCCTTTACTTGTGGTTACCTTCTTATTTTGGAGCGACTGACTGAATGGATTAGAGTGCTGGTCCCATGCGGAAGACCCAGGTTCACTCCAAGGTAAGGACAACGAGTTTTTTTCCCTTGGCATAAAGAAAAATCTTAACCTGAACAGTTTTGCTGCAGCTGCACTAGCCATTAAATTCCACAGTAATATGTCCGCCCCCGCCTGCCCTACTACACCACTCAAAATGTGGTATTACAGGTTTCTGTTGTTTCTTTTTTACTTTCTCATAGCATGTCCTGTATACATATATTTCCTTAGACACACAAGGCACTTTTATCCATTCAGAATTACTACTCCTTCGTCCTTTCTCAGCACAGGTTTGGAATCATCCATGACAGTGTTGATTATAGTTACAGAAAATGTTAATTGACTTCATAATGCTTAATTTCAGTCTAATATTTTATTGCAATGAAAAATATAATATATGGGGAGGGGGTGCCTAGGCTCTATGGTAAAGTGGTTAAGATGTTTATCTGGAGGTTGCATATTAGAATCTGTACCAAGTTACATGTACATTATTTCCAAAGATCCCTAGGATTGTTAGTAGAGCTACAGGCTTCATGCGACACTATTAGTTATTGGTTACTAAACTGACATTGCACTCCGGGCAGACCCATAGGTGCTTAGTCTCCCCAACAGATATCGAAGTGTATGCATACTGATGGTTCCTGTAGCTCGCTGATTAAACACACCTCTCACTTTGCCTCTCAGGCATCCAGTTCGACTTGAACAACCGGTAACTCCAAACTGCCTAAATCGCTTGATCGATTCAACATCTATTTTAGTGTCCTCATCCAACAGACAGTCGCGAAGAGACCAAAGAATATACCCCTTATCCATTTTCAACTCCCCAACAATCGCTGCTGTTGATGCAAGCCTGTACGCTCTCTCATTACCGTAAACACCCGCATGCCCAGGACAGTATATCCACGTAAGCCGCTGGAGGTTAGAAACTTCTATAGACGACATCCACTCATACCGAAACCTGCCCTTCTGGATCTTGTGAAGCATCGACAGTCAGAAACAACAACTGCCCCAGTAACTAAAGTCCCAGAGATCCAATGGAGGGCAGCAGTAACTGCCTCAACCTCCATCCTCATACTATAAGTAGTTGTTCTGTATGTCCCACTTCACTCTGCAACAGCCCTACCATGCGCATTAGCCAAGAAACCCCAGCCGGACTTCTCACCACGTTGAACCAACCCATCGGTATATACAACAACATCATCATCTATTGCATTATCTTCTATCAGCTGCTTAACTGTGAGATCAGCCTTCATGTTGCCCCAATCTCTACATTCTCTTCCAAGAGTAATGATAACATTGATATAGTTGGTCATGCTACCATCTGTTGGGATCCATTCTTCCCCTTTTGGTAGGCTCGCAACCGTAGTCACCTGGCCAATTGCTCTCTCAGCCTGGGCCATCCACGATATGCCACGCTTGATTCTCGTGCCCTTAACATCAT
The DNA here is from genome assembly GCA_020796225.1 of Arion vulgaris. NCBI lineage: Eukaryota > Metazoa > Mollusca > Gastropoda > Stylommatophora > Arionidae > Arion > Arion vulgaris. The sequence goes on along the minus strand of CM036757.1, from coordinate 36,914,525 downwards.
TAGTGTTCTTGTGTAGTGGATGTCTCTTATCCGCAGTAACACGCATATATGCCTTGGTTTGGGCGATTGCATGATCTTGATATCGTAAAAATTCCGAGTCCGTAATCTACCACTGACATAACCAGTCGATCGAACAAAAGGGCAAGTAGTCTCTGCTCAAGGTGTGCGGCCACCATAACTTTGAGAGCTGCAAGACCACGCTTGCACCGTTGCATCGTCTGTGCAATATGGTGTTTGAAAGATAGACTACGATCAAAGGTTATTCCAAGATAGCGCAGCCTGTCTCTGCGCTCGATGGTATGTTCATCAAAGATTACACGGGGTAGGTCAGCCTTGACTGATTATTCAACGAACACCATAACATACACGCTTTTTCAGGATTGACCTGAGAGCGAGACTATCTACACCAAACCAAGATGGTATGCAATGTTTTCTGAATGTCGTCAACCATCTCTCGTCTATCTGACACAGTCCTATATATTAAGATATCATCTGCTAATGTCAATGTTCGACCCAACCCGGTTGACTTAAAAAGTCACCTTGCTATAAGCATCCTCCAAGTCGATGGCCACAGCAACAGTCTCTTGCTTGGATTGAAAGCCTTCATAAACATCATATGCAAACGTGCCAGCATTGTCCCATGTCCCTTTCATTGGTCGGTAGCTACCCAAAGTGTCAGGGAGGATGTGGTCATTCTCTAAGTTACACATTACCTTTCTGGCCACTATCTTTTATAGTAATTTGCTATTTACATTTTGCAAGGTGGGTATACGGTAGCTGCTGATCAGTTTAGGATCCTTCCCATGTTTGTGGAGAGGTCATAAATAACTATGAAGCCAATCGTTGGGTACCACAGCATTCTGTACATTTTTGTTAAAATCCATCACAACTGCATTAATAACAGTCTCGTCCATTTGTTTGATGTGATGATATCGGACACCATCAGGCCATGGAGCGGTGCTGTGGCTTGCCTAGAGTGCATTAACAACATCCTCCTTTGTTATTAAGTCAATGAAGGTTCTCCTCACGAAGAGAACTTACGATATTATGGAGGTCAGTTTTATCACCTTTTTCTGTCTGTTCCACGAAACGATGAAGGAAACCCTGCCCCTTTTCTGCATCTGTTGTCAAGACGGCTCCTGACGAGTTACGTAAAGTAGGAAAAGACTGGCTGGTATTCCTCCTGTTCATTTTGCGATTAAACTGCCAGAATTGATGTAGAGACTTGTCGCCACAGACATGTGTTATGAAAGTCTCCCATAACCCACTCTTTGCCTCACTAGCCAATACTTTGAAATCCCCAGTGGCTTTGTGGTGAATAGCAGACTTTTCAGCCACATCACACACATTTCTAAGTCGCTTCTTTTGGGCTCTCTGCCATAACTTTGTCATTGCCTTTTGCCAGCCACGCTTTTCAACATTTCATTCCACCAAGGTGGTTGCAGGAAAGAGTCATAGCAGTCTTCTTTCTGGCAGTCATCCGCAGTATACGTAATGGGTTTTCGTGATCAGAGTGGCATGGCATGTACTGAAAGACAGATTTGGGCCTTCTGTGTCACAAATTATTGGCCTTATTAAGAAGAACAACGCAGGGGAGATGATCACTTTCTTGAGCCCGAGAACATTCCATCGAGCAAAAGTAGCATCAGTTGTGATCAGTGCCAGATCAATGACACCATCAGTGTCCTCAGGTCTAGAAGCTAATCGAGTTGTGCGGCCGTCATTCAATATCCTCAAGTTAGAGTTTAGTAGAGCAGAACTCAAAGCGATGCCCTGTCTATTCTCGGTAGCGTTGCCCAACTCCTTTGATCGAGCATTGAAATCCCTGCTATAAAAACTTTGTGCGTGGTACATCTGAGAGCTTCTCAAGAAAATCCCAGTTATCTGTAATATGGAGTTTGTCCACATGGGCGTACACATTATAGATTCACCATACCTGATCACGAATTGTTAATTGAATTCCTTGTAATTCCACACCCTCAGGTAAGAAATCATGTGTGTCAAGGCAGTTGTGGGGAAGGCCATATTTCACATAGATAGCCTGACCTTGTCCTACTCTGGGTTCACTGGGAGTGAAATAACATTTGAAGCCTGGACACTCAAGGATCCTTCTGCAAGTTGGTTTCCTGAATCATGAATATGTCGAAGTCATAGACTAGCTTCTGTAGAATTGGTCCTTTTTGTTTTGCACTTCAACAATTCCAGTAGCCAATGCGTAGATATTTCAGAGCAAGTCGATCTATCTTTCTTCTAAACCGTCTCTGTCCAGCTCGTCTCTTACGTCCATTTCTCTCCTCTACCTCTTTTTTTGTTTGCATATTTTCTTTTCTGATCTGCTGCAGGACCAATCAACGGTGCACGAAGCCCGTAGCACCGGCTGGAGCTCATTACATATTATACAAATTAGACAGCGATGTAAACCTGAAAACAAAGAGCATGTAACATTATAATTGGTGAAAATGTATAAAAATCACAAAATAATAGAGCGCCGTATTTTGTTCAGCTTCTTGCCGACGATGTAGGATAACAAACTAAATGGCAAGCCTACTTTGTTGCCACTATGAAACGACTATAGAAGGTTAAACACAGCAACACTCTTGGCAGGTGGCATCTCATTTCTGTCAAGAGGGACGGAGCCATATGGTGAAACCCAGTGCAATGAAACCAATCCATCGACTTTAGAAATGGTATATGGTAAATATAATCTGAGAAATGGGCTGATTGGGCTCGATGACATATTGTCATAAAACATCTGAAATAACTCAACTTAAAAATATATGTTATGTCATAAGGCAACATATGTTTTACACTGTACATCAATGTTTCATGGCTTTAGCAAGATCTATACATTGGCTCATATGTGAATACATATGTAATAAGTTAATTTGCAGCTATATTCTAATTATTCACAGTTAAAAGCAGTTAAGGGTTTGTGGTAATCTGCAATGTATATCAGAAGTTTATTTTTCTATACTTTTAGTTTAAAGTTTGTCAGAACTTTAAATAGGACATTAAAGTCATCATTAGATTTGCAAACATTACTAAGTTATTTAATTTATTAAATAAATTTGATTTGCAGATATCTTGTGCTAATCTGTCATTTATATTCTATGTCAAATTTCATGTTGTTAGGAACATACAAACACATACACTTTATTTTACTTCATCAACACTCAGAGTCCTTGGTATGAGATTGATAATGATGGCATTAGTTAGTTTTGAAAAATCAATATATGTTGCATTTACAGGATTATTTTGTATGAATTTCTAATTACTCCAGGCACTTCAAAATCAATGATCGAAATTGAAAAATGATGTAATAGAACGATCAAATCAAAGATGATAGTGCACCAATATGGATGTTTGAAAGGTAAGCGAAGAAGAACAGGTTGTGTATTCTGTCTCAGGTGATATCCTGTAAGGGATAAACTCTTTCCACAGTTTCTGCCGCACACTGCGCCACGGCGGAAGTCCGTTGAACGCCATTAGACTGCGCCATCGAGTTGCTTCCCTCACAAGAAGTCTTTCTAGTTTTACTTCTACTGTTTTACTTATACTATTTTTTAACCTTGTTATTCTTTTCGGTTGTCCAGTTTTCTTCAATTTAGTATATAATAATATATGTTTATTTATTGACGAGTAGTTGGGATTTTTTTGAATATTTTTTACCTTTCTTGAATTAACTGTTTAAACATTGAGAAAATAACTCCGCATGGAAAGAGTTAAGCAAAGATGGCTCATACTTCATGACGAATCAGCGCCAGGAAACATACTGGTGAAGACTTCCCTCTGTTATCTTCTGGGAAACAGACTCATCTTGCTAGTGAAGCAAGAGTTGACATAAATTCTGCTGTCATGTCTGCTAGAGATATACCTGTTGAGAGGGAATAAACCTTTTCATCTTCAGTATGTCTCAAGGTTGTAAGAGACACAGCAAAGTTTACTCTGGAGTAAAAGATTGTTAAGTTTGTGGCATTGTAAGGAATCATAATTTTTAGTCAAACAGCCCTGTGGGATTTGAAGGAATGAGTCACCAAGAATGCAAACTGGTACTTCTTTTCAGATCAAAACAGTAACAGTATCCTGAAACGAGTATCATGGGGGGAGTTGAAATTGTAGTACAGGTTAGAAAAATTAACTGAACAAAAATTATTACTGAAGATTATACACTAAAGACGAAAATCAGGTCAAATGTGCTATCATGTTGTCATCTGATATTGAATTTCCAATACTTTAGTAGAAGAGATGATTGATAGATGAGGAGAGAGCAACATCAAAATTGCACTCTGGTTTTTCTTGTACAGGAAGATCTTAGCTACAGTGTACAAAATTTTTAGTACAGCAAGGATCCCTGATGTAATTTTGAGGATTATGATAATTTACAAGACTTGTTTTTGTTAATTACTTATTCTGTGAACATGCAGCAGCATTTCAGCCTGCCCCTATCAATTTTCATCTGCTAAAAGTTCTTTTAAATAATTAATTTAAACAAAAGACCTCCATTTTATTGTCAGTCTCTGATAGAACTAGACACTCAATCTCACCTACCCTAGATAAGGACTAACTATTACAAATAGCAACATTGTTCCATATAGGATGCAAACAGAGTACTTTTGGGGTGTGAGACGACACACCACCTCACCAACAGAGAGACAGGATGTGCTCTCTATCTTGGATATATTTATAACAAATTTGTATGTGTTTTTAAATTTCAAAGTCAGTTTGAGGAAAATGAAGTTGAGGTAGATCAAAGAAAGAACGAGTAAGTGTGAATCACTGTATGGGGACAAAAAAGACAGTAAACAGTGGCCTTCACTTCTACACTCTTCACTTCTACACAATTTCTTATTTACATCATCACGGAAAACTGCCACAAATGTCGCTACATTCATGACTTTGTCATCTGCACTTTAGAAGTTTTATATCATAAAATTTATAGGAAGAAAATATAAAAAGCATCCATGTCAATGGCACTACAATCGACCAAGTGCAAGAATGCAAATACTTAGGAAGCATATTCACAGAAGATGGGAAGACACAGAAGAAGAAAGAAATAATACCAAGAGAATATTACAGGAAAGTAAGAGGAATTGGACAGCACAACGAAGAGTACAATCCAATAAAAAAAATGTTAATGTCAAAAAAGGGCAACTGAAATTAATCCTAGAATGATGGAGAAACTGTTTTGAAGCGCTATTTAATTGTGATAAAACTTACGGTAAAGTAAACTCATATAGTACAGAGGAAGAATCAAAGGAATTAGAACCAGAAATACTACTAGCAAAGGCAGAAAATGTAATAAAGTTGGCACCAAAACATAAAGCAACAAGCACAATTGATTTATCCACAGAATCCATCAAAGCAGCTGGAGAGACAAGTACAAAATGGGTCAGACCAATCTTCCGAGTCGCAAGAAACACCAGAAGATTGGCAAACAGCAATAATCACAGCAATTTGGAAAAACAAAGGCAGCAAGAATGAATGTAATAACCATGGGGAATCTCAGTACCATATAGGAAAAATGTATGCTAAGATAATTGAAAGGAGACTAAGACCAACAATTGAAGAACAACTCTCAGAAGCACAGATGGGTTTCCAGACAAAATACGAGTAGAAGCTGTGCAGATGCAATATTCATATTAAGACAACTGACGGAAAGCGCAATAGAACATAACAAAACTTGTAGTGAGGCATTCATAGATCAGGAAAAGGCCTTCGAAAGAGCCGATAGAAACAAACTATGGGATTGTCTAAGAAAATATGGAATCAGCAAACAGCTCATCAAGGTCTACAACAGCTTTTACGTTACAAGTAAAAGTTACATAAGAACAAAAGCTGGAACGCCAAAAACATTTATAGTAAATTCAGGAGTAAGACGTATGTGTGCTCTAACCGCTGCTGTTTATCACATACATGGACAACATAAGTAGAAGAGGAAGAAAATAATATTTCAGAACTTTTCGCAGACGACCATGTAGGCCAACTGATTGCAGAAAACGAAGAATCTCTCCAGAACCATTTGAGCTTAATTAACATCAAGAGGGATGAGTACAACATTAGAATAAATATAATAAAACAGAAACAATGGCGATAATCAGAAAACATTACAATAAAACTCTAGAACATAGAAATTAAACAAACCAATGAGTTCAAATACTTAGTGGCAATTTTCACTGCACACGGAAGTATTAATAAGGAAATCATCAATCGATGCATAAAGGCTAACCAGGTACTGGTGTAGTTGACACCACTGTTGATATATAAAGAGATACAACTAAAAACTAAAGCAAATCTTATAATAACGATTTTCTGGTCAACACTATGTTACCAGTGTCAAACGTGGCCATAAACAGTAGCTAATGAGTGGAAAACCATAACGACGGAGATGATGTGCCTTAGAAGAGTTGCAGGAGATAAAAAAATATAAATGAAGAAATCAGAAGACTGGATGTGAAACCAGTCATGCAATTCATAAAATAGCTACAGATTAAATGACATGGACACCTCAATAATGCCCTAGTATAGTCTACCAAAGAGAGCCACACTGAAAAAGTATAACGCACAATATCACTACATTTCCTCCCCAACACTTCTATAAAGAAGTAAATGGTGGAAGAGAAGATCAAACAAGAGGTCTAACCAATAGACTGAAAAACATGCGCCTTATCGATCCTCAACTTCCCGATGATCAATGCTATTGATGCAAGCCTGTCCGCTCTCTCATTGCCGCTAAAATCAACATTCCCAAGACAGTAAATCCACATTAGTATCTGGAGGTTGAAAATCTCTACAGACACCCCCACCGTCCTTATACCACAACCTGCCCTTCTTTAAAAAAGTCAGATACAAAAAGAGCCACATTAAACGGGGTTCCAGCGAGTCATTGGAGGGAAGCAATAAGTACCTCAACCTCCATCTTCATACTGGATGTAGGGGTCCTGTATGTTGGAGCTTCATTTCGCTCTGCAATGACTCTACCATGCGCGCTAGCTAACCACAGTCTGACTTATCGCCACGATGCATATACCCATCCATATATTCAAGAGCATTATCACTTGCGTTAATTGCTATCAGTTGCTTAATTTCAAGTTCAGTTTTCCCGTTGCTCCAATATGTATTTTCTCTTCCAAGAGTAATGATAACATTGGCCATGCTACCATATATATCTTCTCCTTTGGGGTAGGATCACAACTGCAGTCCCCTGGCCAATTGTTCTCGCGAATAGGGCTACCAACAAAATGTCATGCCTGATTTTCGTGTTTATAATATCATTCGCAATCTTGTCCAGTGGATGTTCTGATCCACAATATATATACATTGGTTTGAACGATAGCATGAAAAGAACGTAGTGTCAGAATGCCTTGCTTTTATCTCATCGTTACACGTGAAGTCTCTCTAGTGCAGCCGTAGATTATACGTATGCCTTCGTTCTGAATACAGTCTAGTAGCTCACATTGCGATCGTGAAATTGTGAGGATGTGAATTTCGTAACCTACTAGGGACACAGACAGTTGATGAAGGAGACGTACAAGTAGTCGCTACTCTAGGCGTGTTACTACCATAGATTTTATAACTACAATACTACGCTTGCAGTGCTATATCTTCTATTTAACATGTTTGGGAGATGGCATTTGATCATAGGTTAATCTAAGATAACGCAGTTGTCACGATGCTCGAGAGTCTGCCCGTCAAAGGTGACGCCGTGTAGAATATTTTTCACTTTGAAATGATGGAAAGAACGCCACAACATACACGCCTTCGCAGGAGTGACCAGATAGAAGACTCCATGTATAAACGCAAGGTACTATACAATGTCTCTTGAATGTTTTGAATCAGTCAATCTGATTCAGTCCTATATATTAAGCAGGTGTCATCTGAAGATGTCGATGTCCGGTCTAGCTTTGTTGGTTGAATTTTGGCTATATTTGCTTTGTAGATATTGAGCATCATGGGTAATAAGATGTGGATTATGTGGTATTCACGGATATAAGCATGCGGGATCTGACGTCCATCTTTCTAAACGTAGTGCAATGGCCCTCTCAATCACAAAAGCACTTTGACTCCCATTATAGCACAGAGTGTAACATAAATGAAAAGTTCACTTTCTAATACGTGTCTTCTAATTCAACCATAACAGTAACAGTTTCAAACTTAGATGGAACAAGTTGATGGAACATGCGTCAAGTAGTAACTGCTCAAAGTATGCTCTACCATAACCTAATGAGCTGCGCGAAACGCTTGCAACACTACGTCTTTTTTTTTTAGGTTGGCTTCTCACAACTACTCTCGTATTTTCATACTCAGTTACTCCATGAGCATGATTCATAAAGTCGAATCAGGAATGGTGAGACACAACTTGGTGGAGGTACTAATACAAACAATGTTCAGAGAAATCACCTTCATTTTTGCCCCTGGGCACGCAGGAGTTAGTGATAGTGAACGAGCTGATAGATTGACAGGCTTAGCTACAATATCAGAGGGTGCTGCCATCGATCGAAATTACACTCTTCACGCATTGACAGAGTCTTACCGAACAGAGGAGTTTCAGGGATGTGAATCCCTCTCGCTGACCAGATTAAGAGAGATGGGTGTCAGTATTGGTGCAGCCTGAAAAGAACGACATACTAAATATGCAAAGAGATTGATTAATCAATATCGAACTGGCGTGTTTGGCCGCTGGACGCTATTGGATTTGCTGGGGTGGAGATCGGATCACCTATGGATATGTCTGGAGTGTTGTGATCAGGGGCGGCTCGTCATTAAGGGCCAGTGGCTCCCGACCCCACCAAAAATATTGAGTAACCTGTACTTGTTATTTTAGACATTATTTGTTCATAATTATTACTTTCAACGAGATACTGATTAGCTTTGAAAGTTGGTATATAAGCCTAAAATATCATACACAGTCTGAAATTGGAAATTCATAATCTCTTACCCCTAATTAGTATACGCACCTGGTCATTAGGGGCCAGTAAGAACCGGTCCTACCAAACCCAAAAGAATTAACGTGTACTTATTATTTTAGAAATTATTTTTCGTAATTATTACTTTTAAGTTGACACTGATTAGCTTTGAAAGTTGAATATATAACACTAAAATATAAATATTATATCAGAATAATATAACAATCATGTTATTTATATAATTTCTCCTTAATTAAAAAACATTATATATACTGAAACTTCATTTAGCCTCAAATACTTCATGCATTGTGCCGTACACCAATTCTGGGGCTAGTTTACAAGTTCCTACATAAGATGTAACATTGCGACCTCTGACCTTTGATCGCTATTGCAATGATAATTGCCAAAACAATGTCATTTTCATTCAACCGGAAGATATATTCATTCTTACGCAGCCAAACTACTTCCCAGATAAACGAGGACTCTAGCTCAAATAGTCCGTTTAATTATCCATTGAACCCCCAATTTTATATAAAACTAGTATAAAATTATAGAAAATAATAATACTAAATAACAAACCTTCTTATAATAAGATTAGTTTTATGGAATTGTCCCTTGCATTAATACATATTGTCTAAAGAGTTAACACAAGTCACCATGAACACAAAAAGAGCAATGTTCAACACAATCTTTCTCTCCAGATTATGTTACCAGTGCCACACCTGGACGCTGGCAACAAACGATAGAAGAAAAATAGTCCCGATAGAGATGAAGTATCTACGCAGAATGCTGGGTGTAACAAAAAGAGACCGGTTGAGAAATGAAGACATCAGGAAAAAAGTGGGTACAACATCAATACTAGACTTCATCAAGAAACAACAAATTAAATGGTTCGGCCACGTAAGCAGATTACCATTAGACAGTGCACCGCAAAGAGCAATGCTGCTCCGACACAATGGGTACAAGGCCGGCCACGCAAAAAATGAACCTCAGAGATAACAGAGGCGACGAAAGAGACTATCTACGAAGCGCACACTAGGGCCCATTTTAGAAATCTCATCCTGACCTGACGCTGTGAGACAAACAGGATTTGAGAAAGAAAGAGAGAACTATTCATGACCTTTGATCTTGGTTCCCTGTATGTCCGCTATCCGTGAACTCTGACCTGTCGACTGATATCACTTGATCTAGTTTAGCTAGTTAAATATTTAATTGCCCTTGATTTTATATTATTTAATAGCCAACTCTCTTTAATATCAAGCTGTTACCTAACAGAAGCGTTTTTTTTTCCTAATAGGGGTAATGGGGTCTGCTTCTTCTTCTTTTCAAACGTTCTTCACTTTCAAACGCCAATTTTATCATTCTTTTTGTGATATATAATTGGTCTTTTGACAAGAACGGAGTGATCTACGCTGGGTCGATTATGCATCCATGGTGACTAGGCCCGCCCATCCGGTTTCAGCCAGCTTTTGATTTACTAGGGTGAGCCTTCCCTATGGATAATGGTTTCTAAGGCGCATAGGGACAACGTCGCGCCAGGATTAGTGAGCTGGCACTAACCAAGATCCTACCCCGTCTCCACGTGGTGACCCTGGAAACAGACAACGGTTTGTGTCTGGTTAAGCGGGTAGGGATCGATGGAGAGCTACTCTGGTATAAGTAGTTATGCAGACGCAGTTACATTGGATGAGATTCGCTCGCAACACAGACGAACATAATTCCAGAGTGACTGTTAATGCACATCTCTCCCGGCTGATGGGAAAAGCTGAACAAATAAACATAAAGGGATGAAGGGTGCATCCAGAGAAGAGACTGGGCCCATATGGGGCGAAACTCGGAGCCACGAGGTGGGATGGGAGCTCGAATTGAGTTGCGTGTCATGACAGTCTCGAGGCATAGTAAATGTGAGCACGGTGAGAAAACAGATAAACACGGTGAGCAGGCACCAAAGTAGAGCGAACATGCATACGGACGATACACAGGGAGCCCACCGGTGGGGACAGACAAGCACGGTGCTGATGATAAAGCGTCCAAAAGGCGTGGCCATCTTAGGGGTGAGCGGGAACCCCAATTGTGCAGAAAAACTGGAACACAGAGCAGAGGTTTGAATCCATTGCAAAAAGTTCCTACCGAACTGTGATAAACTGTGCACTGTACACAGTGAGATAGAAATGGGTAACGTATCGCCCAGTAGAATAATGTGAGCACAAGTGACGGGAAAAAAGGGACGGGCCCAGTCGGTGGACGAGGACACAAGCAGAAATGGGAGAATGGGCACCAAAAAGAAACGCGAGCCTCGAAGATGGGGTCTCCATCCATAGAGCAATAACCACATTTCCCCTTGCAGATAACTACTACTGCCTTGTAGTTGATTGGGGACAATCAAAGTCTAGTGGAGCAAAGCGTACACAAAACTGGACGGCAGGCAAACCAAGCAGTCCACACAAAAAGACTGGTAAACTGGGCAGATGACGCTCAACAACCCGGGAGGGAAGGTTGTTAAAGGGTAGCTACCCTATAAGAAAATAGCAACCTGCTGCCTTGCAGGTCGGCTGGGGACAGCCCGAGGCGACGGAGAGCGAACCCAGTAAACGTTGGCTAAAACCGGACACATCACCGAAAGATAAGTACCAGAGCTCCAAATGGCGCTAAAGATGTGACGAAATACACGTATCACGAAGTACTGTAGTTTTACAAATTACAAAAACAATGACAAAATACAGCAACGTTTCGACCAACAAGGCCTTTATCAAGCAAACGAACAACAGGAGTGACAAATTAAAAAAAAATGGACGACCAAAAACAAAAGTTTCTAATGAAAATCTGGAAATAAAAACGAAAATCTGGGAATAAAAACGAATAACGAAATAAATGTAACACAAAAACAAACATAAAAACTAGAAATAGAACGGAAGAGAAACAATGACAAATCTAGTAAATATATAACTTGAATACATGCAACATATACCCATATAGATTACAAGGCATGGGAAGAGAAAGTACTAAGAATGTAAGCATATGAATGTAATACGTTGAGCCCACTTGGTTGCATGGTACCATACAAAGAAATCAACCGATTCTCTAGAGCAAATCGACTGCGATCATCCGGGGAACACGATCGGATGGCTGTGACCTGGACATCGTGAGCTCCTAAATGGCCAGTATCATTGAAATGGGTGGCTACAGGGTCACAGAGCATTGGTGTATGTCGCGCAAGTGTTGGGCGAATCGGTCACTGAGCCTCTTACCTGTCTCGCCGATATAAGCCTTGTTACACTGCTTACAGATAATGGCATAGATACGATTACGGGACTCGCATGTGAAACCATCTTCAATAAGAAACGTGGCTAAAGGAAAGATACAGTACGCGTCTGTATCACATAAGCACACGTGTTGCAACGCCGACGCCACACTGGACAGTGCCAAAATGAGTCTGGATATTGGACTTAAGGCGACTGTGTACCAACATATCTTTAAGACTTCTGTCTCGTCGACGAAATACACCCATGCTAAGGCTGCAGGAATCAGATTTCCACATGAAAGCGGAATTTATGGGAAATCTGGTACATCAGTCTAAGCTGTGATCGCGCTCGAAAGAGATAAATAAAGAGAGAGAGAAAGGGGTAATAACTTCCCGGAATAGACAAGAAATAGTAAATGCTCCAAAAACCCCAATTTTTCGAAATTTTTGACGGGCCCCACAAAAAAAAAATGAACACGAGCCACTGGTTGTGATGATAGTCCTCATATAACTTATCGTTTTTTTTTGTTGCAAAATAATATATGAAAGAAATAGGCACTGCGACCATCGGCTGTTCAGTGTTCGTTTAAGGATCATCTTCATCACTCATCGGACATGTCCATAATTGCTCCGATCTCCTCCCAAGCATGTGTTTCAGTGTTATCAGTGAATCAATGTGTTTAGACTGACAACTCCCGTTCTGTATTGATTGATGTATTTACTGGAGTTTCCCTCGAGGTTTTGTCGCACCTATCGGTATGCATAACTTGCGCAATCGAGATAGAGAATACCCTTTAACTTCTTCGTTAAAATCTTCAGAGCATATGTTTTCTATTAGAGCGTTGATAATGTCGATCCTATCATTAGAAGACCCATTCACGATCGTAGCTTTGCTCGCCAGTGCGTCTGCTCTCTCATTGTACACCACCCCGTGGCGTTGAATGCAGACGTCAAAGCCATTATCGATGAAAACTGCAATGCAGACGACGTCGTTATTTACACGGATGGATCGGTAGTTCGTCACGAAAAGTCTGCATAGGCCTTCTCTGCAAGCTCATGTGGCAGAATGGTCAAGGAAGCCAGTGGTGCATTTATTATGACAACAAGCAGCATGACAATGGAGGTACTGGCGGTGACCAATGCACTACTCTGGCTAGAGTCACAAAACTACACTCATGCGTGTATTCTGAGTGACTCATTGAGTATGATCCGAAAGGTGGAGGCCGGTTCGGTGCGCAGGCAATGGACTGAATCACTGCAGGCGTCAACAATTTGTAGAATTACACTTGTCTTTGTTCCGGGGCACATGGGTGTCGTTGGCAATGAGAGAGCAGACAGACTGGCTGGCTCTGCCGCTATATCAGAGGGCCAGCCCATGGACAGAGCTGACATCGTGAACGCCCTCATAGAGCGTGGCCGCAGAAAAGACCTTCATCTAAACCAATCCACGTCAACTACTAGATTGCGAGAACTGGGTTTGATGATTGGTGTGGCAAGAAAAGAACGGTACAACAGGTATACGAGTCGGCTCATCAATCAAAATAGAATTGGTACGGTCAGTCGCTGGACGCTGTTGGAGATATTGCGAAGGAGATCGGAGCACCTATGGACATGTCCGGAGTGCAATGAAGATATTCCAAACTGAAACTGAAACTGAAACACCACCCCAAAATGACCTAGGACAAAGATAAAGGAAAGTGTCCGGATTGTCGCAATTTGTATTAATTGCACCCACTGCACTGCTTTCGTACATAACTGGTCTTGATCTTTTGTATCATGCTCATAGAGTCGTTGAACATGCATGCATGAGTGAATGTTTGCGTCTATATCCACTCCAGAGATAATTATTTTCGTTTTCCCAGTCGTCAAATCCTCTTTTTTAAACCGTGACGAACAGCCTGAATCAGTAACTTTGCAAACAGAGAAGTCCTTTAGTTTCTGAATAACACAACCAATCTCTCACATGAGTTTTGTTTGTTGGTTTATGTGTTTATGTGAAAAACGACTTTCAACAAAATCGTTGATTGTTTTCTTTATCGTGTGTTTTTTTGTTTTTAAGACAAGAAATCACTGTTCATATGTTGCACTTCGCCACTTCCTTTCGCAATCCAATAATCTCGATTGAAGTTGATTGGCCATTCACCAATATCGATGGAGTACATTTTACTTTCGTTGTGTTTTTGGTTTGTAGAAGATGTTGCTACATTGGAAGCATGGGCTGTGCTTTCTGCCTCTCTTTGCCTCGAAGATTTGGCTAAATTGGGAGGACTTGCTGTCGACTTCAATTTGTCTTGTGGAAAATGTGGCTAAATCGTGAAGAGTTGCTGGTCTTAATGGTAATACTTGTAATGATGATTCTTCTAATGCACTGCCCTCATCTACTACACAGTGAGACGCGGCTTCTGTATTTTCTGCTTCATTTCTTTGGATTCAGCACCATCACACACGACATTAAAAATTCAAACATCTTGGTTATTTTTTTCTTTCATCTCTGTCACATAGGCGCGGGGCCCCCAGAAGCGCGGGGCCCGTAGCATTTTCTACTTCTGCTACTAGGCTAATCCGGCGCTGGTCAAAGATTATCCTTAAGATAATGTAACTTGTCACGACGCTCGATAGACTGTTCATTTAGAGTGAGTTTATTAGACCCGAAGACACAGATGGTGTTTTCAATGTGGCACCCATTTCTACTACCGATTCTGCCTTTTATCGATCGAATGTTTTCGGGGCGTAGGAGTTTAGTCATCTCAAACGCTCTGTCCTACTCGACAACAGCAAAACCTTGCTCCACAGAAGGTTCAAACTTTTGTTTTTTAATTGCACATGCTGTAGTGAACAGGAAAAGGCATTATGTATATTGCTGCAGAATGCCAGACAAAAGACTGCTAGAACTCATATCCTGCAACTACTCTGGTGGAATGAAAAGGTTTTTTTAAAAAGCAGGGTTGGCAAAAGAGGCTACTACAAAGTCATGCAGAAAGCCCGAAAGGAAAGGCCGAGTAATATGGATAATGTAGATGAGATGTCACAAATCTCTTTCTTGTCTTTGACGTCTTTGTCGTTTAGAGTCAAAACAAATGCATGTAATTTTCCCCTGTTCTTGGCCGTCCTCTGTACTGTATTCCAGCTGAGATTATTCTTTTTTAGTTCCTGCTTTACTGTTCACCCCAAGGTGGTTTTGAGTCTTCCACTGTTCGATTTACCATCTGGTGTCCATCTTAGTGCAGTTTTCGTGGCAGATTTAATCTCCATGCGCAACCTATGTCCGAAACATCTCCAGCGTCGCTTTTGGGTGATGCTGTTCATATGTTCTCTTTGTTGACACTGTGCAAGCAGTTCTTGGTTAGAGATAGGCCTTTGTCAGAACACGCTTAATATATCGTATCAGACTCGATGAATATGCTTCAAATGATTGAATCTGGAAAGTATGCGTATGGAATGGGTGGACAGCATTCGGAGATCACATCTCAAGAAAATGACTTGGCTGTACACACCTGGACATGTTGGAGTGCAAGGTAACGAGCGTGTTGACTTTCTTGCAAACAATGCCCCGACTCAAGCGGCAGAAGTATGGACAGAACCGATATCATCAATGCGGTAAGCTCTCAATTATGTGACATGGGCAAGTCTCAGACACTGGAACGAGTTCGAGAATTAGGCGTTAAGTTAAGTTTGGACATGTCAGACAGTGTCGTCTTCGTGGTAGAGAGAAAAGATATATTAATCAACTTCTCATGGGTACAATGAGCAAATGGACTTTGGGATGGTTACTGCAGCGAAGACAGAGCACGAATGGGAATGCCCAATGTGCCATGACGTTATTGGTTATTGGTTACTAAACTGACGTCATTGCACTCCGGCAGACCCATAGGTGCTAAGTCTCCCCAACAGATATCGAAGAGTATGCATACTGATGGTTCCTGTGGCTCGCTGATTAAACACACCTCTCACTCTGCCTCTCCTGCATCCAATTCGACTTGAGCAACGGGTAACTTCAAACTGCCTAAATCGCTTGATCGATTCAACATCGATTTTAGTGTTCTCATCCAACAGACAGTCGCAAAGAGACCGAAGAATATTACCCTTATCCATCTTCAACTCTCCAACAATCGATGCTGTTGATGCAAGCCTGTCCGCTCTCTCATTACCGTAAACACCCGTATGCCCAGGACAGTATATCCACGTAAGCTGCTGGAGGTTAGAAACTTCTATAGACGACATCAACTCATACCAAAACCTGCCCTTCTGGATCTTGTGAAGCATCGACTGAGAGTCAGATACAACAACTGCCCCAGTAAATAAAGTCCCAGAGATCCAATGGAGGGCAGCAGTAACCGCCTCAACCTCCATCCTCATACTAGAATTAGTTGTCCTGTATGCCCTACTTCGCTCTGCAACAACCCTACCATGCGCATTAGACAAGAAACCCCAGCCGGACTTCTCACCACGTTGAACCGACCCATCGGTATATACAACAACATCATCATCCCTTGCATTATCTTCTATCAGCAGCTTAACTGCGAGATCAGCCTTCATGTTGCCCCAATCTCTACATTCTCTTCCAAGAGTAATGATAACGTTGAGATAGTTGGTCATGCTATCATCTGTTGGGATCCATTCTACCAATTTTGGTAGGGTTGCAACAGTAGTCACCTGGCCAATTGTTCTCTCAGCCTGGGCCATCCACGACATGCCGCGCTTGATTCTCGTGCCCTTAACATCATTAGTGTTCTTGTGTAGTGGATGTCTCTTATCCGCAGTAACCCGCATATATGCCTTGGTTTGGGCTATTGCATGACGGGAGCGTAGTGGCAGAAGGCAAAGCATATATCTCATCTTCACAATGGAGGTATCTCTAGTGCAGCCCAGGACTATACGCATACCTTCATTCTGAACCCGTTCGAGTCGTTCACATTGCGATCTTGATATCGTAAGAATTCCGAGTCCGTAATCTACCACTGACATAACCAGTCAATCGAACAAAAGGGCAAGTAGTCTCTTCATATCCGGTGCCGACAAGATGGCGGTTCAATTTCGTACCGTTACAAAAATAATGTACTATGCTACATAAATATTTGACTAAATTCAAGCTTACATTTTTTCACGTGCTGACAAGCTGTATGGCTGAGGATAGAATCAGTCGCTAACGTGCTACGGAGTATCGTGCACTAGCGCCAGAACCTGTCATAGCAAAGGCGCAGTGTTCAGTGTTACCAACGGATATGGATACATCAGAAAAATCTGGCCAACAATGGCGGAATGCGGGAGGGCCATTCAGAGTCAGAACGGTTTGATTCTGAACACGACTTTGCTAGCGCATTCCCGCCATGTTTGGTCGGTATTTTCCGGTTTCGTTTGCCGAGCTACTGAGTTAGTGCTTGAGCAACGCTGTGAGCTGTGACTGTTACATGGAATGCTTTTGCTGTGTCAACCGTGCGTTTGTTGTGTGTATTCAGAAAATGGCGGACAACGGTTATGACGAGCAAGCTCAATCTGCCGTATGCAGTTATATTGCGAGTGCAGAAAGCTGGATTTTGCCGTGATTGATGTCCCCTTCGACAAGAATTGCAATTCAAGTGATGAACAGTTTGTGTTGCTACATTCGCGACAGCCATATGCATTTATGCGGTGCAGGTTGCTTTTTGTGGCGGTACGCGGCTGTTTCATTCTGGAATTAGTTCACACAGGAAACTTTTCACAGGTGTTAGCATTTCGTGTGATATTCATTGGCACAGGAACGGAGCAATTATGGGGTGACCCGTTGCAGTGAAGTTGGAACCGTACTTATGAACTATGAATTATGGATACATCAAAAAGGCATGGTCGTGTCTGTCTTATGTACACGTAGGAGAAGAGGGCGAAGAAAGAAAAATCGAGCAGGAGCTAGAAGGAGACAGTTAAAATGTAATAGATTGGGTCACCACCACGTTCGAATACTGTACTGGAATTGCGCCGGCGTCAGACAAAAGCGTCCCATCTTGGACAAACTTCTTTACGGTGCTGACGTTGTTGCATTACAGGAGACCAACTTGGGTACTGGTACAATCGAAGCCCCTGGATTTCATGTATTCTACAACAGAAAACATCTTGCACAGGCTATCTTTGTACGCAATAACTTTCATGCATCTGAAGTAGATGTATCGGGATGGAATTGCGATGACTTGAAATTACATGCTGTTAGATTACAGGCATCAACACCCCTCGTTATTGTCAATGTATATGCATGTAACGGAAGGGTAGATGCCTCCAGGTGGCAAGGAATATTCGAACAGGATGAAAGTAATATCATCTTTTGTGGTGATTTCAATGCCAGAGGACACCAGTGGAGTAATATCCTTACCAATCGACAGGGAAAGGAATTGGAGGATACATTGGTCACAACAGACTTGGTGTGCCTTAATACAGGTCAAGCAACCAGGCTGGCTAAACGACCGGGCGATTCAGATGGGGCAATCGCCCTGGCACTGGTTTCATCCGCCCTTGCTCCCTACTGTAAATGGGATGTCTTGGGATACCATGGTACTGATCACTGCCCATGCGTTGTCTTAATCGAGAGGCGCCGATCGAGCAGAAGTCAGATTACGTCGAAAGCGTTCACGTATGACAACGCAGCTCGAGACACGATTGGTAAAATTCGACATGCCAAGGCCCAAGTATCTCATCAGGTGCGGAAGAATATAACACAGCCCTGTGGTGGAATGGGAGATTGAAACAATTTGGCGCACCAAAAGAAGAGCGGTTAATGCATGGCAAAATTCACGCCGAGCAGCCACAGCATTGCCTGAGCATATCATGGAGTTGAAAGTGGACATGGATGAGAAAATGGCACTATTTAAGATTTGTGCTACCCAAGCAAAGTCAGCTAGGTGGGAAGAATTTTGTGCACAAATGTTTTCCGATAGCTTCCTCCAGAAATTTTGGCGGTTTCACCAGGCCATGAACGGTGCGCCACACAGACGTATCATACCAGATTTTCAAGATAACGATCTGGTGTGGCGAAAAACTGATGAAGCTAAAGGAATGGCATTTCTGGATCATTTTATTCAACAGACGAATCGAAATGATAAGGAAGCAAGACTCAATATCATTTCCCTGTTATCGGAGCAATGTGTCGACGCGAAGTGATGAAGTATGTGCAATGCTTAATAGATCATACAATACTGAACCAGGCCCTGATTGTATCAATACAGTGACATAAGCAGGATATTGGACGAAGACATGAATGGGTTTGTAAAGAATTCAACATTAGTTTAAAAATGGCGAGATCAGGGAGGAATGGCTACACAGTTATTTAATACCACTGGCAAAACCTAACAAGAATCACAAACACATAAGCTATTTTAGAATAATTGCAATGCAGAACACAGTGGGCAAGCTTCTGGAAAAGTTAGTGACATGCAGGCTCGATCGGGATCTGGAGGAACGTCGCATGTTTCCTTCCACCCTTGGCGGATACAGGCGGAATAAAGAAACTTGGTGTAATGCATCGATCTTTTCCTATGACGTCTTTGAAGGCTTCCAGGCTGGTTTGGAGACTTGTGCTGTTGTACTAGATCTCGAGGATGCTTACAACAAAGTTCCAATTACATACTTTATACAAATGCTCACGCTACTCAAAATCGATACATTGCTCATAAGATGGATTTCAAGGGCAATGTTCGAGAGAAAGTGGCACTCAGGTGTGGTAATTGGTACTCTGTGCAGACAAAAATTTAACCGGGCCTACCCCAGGGTCTCCACTATCTCCAGTACTATTCAATGTATTCACCATAATGATTACGAAGCAGCAATTATCTGGCAGGGGACGAACACTGTCATTTGCAGACGACGTCATGGTGTACAGACAGGGGAGAAACAGGGATGAAATTGCTAATAAACTCCAGGAAGAACTGAACCGCATAATTGCCTGGTGTGATGTTTCTGGTGCAACGATAAACCATACCAAAGCTGTGCTATCATGGTTCTCCCTAAATAATCACATTGTGAAGTCTGACACACCACATGTTACGTTAGATGGACATACACTCACCCGAACAGCATCTTTGAGTTATTTGGGTGTAAAATTTGATCGCAGTCTATGCTTTAGGGACCATATCGACCAAGTTTTTGCCAAGGCTCGCAACGCACTATCTGCACTGAGAATCATGGCGG
The DNA here is from genome assembly GCA_020796225.1 of Arion vulgaris. NCBI lineage: Eukaryota > Metazoa > Mollusca > Gastropoda > Stylommatophora > Arionidae > Arion > Arion vulgaris. The sequence goes on along the minus strand of CM036757.1, from coordinate 36,894,230 downwards.
CTGCTAACATTGAGCAACGCCTTCTTGTGCTCTTGTACCAAGGTATTGTTCTGTCATGTATAGAATATGCATGCGCTCTCCTAACAATTAGTCCTACGCAAACAGTGCGACTGGAAAGAATTCAGAATGAGGCTATGCGCATCATTCTGGAATGCACCAAAGATACACAAGGAGTGTCAATGCGATTCCTTCTTGATCTCCCAACTATTGGTAACAGAATTTAAACTTGGAGGGTTCGATCATATCTAAGAATCAATGCAAACAAGGAACATCCTCTCCATGAAGAACTCATTAAGGAGAAAGGATGTAGACCAGTGTTCCCAACCTTTTTGTGCCATGCCCCACCAAAGCCTTTCAAAAATTCGTATGCCCCCCCCCTTCCTATGTAACATATACAAACAATTTTATTTTCTAAAAATTGAATTGTTCACTGAAGAAACTTAAATGATAGGTTTTAGGAAGAAATCATTAGGAAATTGTTGAGGAAAAACAGTAAGTAAATTTTCAAAACATATAATGGAGAACTGAAATTCAAGTACGATATCATTTTAATGATATATTTTTCTATATTATTTTAATTATTAGTAACTATTTATTACTTACACTTAGTGAGATCCTTGCGATTGATAGATGCTGCAAAGAAATTTTATGTTATAATAGATTCCAATTTAGTTAGCTTCAGTCTCAAGTCTCCCATTGTGTTATATTCAACCAATTTCTTTTTTAGCAGCAAATCAGTTATGACACTAAAACCACATTCAGTTAAATATGATGATAGAAATGGTAATAAGTTTTCTTGCATATTTAGTTGAATTTGTATATTTGATTTCTGTTTCCTCACAAAACCATGCCGTCGCTCCTTTTATATTAAATGAAGTTTTAACTGACTCATCATTTTGCATATCTGCGAGTTCTTCTTGATACTGCATATTTGAAATAGACAAATCCACTAACATTGACTGCAATCCATTTGTTTCAAATCAGAAAATCTTTCTTTTAAATCAGCCGATATAATTTTCAGATGATCGACACTAACAAGTAACAGTATAGCGGTATCAGTCACTTCACATTTCTGGAGCCAATGAAACTCTTCAAAATGTTTGTTGCAAATATATTTCTGACATAGTTCAATAAAGGTAATAAAACCAAATATCTTAGCTTTTCCATCAAGAGTTTTATTTTTCCTTGAAGGTGGTTATTTAATATATTTTGTTTTTCCGACCGTTAACAGATACTTTATTTCAGGTTTGTCGCTTAAAAATCATTAAAGGGTATCAAATCGCTTAAAAAGTATCAAATAGTTCTATAAATATTGTCAAGCAGTTCCTTTCAAGAGCCATCTTACTTCAGTGTGAGTAAAGTCTCACATGATCTGTATTTTGTTCTTCACAAAATAGCATGAAAAGACGCTCACATTTGGCATTAGATTTAATAGCATTGATACACTTTATAACTGAATTTAGTACTTCGTTTAGAACAGGTAAAATATTTTTAACTACCAAATTTTCCCTGTTAATAACACAATGCACAAAAAGCATTTCTGGATTCTCATCTTTCAGCAATTTTAAGCAGCCATTTTCTTGCCTATCATATTATTAGTACCATCTGCGACACAAGATATTATATTTTTCATTGATATATTTATGACATATAAGTAATTTTTTAGCTTATTATATACAGATTATAAATTCAATCTTTATACCAACACTGTGCTACCAGAGCCAAACATTGGCACTGACAAAAGAACAAGAAAGGAAAATGACCACATGCGAAATGAGATGCTTGAGAAAGCAGTAAATAAAACAAGAAGAGACCATATAAGAAATGAGAAATTAGAAGAACAGTCGGAATAACACCTGCTATTAGATTTATTGACAAACAGAGACTCAAATGGTTTGGCCACTTGGTCAGAATGAACCCGAATACACCAGTTGCAAGAGCGTACAACCTGAAAATGGAATCATCAGAGGAAAGGGCAGACCAAGAAAAAGATGGGTTGATGGAGTTACAGACATCTTAAAACTCCACAATACCACACCATATCAAGCGACCGAGCGAGCATTATCTCCGAAACCGATCATCAGTTAAACCTGCTACGCCTAGCGGCAAAAAAGCAGAGAAGGACAAAGAAAGAAAGAAGATATACACCTTTGGAGGTAGGAATGCTTTCTAATGATTTACAGAACAACATTTTTCAGAAAAATCCCCATCATCAATATATCTTGCGTAAGTTATCAATACTACTTATCAACACTGTCTCTCAAATTTGATTCATCAATTTGCACTGATAATTTTCTTGTTTTCAGCTTTTCAACAAGTTGTATTTCAATATCTCCATTCATTTTGTCTATTCTATTGCTAACAGTATTGTTAATGAGTGGCACAGCTTTCATCTCTTGGTCATCTTTTTCCAGAACCGTTTTAAGAAATGTTGATATTGATGGTTTGATTAAATTCTCTCCTATAGTATGGTATTTTTCCACATTTAGCAATGAGTAAGGAAATTTGATAACTAGCCACAAGAGTACGATTGGACAGTTGCAGTATGAGCAGTAACAGGGACTTTAATGGGGTTTTTTTCTTCAAAATTTGTCTTTAAAGTTTGAAAGTAATTCAAATTTGACATAATATGAGCACTATGTTTCGCCTTCAAATGCTCTTCAAGACGAAATATTCACAAAACAGATGAGACTGCAGTAAAACTATTTGATTGGCAAAACACGTAATCACAAAGTACTGTAGTTTTTCAAATTACAAAAACAATGACAAAATACAGACACGTTTCGACCAACAAGGCCTTTATCAAGCAAACGAACAACAGAAATGACAAAAATTAAAAAACAAACGGACGACCAAAAACAAACGTTTCTAATGAAAATCTGGAAAATTTGATTTTCAGATTTTCATTAAACTTTGTTTGTCGTCCATGTTTTATAAATTATCCTCCTGTTGTTCGTTTGTTTGATAAAGGCCTTGTTCTTCAAGACAACGACCTCGTTTCATTGATTCGTTGGTCAAGCATTGTTGGCGTAAAAGACATTAATGTGGAATACATTAATATAGTAATATTTCACATCAGGTGATATATGTTTGAGCAAATTCGATTATTATAGCATGACTATTTGAAGAAAAAAACAAATCATTAACAATATTTATATTCACATTTATGTGATCAAATCTGCTCTTCAGAAAAAGTATGTGGTGTTCTCTTCAAATTAGCTCTGATAAATTCTAACCTCAATAGATATATCTTCTCGTGAAGCTCTTCGGTTCTCTTCTGCTTTTCTCGTATAATCTGGCCTAACAGTTCTGTACTTTAGCTGATCTGTGTCTAGTTCTCTATTTTTATTCTAGCTACCTCAAAGCTGTTCTGTATTTGGCTCTCTATCTGCTCTATTATTCCCTCTTCTTAAAGTCAATCGTGTATATATATATGGGTGAATATTCTATTACTTTACTATTCCAAAACTTTGTTCTCAGGACTGCGATTTCCCACATCTGTTACTCTCTTGGAAAAGACTCATCTTACTTCGACTAACGACATTCTTCTGTCATTGTCTAAAAATGTATGTTCCAACCATGCCTTCTCAATCTGTCGCTAACATGGAAAAAAGATCTCATGACATTCTACTGTAATCCATATATAAATGCTCCTTCGTTAACTATACAACTACAAAATGGTACTCTAAGACACCTGTATAATCCAGCTGCACAGTGAGTATCTATTACTCTGGTAATCAGACTAATGGCCCATAACTTGTATTTGAATCAAACCACCTTGATGTTTCTTAGTCTCTTTTCCCATCGTACCTAACATTCCAAGCCAAATCAAACTTCAGACCTGCTTTCTATGGCGGAAATCTGATATTCGTGACTCTGTCCAATACTATTACATACTCAAGATTGCACTACATAAACTCATTTTGGACTTCAGGACAAGTTTGGCAAATGACAGACACTTTACAGTTTTCTTTTTTATATGACTCGATTTTAACACTATAACATATGCTTTTCCTCTTTCAAAGTTTTGTTAAAAAGAGGTAAAAATGTACCTAGATATAAGTACTTTCCATTCATTAAAGATTTTTAAAACTTGAGTAAAGTGATTGTGAAGCAGCAGTCGTTTTTTGTAAACAGACATCCAAAAGTCAGTATATCGGTTTTGTAACATCATGAACATTAGTTAAACTCCGAACAGTCCATTGCCCCCTAAACGATGAAAATGTCCCCCAGTGGGGCGTACGCGCCACGTTGGAAGCAGGGATGTAGACTCAAGAGAGGCAGATCATGGCTAAGAAGAAGATACGCTTAGGAAAATATGTGATCCTTCCAGATTTGCAACAGGAGAGGAATGGATTGCTGTGTCACCTCAATTTCCACTGCTTTCACCGTTATTACATCTATTAAGAAAAACTGCGAACAAAATAATCTATCACTGCTAAACGTGGACTCTCTTGAATGACATCATCAATGATACAGATATGGTTATTTACACCGATGGTTCAGTCATTCGCCAACAACGCTGTGCGTGGGCTTTTCAGCACGCTCAGGAGGAAAAATAATAAGAGAGGCCAGTGGGGCCTACGCAACAACCACAAGTAGCTTGACAATGGAGGTTCGGGCGGTTACGGAGGCGGTGAACTGGTTGGCATCTCACAATTACTCTCGTGTTTTCATACTCAGTGACTCCATGAGCATGATTCGCAAAGTCCAATCAGGTATGGTGAGACGCAACTGTGTGGAGGTACTGGTACAGACAATGATCAGAGAAATCACCTTTATTTTTGTCCCTGGGCACGCAGGAGTTAGGGGTAATGAACGAGCTGACAGATTGGCTGGCTTAGCTACAATATCAGAGAGAGCTGCAATGGATCGAAGTGACATTCTTCACACATTGAGAGAGTCTTTCCGCACAGAGGAGTTTCAGGGCTGTGAATCCCACTCGCTGACCAGATTGAAAGAGATGGGTGTTAATATTGGTGCAGCCCGAAAAGAACGACATACTAAATATGCAAAGAGATTGATTAATCAACATCGAACTGGCGTGTTGGGTCTCTGGACGCTGCTGGATTTGCTGAGGCGGAGATCGGAGCACCTATGGACATGTCCGGAGTGCTATGATGATAGTCCTCATATAACTGATAACTGATAACTGAAGTAGTCTCTGCTCAAGGTGTGCGGCCACCATAACTTTGAGAGCCGCAAGACCACGCTTGCACCGTTGTATCGTATGTTCAATATGGTGTTTGAAAGATAGACTACGATCAAAGGTTATTCCAAAATAGCGCAGCCTGTCTCTGCTCTCGATGGTATGTTCATCAAAGATTACACGGGGTAGGTCAGCTTTGACTGATTATTCAACGAACACCTTAACATACACTCTGTTTCAGGATTGACCTGGTAACGAGACTTTCTACACTAACCCGAGATGGTATGCAATGTTTTCTGAATGTCGTCAACGATCTCTCGTCTATCTGACACAGTCCTATATATTAAGATATCATCTGCAAATGGCAATGTCCGACCCAATCCGGTTGGCTGAATTTTAGCTACATTTGCTGTGTAAATATTAAACAACACGGGTGATAGAGGAGAACCCTGGGGTAATCCCGGCATATACGTGCAGGATCCGATGTCCATGTTCCTAAACGTAGTGCAACGGTACTCTCCATTAAAGAAGCAGATATCCAGTTCACCAGCCAAGGATTAACTTCACATTTAATCAACGAGCGCACCATTATCGAAAAATTCACCTTGTAATCCTTTTCGCTGCTACATACTTTCTGAAGGCTGAGCTAAAAATAGCTACTCTTTGTTTCTAGGTCACAAACGTGAATGTATGCCTATAGCAGTGACAGTAGCAATGTATAAAGTGTTAACACGTCTTTAGCTCAAAGAGGAGAGATATGAACTGACGTGTTAATGCGTCTTTAGAAGTGATTGGGGAAAACGTATATATACGTCTTTAGCAACTAAAGGGTTATAAGCATCCTCCAAGTCGATGGCCACAGTAACAGTCTCTTGCTTGGATTGGAAGCTTTCATAAACATAATATGCAAACGTCCCAGCATTGTCCCATGTCCATTTCATTGACCGGTAGCTACCCAAAGTGTCAGGGAGGATGTGATCATTCTCTAAGTGACACATTATCTTTCTGGCCACTATCTTCTCTAGTAATTTGCCATATACATTTTGCAAGTTGAGAATGTGGTAGCTGCTGAGCAGTTTAGGATCCTTCCCATGTTTATGAAGCGGTAGTAAATAACTATGAAGCCAATCCTCAGGTACCACAGCATTCTGTACACTTTTGTTAAAATCCATCTAACTGCATGTTCATTCATAACAGTCTCGTCCATTTGTTTGATGTGATGATATTGGACACCATCAGGCCCTGGAGCGGTGCTGTGGTTTGCCTTGAGTGCATTAACTATATCCTCCTTTGTTATTAAGTCAATGTAAGGTTCTCCTCACGAAGAACTCTTATGATATTATGGAGGTCAGTTTTATCACCTTTTTCTGTCTGTTCCACGAAACGATGAAGGAACCCCTGCCCCTTTTCTGCATCTGTTGTCAAGACGGCTGCTGACGAGTCACGTAAAGTAGGAAAAGACTGGCTGGTATTCCTCCTGTTCATTTTGCGATTAAACTGCCAGAATTGATGTAGAGACTTGTCGCCACAGACTTGTGTTATGAAAGTATCCCATAACCCACTCTTTGCCTCACTAGCCAATACTTTGAAATCCCCAGTGGCTTTGTGGCGAATAGCAGACTTTTCAGCCACATCACACATATTTCTAAGTCGCTTCTTTTGGGCTCTCTGCCATGACTTTGTAGCAGCCTCTTTTGCCAGCCATGCTTTTTCAACATTTTCATTCCACCAAGGTGGTCGTAGGAAAGGAGTCCTAGCAGTCTTCTTTCTGGCAGTCATCCGCAGTATACGTAATGGGTTTTCGTGATCAGAGTGGCATGGCATGTACTGAAAGACAGATTTGGGCCTTCTGTGTCACAAATTATTGGCCTTATTAAGAAGAACAACGCAGGGGAGATGATCACTTTCTTGAGCCTCGAGAACATTCCATAGAGCAAATGTAGCATCAGTTGTGGAGATCAGTGCCAGATCAATGACACCATCAGTGTCCTCAGGTCTAGAAGCTAATCGAGTTGTGCGGCCGTCATTCAATATCGTCAAGTCAGAGTTTAGTAGAGCAGAACTCAAAGTGATGCTCTGTCTATTCTCGGTAGCGTTGCCCAACTCCTTTGATCGAGCATTGAAATCCCTGCTATAAAAAAACTTTGTGCGTGGTACATCTGAGAGCTTCTCAAGGAAATCTCAGTTATCTGTAATATGGAGTTTGTCCACATGGGCGTACACATTATAGATTCGTCATACCTGATCACGAATTGTTAATTGAATTCTTTGTAATTCCACACCCTCAGGTAAGAAGTCATGTGTTTCAAGGCAGTTGTGGGGAAGGCCATGTTTCACATAGATAGCCTGACCTCGTCCTACTCTGGGTTCACTGGGAGTGAAATAACATTTGAAGCCTGGACACTCAAGGGCTTTATCCTGCTGCAAGTTGGTTTCCTGAATCATGAATATGTCGAAGTCATAGACTAGCTTCTGTAGAATTGAACCTTTCTGTTCTGCACTTCAACAATTCCAGTAGCCAATGTGAAGATATTTCAGAGCAAGTTGATCTGTCTTTCTTCAAAACCATCTCTGTCCAGCTCGTCTCTTACGTCCATTTCTCTTCTCTACCTCTTCTTTTGTATGCATATTTTCTTGTCTGATCTGAAGGACCAGTCAACGGTACACGAACCCCGTAGCACCGACTGGAGCTCATTACATATAATACAAATTAGACAGCAATGTGATCATGACCTCGATCGCATAACATAACATAACGCTTAATATTTTCCGCACACATGTTGTATGAAAGGGGTAAAGTTTGGGCATCTCTTGTTCTGTCATTCTCCAGCATTCTGATTCGCACAGTAAAGTTAATAGTCCACAACTGTGGTCTGAATATATTAATATGTAGGCCTGGATCAGATGAACAAGAAATTATCCAAGAAATTCAAATGCTATTGTCATAGTTCCCCAGATGGCAGCGGAGGAATGGACAGTTAGCCAGATAGTTAGTGTAGTATAATTAGATTATTTAATAGTTGAGACTATGTGTTGTACTCTCCAAGAAGAATGCAACACATAACTACGAGAAAATGACGTTTTTGTGTAATTTAGAGAGTGACGATTAGTAACGGTTGCTAGTTAGAAAACAAACAAGGTGACAATCAACAGGGAGCAATGGACATGAGAGGACGCATTTTTATATTTATGTCCTAACAACATCAATAAACAATACATAAAGGGAACTGAACGTTAGTTGTTGAGTATATTGTGATAGTTTGATGTCGTTCGTTGTATTGTAATCAGAAGACTACTCTTGTGGAAAGGAAATGTATAAAATAATAGATTAAATTACAAGAAAGATGGACTGCATATAAACATGGACCGACTGACTGCAAATAATAAGAAGCTCTACTCAAGAAGGATATCACCATCAGTCTGGATTACCTTTACCCGACTCTCTGTATATGTCACAATAATGAGAACTAGAGGAATGATAATAGAACAGAGGCGCATGGAAAGCAGGAACAATGTAGGAATAATAGGTAGCAGAACATCGATCAACGCATCTTTCACGTAGTAACCAACCATAGACTCCACTCGTCATCATCATTACAATCAAGTTAAAGGAGGGACTACTACACTATTGCATACTATCTGGTGATCCAAGAAATTCAAGGGCTATTATATACTATCTTGTGTTGGTGTAGGGATTCCCGTTCTGTCTTTTCTTGTGTTGTTGGTAACTTTTCGCAGGCAACGCATTTCACATGTAGTTATTTTTGTGACTGCGCTTTGCTCAATGTCCATGTTTGGCTCTGGTAACACAAAGTAGGTATAAAAATGCTGTTGATCATCTGTTGCTTAGCTGCCTGTGAAATTTTGGGTGCCTTAACAATGGGGCTAGCTGGTAGGTTACAGCATTTGCTTTTTGTACTCTAGCCTCTATCTCTCTATCCAGTTTTCCGTCTTCTGTGAATATGCTTCCTAAGTATTTGAATTCTTTCACTTGGTTTATTTTAGTGCCATTGACATGGATGTCTAGATTATTATGTTTTCTTCCCATATTCATTATTTCTGTTTTAGTGTTGTTGATTTTCATGTCATGTTTTACACAATTACTTTAAGAAAGAAAAGTTGAGGTCAAATATAGGATTATCCGGTTCTCAGCAAGGAGTTAATTCATATTTGTGTAAATGTTTGTTGGACTACACGCCATGATATAACCCTAACAAGTCTCGCTCTTAGGTGGAAAGTCAAGTGTCTCGACTTTAATCCCTTTCATAACAAACGTCAAATATAGCCTATTTAGGCGAAGCAGCAGCAAAGTTGCAAAGTACCTACTCGCACATCATTGGACTTCCGGTTCAAATTGGCTAACGTCAAAGTATTGTTTTTGTGCGATGCTAATATTTCATGTAAGAGGGATGATTAATTTCATCCCTGATATGTAGAGTTATACAAAGTGAATAGAAAGTCCATTCATTTAGGATCTTTGCTGGTGCTACGGAGTTTCGTGCATCTGTGCTGGAATTTTAATGCGTGTTTGTTATCAGCGTGTGGTGACGGTTTGTCTTGGTTTTCGATCAGTTCAAAATGGCGGACGTCGATTGGAATAACATTACGATCTAACGTAGAAACAAAAGAGGACGAAGGCCAAGGTAGGGTCGGCGAGCAGGCGCACGACGAACACGGCTTAAATACGTCCGCTTTGGATTTAATAATATTCGCATTATCTACTGGAATTGTGCAAGTGCTCATCAACGCGGGCTTATTCTGAGTCTCGAAACCCCTGTGGCACTGTAGTCAGTAGTGTGTGTAGTGTAGTACAGAGCAGTCTCGCAGACATTGACTATGACATGTCACATCGTAGCTCTTCAGGAAATGCGACTGGCCGATGGTTTGCTACGCATTACTGGTTTCCGATGTTTCTACAACAGAAGACATATATGGGCGTAGTAATTGTAGTCCGCAATATCATTGCTGTGTAGGAATAGCGAAACACGTAATAACAAAGTACTGTAGTTTTACAAATTACAAAAACAATGACAATATACGGCAACGTTTCGACCAACAAGGCCTTTATCAAGCAAACGAACAACAGGAGTGAAGAATTTAAAACAAATACTAACATATGGACGACTACATACAGAGACATTCAACGTTTCTAATGAAAATCTGGGAATAAAAATGAATAACGAAATAAATGTAACACAAAAACACACATAAAAACTAGTATTAGAAAGAGAAACACTAAAAAATCAAGTAAATATATAGCTTGAATACATGCAACATATGCACGTATAGATTACAAGGCATGAGAAGAGAAAGTACTAAGAAGCATGGGAATGTAATACGTTGAGTCCACGTGGTTGCAAGGTACCATACAACGAAATCAACCGATTCTCCAGAGCAAATCGACTGCGATCAACCAAGGAACAAGATCGGATGACTGACCTGGAGCTCTTTCTCAATAGGAGAACTAATCCACTTGTGTCAACCTCTGCTCTCCTTCGTCTTGTGGAACTAGTTCTCACTCTCAACTTCTTTCAGTTCAATGACCAATTCTTTGAGCAGATCAGTGGGATCGCCATGGGCACTAAAATGGGACCTAGTTATGCTTGTCTGTTCATGGGTTATCTTGAACACCTAGTATGGACTACATATGATGGCCCCCCTTCCGTCTGTCTATCACAGATACATTGGTGACTGTATTGCCATTACTGATATGCCTGAAGCCGATTTGTATCGCTTCATAAATTTCATTAATGTTTTCAACCATGCTATTTGCTTTACTTCTCACATCTCCACTTCTTGTGTCAACTTTCTAGACATTACTATCACCATATACCTATCCACTATCACTACATCAGTATATTACAAGCCTACTGATGCACATAGTTTCTCCTTTATACTTCTTCCCATCCCGGGCTTGTCTAACTCTTTGCCATTCTGGCAGTACTTGCGCCTTTGTAGCGAGGATGATGATTTTCAAGAGAGCTCGCGAGATGCTTGATTTCTTTCGCAGGCGCCTATATCCGGAGAGGGTGCTTGTATCTGCTATACATCGAGTTCAGAAAATCACTCGCCAGCAGGCCCTTACCAGCCAACATAAGATTACTAACCTAAGAAAACATCTAACTCACCAGTTCAGTGAAAATGTTTATTCATCGTCTACTACCAGATCCTGAGACGGTCTGTCTTCCCCATATCCTTGTGGCTTAAGCGACAGAGTCTGGATATGTTGGCAAGCTTAACCTTGCTCGGATATATATCGTTTTCCCATTCACTTCTAAAGACACATTAACATGTCTGTTATTATCTCTCCTCTGTGTTTACTCGTTATTCATTGCTACTGTCACTGCTATAGACATACATTCACGTTTGTGACCTAGAAATAAAGAGAAGCTATTTTTACCTCAGTCTTCGGAAAGTATGTAGCAGCGAAATGGTTAAGTCCAATATCCAGAGTCATTTTGGCACTTTTCAGTGTGGCCGTCGGCGTTGCAATACACGTGCTTATGTGATACAGATGTGTACTGTATCTTTTCCTTTAGCCATGTTTGTTATTGAAGATGGTTTCACATGCGAGTCCCGTAATCTTATCTATGCCATTATCTGTTAGCGGTGTAACAAGGCTTATATCGGCAAGACAGACAAGAGGCTCAGTGATCGATTCGCCCAACACTTGCGTGACATACGCCAATGCTCTGTGACCCTGTAGCCACCCATTTCAATGATACTGGCCATTTAGGAGCTCACGATGTCCAGGTCACAGCCATCCGATCATGTTCTTCGGATGATCGCAGTCGATTTTCTCTGGAGAATCGGTTGATTTCGTTGCACGGTACCTTACGACCACGTGGACTCAACATATTACATTCCTATGCTTCTTAGTACTTTCTCTTCTCATGCCTTGTAATCTATATGTTGCATGCATTCAAGCTATATATTTACTTGATTTTTTAATTGTTTCTCTTTTCTAATACTAGTCTTTATGTGTTTTTTGTGTTACATTTATTTCGTTAATCGTTTTTATTCCCAGAATTTCATTAGAAAAGTTTGTATATAGTCGTCCATATGTTTTTAAATTCGTCACTCCTGTTGTTCGTTTGCTTGATAAAGGCCTTGTTGATCGAAACGTTGTCGTATATTGTTTTTGTAATTTGTAAAACTACAGTACTTAAATATTACGAGTTTCGCCAATCAAATAGTTTTACTGCAGTCTCATCTATATTGTCGGAAGTAGACATGTCTTGATGGGATGATGACGAATTGCAACTTCAGGCGATTAAAGTCCAGCCTGAAAAATCTTTTGTGCTGGTCAATGTGTATGCCTGTAATGCGAAAGTGCATTCACAGAAATGGCAGTGCTTGAGTTACATTATAAGTCATGAGAGCAATAATGTAATTTTCTGTGGTGATTTCAACGCAAAGGGTAAATCATGGGGCAACATTTCCTCGAATACACAGGGAGAATAGCTTAAACTTAGCACTTGAAACCACAGAATTGTTGTGCATCAATACCAGCAGAGTCACTATAATTGCGAGTCGACCAGGAGATGAGGATAGTGTTATTGATTTGGCATTTGTATTCCCTCCACTCACTGCTGTGTGCAGATCGGGGAGGGGGTCTTAGGGCACCCTGGCAATGACCACCGTCCTTGCAGCATTTTGGTGAACAAAGGTAGATAAAAAATGTGCAGCATCAATAACGCACTCTTTCCAATACCACACCACAGGGCAGGACATTGTCAGTTAGAATAAGGTGTATCAAACGAGGCAAGCACATCATCAGTAGTAAATGTTGGGAACAACCACCCTGGTGGGATGACAAAGTGGAGAAGGCGTGGGTAGACAAGCATTGTGCTGTTAGGATGTGGCAAACGGCCAGGAAAAATGGAACTACCCATTCTGATGACATCTTGCAGTTGAAACAAGATATGAATAATAAAACAGGGTGTTTCAAAGCTCTTGCAAGGGCGGTAAAAAGTGAGAAGTGGGCTGAGTTCTGTCAACGGGTGAACAACGACAAACCGTTGAATCTGTTCTGGCGATTGCACAGAAGTATGAATGGTACAGTGAAGAATCGGTGTGTTCCTGACTTCCAGAGTGTGGATCTTACTTGGTAGAGGACAGATGAAAACAAGGATAGGGCTCTGCGCACTATCTAGAGCAGAGTGACCAGAAGGACATGGTAGGGCGAAACACTGCCAGAGAATCCATTGCAGCTAGATGTCAGAACCAGGAATTAGATGTAGATGATTTGGTGACAGTGGAGGAAATCAAGGATGTGGTATGGAGAGCAAAAATCAGTGCACCTAGTCTAGATGACATACGGTACGGTGACATTGGCGAGTTGTCTGATGAGTGGGATGAACTGGCTGGCATCTACAACAACATTGAGACCAGTAATCAACGAAGAATGGTTGCATAGCTACCAAAGCCTGGCAAAGACCACACAGAAAATCAGGGATATCGGGTAATCACCATGCAGAATACAATAGGCAAGTTGCTGGAGAAAATAATTGCCAGGAAAATATCCTGCCAACTAGAGAGGTTATGTCTCCTTCCACCCACCATTGGAGGTACCGTCCAAAAAAGAGACATGGCATAACACAGCAGTTTTTGCCCACGATGTCTATGAGGGTTTCACTCATGCATTGAGACATGTGCTGCTGCAATTGACCTCGAAGATGCCTATAATATGTATTGCATTTTTTAATGGTACAGTTGACGGAACTCAATGTCAGCCCATTTCTCCTCAATTGGATCTTTGAAGCCCTCTTCCAGCGAAAAGTTTAAATGTGGCAGCTGGGCGTCACTACCAACAAAAATACACCCTGGTTTACCACAAGGGTCACCATTATCTCCGGTATTGTTCAATGCCTATACTATGAGAATCACAGAAGAGCAGATCACGGGTAGAAAAAGGACAATGTCATATGCAGATGATGTGTTGGTGTATCGTCAGGGCAAGGATAGAGAACAACTTTTAGAGGAACTTCAGCCAGAACTCGACCGCATAGGTGGGTGGTGTGGTGAAGCAGGAGCATTGGTCAACCCCACAAAAGCAGCGGTGAAATGGTTCTCTTTAAACAAGCGCATCGTCAACACTCCAACACCACCTGTGGTTTTGTGTTCAGAGGTGTTTGAATGATCTCAGTTAATGAAATACCTGGGGTTGCGGTTTGATCGTAGTCTAGCTTTTACGGAACACATAGCTCATGTGATAATGAAGGTGAGAAAGGGTTTGACTGCAATGAGGGTAATGGCTGCGGCGAATTGTGAGCAGCTCCATCTTTGTCTTTTATACCAGGGTCTGGTCCTTTCTGTGCTTGAGTATGCTCTGGCGATCCTGACTCTCAGTCATAGTCAGATGGAACAACTGGAAAGAATACAAAACGAGGCGATGCGCATCATACTTGGGTGCACTAAAGACACTTCATGCAGGCGATGCACTATCTTCTTGACTAACCTACTATGGAATATAGAACAGTGATGAGCCATACAGAGGCATACCTTCGCGTCAATGCTGACACAAAATCCTCTGCACATGGAAATAAAGAGACAAAAACGAAATAGATTAAAGAGGAAAATCTTGGATGTTTCCTGCCGAGGACTGTATTGAACAGGTGTGTACACTTGAAGACATTGATCCCGGTGAAGAATGGATACCAGTGCCAACAGGAATCAATACATCATTTTCGGTATGCATCAAACTTGATACAGAATGCAGACAAGACAACCCACTTGTCGTGGAGGCAGAAGTTCTGGCATTAATTTAGGAAAACTCATCTGAGCATGTTGTAATCACTTATACAGATGGTTTGGTGATTCGACATGTGCGGAGCTCGTGGGCTTTCACTGCTCAGGTCGGAGGGGATGTTGTGAAGGAAGACAGTGGTGGTTTTGCTGTGACTACGAGCAGTCTCTATGGAAATCATGGCGGTTACTAAAGCGATGGTTTGGCTGGAATCACAGACTTTTATCCATGCATGTTTTCTCAATAACTCAATCAGGAAAATTGAAACAGAATGGGCTAGGAGACATTGGATGGAGTCACTGGGGAGGTCTAAGCTGACAATGATCAGTTTTATTTTTGTGCCAAGGCATGCAGGTGTAAGGGGAATGAACGTGCGGATAGGCTTGCAGGTATGGCTGCTGTACAAAGAGGGCGAGCAATGGACCAAGCTGATATTATAAATTCCCTAAGGGAGAGAGGACATATACATGATTCATGTAATAGTGGTGAATCTACAACACTAACCAGACTGCAAGAACTCCAAGTCAAGTTTGGTGTAGCTGACAAGAACGCTATGCTACAGAAGAATAGTAAACTAACAAAGAACCGGTGTCGTTAGTAAGCTACATGCTGAGGGAAATACTGATGGGGAGATCAGAGCACTTATGGACTAATTGGCTCGACGTGCAGTGATGATGATCCGAAAACCAAACAAACTAAATATCATAATTTAAGATTTGGAAACTTGATCATCTGATTTTACTGATTAACAGATTATTATTTATAATTATTATTATTAACTAAAACTAAAAGGTACCAGATTAGCTAAGTTAGTTAATTAATATGCTTTTAATAGCTAGCTAGAGGTAAGTGGATATTTAACAGTAACTAAAAGTGTAAGCGACTGAAGAAAATTGAGATGTTTTGGATACAATATTGTATCAACATTATTGGTTGATATAAAAAGAAATGAAGACCATTATTAATTATAATTATTAAAGGAGGCATCCTGACAAAGGGAAGAAGAGGAAGACCACCACAGAGAAGACGGATTCTGGATGTGACTGATCATCTGATGATTTGAGCATGATGACCACAGCGGCAGGACATCTGGCCTATGGGAGAGAGAAATTCAAAAGGACCATTAGAGTCTAAGAGTGGCAAACTTCTGTTTAGTGTTCAGGATAAGCTATAGCCTATTGGTTGATGATGTATGTTTTTTTATACAGGGTGCCTGTGGCGTAGAGGTTATGTGCTTGTCTCTTGTGCCAACGGTACCATGTTTGCTCCCTTGTGGAGCCATCAGAATATTTTTCCATAGATCCCTGATCTCAGTGTAGGTGAGGTTCAAGTTCATTGTCCTATTGGAGTTGGACGATAAAACACAGGTCCTGTGTTGAATTTGAGCCTGAAAAGAACCCTTGGCTGTTCAAAACCGAAAAGAGCAGGCTGGTAAGCCACTGCCCGGGCAGAATTCATTAGAAAATATTAAAAATAAAATTCCTACAAAAATATCTTCACCATCTTCAAAATTACATCATGGACCCTCTCCGGTGCTACGGAGTTCATTCACTGCTGCTAGATTTTCCTGTGTAAGAAAGAGATCGGAGCACACATGGTTACTAACCGAATGCAATGGTGATGGTCCTATCAATCAATCATTTATTTATAACATAAAAATAATATATATATATATATACATTATATTTGTTTATATTAAGTAACATTAAGAATCTTCTATGATTAAACAAACAAAATGTTTTTACTTTAAATTTATCTCATGAAACAGGATTATCCAGCTGTACATATTTTTTAACGGAAAAGAATACAAATGAATCTGATCACGCACAGGTAACAATCCAGTTTACATATAATGAAAAATGAAAAGTTATTGTTAGCTGGTATAAAAATGTATATAGGTAATGCCTTACAGGTGTAAAGTGCTGAATACTTCACTGTTCTAGGCCCATATAATTTTTAAGTGAGGTGGTCAATTCCCTTCTTCAGTTGATGATGATTAATAATATATCATCATCAAGTAGTTTGTCCCTTCCGGAACTTGACACCCATGACAGCAGTCTTGAAAAACTCTATTCTGTGCAATTTGATCAGCGTCAGCAGCAGTCATTCTCAGATCATCAATGACATCTTGCACCCATCATCTTCTATGTCTTCCTCTCATTCTTCTTCCAGGAACCATACCCTCCAAAATTATCTTCTGTAGGCACTCATGTTGTTTGATGTGTCAGAAATCTTTAATTTTCCATGATTTTATACACTTTAATATCAAGCTGTTACTGAGCAGAAGCATTTGTTATTTTCTCTGTCCATGATATTCTAAGTACTCTTCTGTAGCATTTGCATTCAAATACCTTAATGGTCTTCTCTGCTGCTTTGTCAATGGTTCATGTCTCACAACCATACCATGTCAATGGTTCATGTCTCCAAGGGATTATTATATATATATATATATATATATATATATATATATATATATGTATATATACATCATACATACATACATACATACATACATACATACATACATACATACATACATACATACATACATACATACATACATTCATACATACATACATACATACATAGATATATATATATATATATATATATATATATATATATATATATATATATATATATATATATATATATATATATATTCTTTCTGTGGCGAAAAAGGAGACACCAGAAGCAAGCCTCCCTATGTGCCTTGTCTTTATTTCTTTTCTCCAGTCCTGATTTGCATCACAGCTTCAGGATAAGAAGAAATTTCTAGAACAGGCCTTTACGTGAGCTTCATAAATCTACAAATTTATATATATATATAGAGAGAGAGAAAATATACTCAACCTTTCTCCCTCCCTCCCCCACACCCTTTATATATAGATAGATAACTGGTGACCACAGCACAGACTGAAACAAAAAACAATTCTGGACGTAGCATTATGCCTGCAAGGGAAATATCACATACTGGAGAACAGAGAAGAGATGCAAATTGTACACACAGAAGTCCCACCAAATTGTAGTCTTGCGTGTCACAAATCAAATGCGTGTAATACACACCACATTTACCAAAGACATCTCCAAGAAGAGCACAGACTCTGTAGATCTCTGGATGGTGACCCAAGATACCATCCTATCTTTCCCAGATGAATGTATACATATATATACAGATGGCTCTGCCTTCAAGTGGCCTATTAATGCTGGATACGTGCACAAATAGAATACCTAGACAAAACGTGAGGAATTGAAAAATGCATGGTGCAAGCACTGTTCTAATTTCGAGGCTGAGACCATTGCCATTGAAGCCTCAGTGCACCATCTTACAAACATATTCCAGCTCCTCCTGAAAAACCCAGCACAGTGTTATCTTTACTGATGGCAAGTCAGTGCTACAGGAATTAGAAAATGCAAACCATGAGAACACTACATGCCAGTCCCTGGCACTATCCATCAGTTTATTCATCAACACCTTTGCCGTCAGGCTTACCTTGTAGTGGATTCCAGGACACAGCTGCATACATGGAAATAAAAGAGCAGACACCCTTGCAAAGGCCTGAGCAAATAGTCAACATGACAGACCAATAACGCTGCAGACTGCTAAACAAACAATAAAAAAGTAACAACACTGTCGGCAAACTGCTTGAAAAATTCATAGCCAGTAGAGTTTCAAATATAATGGAGACAAATGGTCTGTTCCCCTCCACTCTCTGCGGCTATCGTCCAGGAAAGGACACCTGGTGCAATGCAACAGTTTTTGCATATGATGCGTATGAGAGGTTTCAAATGGGGATGGAAACGGCAGCAGCTGCCATTGATTTGTGGAATGCATATAACAATGTCTCTTAAACTTACTTATGCAGTTATTAATGGATATGCAGGTGGAGTCAGACTTGGTCAGGTGGATTGCTGCTGCACCTTTTGAACGCACATTATCATTGCGTTGTGGTTCATGGGCATCACAACCACAACAGGTCCTAATGAGTCTTCCTCAGGGATCACCACTCTCACCAGTCCTGTTCAATGTGTACACAGTCAGGGTAACCAACACACAGAGGGCCAGACTTGGTAGAACAATGTTGGATGCCGATGATATTCTGGTGTATCGCATGGGCAAGGACAGAAATTAGATCGCATCTTCATTACAATGTGAACTGAATAGGATTGGTGACTGGTGCAATGAATTCAAAGTGAATGTGAACCCATCAAAGGCTTCTCTGACATGGTTCCCTCTTAACACTCACATAGTAAAGACACCTGCTCCAGTTGTCAGCATGTGTATCAAAGACATAGACAGAAGCGAAACACTAAAATATCTTGGTATAACAGTTGATATGAAGCCTGTCATTTAACCCTTTGAACCCTGGTCACCTATACCTTAAAAACCTTCTACCCTGGGCTCCTGAGCAAAAACAGCACATGTCAGAATTGTTTGAAAAACAAGATAGATTGGTAGAATTAAGTGTCCTATAATTTTTTATTGACTTACCCCATCATCTCCAGTATTTCTGCTTACTATGCCAGTCTTCCTAACATGTAGATCCTTCCTTTAGACACAGGAAACTTTGACAAAATTTGCACCAAAATTTTGTCTTCACTTTCTTGGCTGATCTGTCTTTGAATCCATGTTTGGAAAGTCACTGACATGTTTGTTATATTTGAACATCAATCGGTCCTAATGAGTCTTCCTCAGGGATCACCACTCTTGCCAGTCTTGTTCAATGTGTACACAGCCAGGGTAACCAACACACAGAGGGTCGGACTTGGTAGAACAATGTTGTACGCCCGAGTGGTTACCAGGGCCCAAATTTGGGGTGTAAAGAATAGAACCACTGTTACCTGCCAAGTATGCCATAAGAGGCGACTAAGGAGGTTTGTCTGAAATCGGATGCATGTGTCCTTAGCGTGTAGAAGTCTATTCGTTTAGGGCCTACCAAACCAATGTGCAACGTATACACGTTCTTGACAAAGATCAAACAAATCACAAAGATTGATTAAAATTGGTCGTAAAGAACGAACGCAAAGAAGAGGAAGTCGGTTCAAATAATTCTTCTTCTAAATAATCATCCGATTCACTTTCGATTTTGTTATCAGAATAGTCATATTCTAAGTATAATTCATCTTCAGAATCATTTAAAAGAAGTTCAACAGCTTGCTCTGTTGTTATCCCCTTCGAGTCAACATTTCCGAAATTTTCAGCGTGTCGTTTCATCTTTTAAAAATTAATAAACAAATATAAAATCACTATGTATCAAAACACGATGCAAACCGCCATTTAGATAAACCTATAAGGGAAGCATTTCCTGTGTTTGATGTCACACTAGTACAAAGTTATCGCTGAACACCGACAAATAACAAGGAGGGGTTCTCATCCCGTATGTAGGCACCCGGGTATACATGTACTAATGCTAATACCGTAATATAGGGAGGGCGGGTTCAAAGGGTTAAGAGTCATGTTGAGAATGTAAACCTAAAGACAAGAAAAGGGCTAACCGCCCTCAAAGTTATGGCGGAGGCAGATATTGAACAACGTCTGCTGCTTCTTCTTTATCAGGGATTAGCGCTGAGCATGGTGGACTATGGTCTTGGTCTTCTGACAGTAAGCAGAACATATCTGGATAAGTTTGACAGGGTCCAAAATGAAGCGATGAGGCTTATACTTGGTTGCACACGTGACACTTCATGTGAGGCAATGCGCTATGTCCTTGGATTGCCAACAATGGCCATTAGACACAAAGTCGCACAGGTAAAAGCTTATCTGAGAGTTTCTGCTGACACAAATCATCCTCTGCACAAATTCATAAATGAAAACAAGTGCAGGCAATTGAAGAGAGGCCGATTCTGGATGGCCGAGGCAGAGGATGTTATTAAACTGGTCTGTACTCTAGATGAGCTGAGGCATGATGAAGAATGGATGCCTATATCAGAGAATATGACTGCTTACACCAGGGTTGTCAGTACACTTGGGAGATGCTGTAGAGAATGGGCCCCGGGCGTTGTCAATGCAGAGATTCTTGCACTCGTGGATCAGCACTCCCATCCAGGTGATATCTACACCGATGGCTCTGTCAGACGCGGAACCAGATCATCATGGGCTTATTCAGCACAGCAAACGTCGCACACTTCATGAGGACTGCGACGCTTTCGAGACAACGACATCAAGCATAACTATGGAGATCACTGCTGCCTCTAGGGCTCTGTCATGGGTGGCTGAGCAACAGGTAACCCATATGATGATCATATCAGACTCGATGAATATGCTTCAAATGATTGAATCTGGAAGTATGCGTATGGAATGGGTGGACAGCATTTGGAGATCACATCTCAAGAAAATGACTTAGCTGTACACACCTGCTGGAGTGCAGGGTAACGAGCGTGCTGACTTTCCTGCAAACAATGCCTCAACTCAAGCGGGCAGAAGTATGAATAGAGCCGATATTATCAATGCAGTACGATCTCAATTATGTGACATGGGCAAGTCTCAGACACTGGACGAGTTCGAGAATTAGGCGTTAAGTTTGGACATGCCAGACAGTCGTCTTCGTGGTAGAGAGAAAGAAGATACAGTAATCAACTTCTCATGGGTACGGTGAGCAAATTGACTTTGGGATGTTTACTGCAGCAGAGGACAGCATGAATGGAAATGCCCAATGTGCCATGATGTCGATCGCATAACATAACATAAAAAGTAACAAAAAAGTGGTGTGGCGGAATGAATAAGTAAAACAGGCAGAGCCCTCTTTAAATACATGACCATTCCAAATCCAAAAGATGACATAAATCACCTTGCATGACAAGAACAAGTCATTGTTTTCTGCCTTAGGACACAACATGTGCCCCTGAATGCTCACATCGCATCCAACCAAAAATTTCCCCATAATGCCAACTGTGTGATTATTTAGAATAAACATTTACACACCACCTCTTTCAGTTAGTTTAGAGAGTGGTAGCTATTACAGGTAGCAGTGGTGGCGTCTGTGGCCTAGGGGTTAGTGACTCTGTCTATTAACCCCGACGTTCTGAGTTCGAATCACGCTGCGGACAGTTTGCTGGCAAATTGTTTCCGTTGATTTTAACAAAAGGACGATGGCGCCACCCGCTTCAGAAAGCAATGGCAAACTACTGAACGTATAAGTGGTGCCTAGAAAATCAACGACTTGTTTACTGTGGTTGATGGCTACGTCCTTTGGGATATGCCACGATTTTCATTTTCAGCTATTACTCAGTTTGTTTCATCACTATATTGTATATTTTATATGAGAGTCCTTCTGGGGAGAATGCAAGGTCAGGTGTTGGTGTTGTTTTCCACCTTCTTGAATGAAAGGTTGGTAGGTTCCTTATTCAATTTGTGAGGTATAAGTCTGTTTCCACTTCCTTCCCTCGTGCATAGGTTTCTTGGTATCTTTCAGAATGGCTGTTAAAATTGTCAACTACAATGCTGCTCGATTCTATTATCTTAATTTAATTGCTCTAAGTACAAGGTCCTTATCTCTTGGGCCGTATGTGTTAAAAAGTCAAATTGACTGATTGTGTATGTCTGTTTCAATTATTTCTGCTTTCCCAATTGTGGTTAGCTCTATCTGCATAGCAGGGATGGAATTTGCACATCATTAGGACTCCTCCCTTATGACCTTGTCTTGTTTGTAGGTCTGGTAGCTTAACAGCGAATCTATACTAAGAGTTAACATGGTTTTCTTGTATGTTTGCAACATGTCTTCTCACTGACCAGTCTTAATGTTAGTGCATGCTTTTTTTGGAGGATATTCTTTCTGCAATTTATTGCATTTATGTTTAACCTTCTTGACTTTGGTAGACGTCGACCAATGTTGTTTTCCTGCTGTTCCTCATTCATGGCTGTCCAAGCAGGGTGATGTAGGGGGCCTGAAACTCTGCCTGCCTTGTGGGACACCTCTGTCAGAGCACCATATTTAGAATCCTTTTTACTATTTTTCATGAATATGATGAGGTATGTTGCAGTATGTGCCTTATCGTCAGTGCATCCAGATTTCTCCAGCATTTCTTACGGTTTGCATTTCTTAAGGTATGCCTTTAGTTGTCCCCAACCTCTTAAGGCAGTATACTGTCTTGTCTGCTGAGGGATACTGCACTTCTGGACGCGAGCTTCTTCTATCTGGACTTTGCTTTACTTCTCATAGGTGGTGTGTCTTTCCTGACTCTTGGACACCACTTGCCCAAGTCTTAAGCTTGGAAATGCCCACAGTATATTGCACCCTAATGGGCACAGTTATCAGCCTGCACTGCAAACAGGTAGAGTTGACTATAAAAGCATGATTCATCAGAATGCTATTAATATTTGCTTTTCACCTTCTGAAGAAAGTTATCTGACTCTGGTAAACCATGCGCTTACCTTGTAGACTCAATGCTGTTTAAGATTATGGTGACATATGTACCAAATGATTCATCATTTCTTAGGCTAAGTAAGTTTATTCTATTTGACAGTATGTCTCGAAGATAGTAGGACAAATTTGTGAGTCATGTAAAATTAATTTTCCGCATACAAGAGATATGAATTCGTCAGTTCTGATCTTACAAGATGAACACACGTTCAGAGCCAATTGAAGTACATACCACCACAGACTAAAATAAAATAGTTAATATTTCATACACCGATGACAGATTTCAGAATGACACAAATAGAAAATTTGATGTCTTGACTAAATGTGACTGCTACAATGTCCTGACTAAAATAACATTTGCTAAGAAAGAAAAGTCAACAAATATAGTACTAAGATCATTCGTATTCATGGATACAAGTTGTGATAAATGACTTGAACACAAAAGCAACTTATTCATAACTACTGATTCTGCAAACATTATGGCAAAAACGACTATATTTTCATTTACAATGTAGTGATGGCTTTTTTATTTAAAATTATATTTTCTTTTTGTTGTTGCATATGTTCTTTAGTTAATGATTATGCTATATAAAACTTGTTTGCAAAATTAATGACATGAGCATTTTTATGGTAATAAATGTAATTTTTAACTCACTCTAAGTATGTTTGCTATTATGTAGAACTATCTTTGTTTGTTTTTTTGACAGGCATTGCCAAAATATGCTTCACTGCATGAAGTGGATGTATGAACATTCAAGACACACAGTTTTCAAACTTAATATAATACATATATCTTCAAGTACTAAATCTTTTAATAAGAAAAAGGAACAAACAAATGATGCTACTACCAAGATGCCAGAAAAGAGTGCCTTACAAATTGATGTCCCTAAACCAGCATTTCAGGTAAAATAGTTGAGCTTTTCTCTTGTTCTGTTCGTCAGTAAACATATCAAAATTTCATTCTGCAATGTTGTTTTTTTTTTCTGAACCCCAAGGACATGAGTTTTCACTCTTTTTCCTATTGAGAGCAGGGGAGAGTGCTGGCGCTTTCTTGTAGACCCAAAAGATTCTAACAGCTTCTGGCAAGTAGTACCATGTCTAAGAGCTGTGAAGATTACAGCAGTTGAAGAAGCTTGCTGGTACAACATGGGATCAGACAAAGATATCCTTAGAGGATTATATGTTTGTTACATCTGCTCAGTAGTAGACTACAACAGGGCACTTCTAACAGCATGTTCAAAGACAAACCTTTAATCTCTAGCCAATGCAGAGCAGTGTCGTATTCCTGATCCATGGAGCAATGAAGTCAACACTAACTGCTGCATGTGAAATACACACAATTGGGGAAACTTTTTGGACCACTGCCATCAAAGTTTATGGAAGGCGTAGAAGAATAAAGTGAGATCACCAAATATACTTCTTGTTCAAAATTGAAAAAAAAACCATAGAATTAAATAAAAATAAACACTCCATGTCAGTGAAATCAAAACATATATACCACCTTTCAGAAACAAGACAAGAACTTTCAGAGGAAAGTAAGACACATATAGCACCCAACTGCTGCCAAATGTTATGAAAAAAACAAAAGATTATACTCAATCTATGTACAGAACCTTCCGAATACAACTTCTTTCACATATCTTGGAAGTGTTAATCAGCTACGAAGGACGATCTGGATCTGACACTAAAGACCAAGTGAGAAAGGCATAGAGTGCACTCATGACCCTTCAGCAGTCTGGAAATCTGCCCAATACCACATCAGAACCAAGATTAATATATACCGCAGCTATGTGCTTCATCTTTACTATATGGATCAGAATGCTGGAGAATGACAGAACAAGATATGTTCAAACTCTACACCTTCCGTACAACTTGTCTGCAAAAAATATTATGCAGGTTCGGACAAAAAATATTATGCAGGTTCGGACAAAAAATCTCTAACCAAGAACAGCTTGCACAGTGTCAACAAGAGAATATAAACATTATCACCCAAAAAGAGATGCTGGAGATGGATCGTACATAGGTTGTGCATAGAGACTAACTCTGTCACGGAAATGGCATTGAGATGAAAGTAACCTAAACCGTGGAAGACTCAAAACCACCTTGAGGTGAACAGTAAAACAGGAACTAAAAGAGATTTATCCTAGCTGGAAAACAGTACAGACGATGGCCAAGAATAGAGAAAAGGGGTGTGGATTTGTTGCTGCCCTAAATGACAAAGACATCACAGGCTAGAGAAAGAGTACATAACATATCGAGAATCATATCTACAGTAAAATTTAGGATGGGTGATACAAACTTATGGATTGAGCTCAGAGACTGAAAAACACTATTGTCATGCATGTCGGCTCTACCATGAAGGCAGAGAAAATACACCCTATCAAGACTGCTCTACAGCTATTTGTGCTTTGTTTTGATGACTGACATGAGTGCAGTAAAGTCGAATCTAGCAATTTGCATGGACTGCTAAAATGACTAATGTGAGGTGTTGAATGAGGTCAAGACACAGAGAAAGCTTATCATCAATATAAGAAAGAGGCAGTCATCATTTTTAGGCATGTGATGAGAAAGGGAGTTTTAGAACACATTATAACAACTGGTAAAATCGAGGGCAAATGAGACAGAGGAAGACAGAGAGAAAATTTTGTATAGCTTGACATCATGGCACGGAAGAGCGTCAACATCTGAGATGATAGAAACACCAGAGACAGAGATTTGTGGAGATCCATGATCGCCTATACCAGCCAGCACGGCACTTGATGATGAGCATGTTTTCTAGTAATCATTCATACATTTGTGTAAACAAAAGGGCATCTGTCAAATAGTATATAAGAATAATTACACATGTACCACCTTACATTGTTTGTAATGAAAAATTTCAAGTGAGACTTTTGTCATGATGACCACATTTACACATTTGTCTATCATAAGAGGGTGAAAAGCAAATATATCTGAAATTTGATGAATATCTGTTATTAAGAATTCAGAGGTTTGCAAACATTTATCTATCCTCTTATAATTTTAGATCAACAATAATAAACTTGTCTGCTTCATCTGGAGCATAGGTCCAACGAACATGCACCATCATTTTATATCATGCTATCTTCATATTTTCCCAGTTACTTTAACTCTTAGTGGACCAGGTAAAAAAAGTTTTCACAAGTTTATCATATATTTTTAACTAGACAGCTGTTATTAGTTTTGTTATAAAGACTTTTTTTTAATATATGAAACATGTACTAGATATAAAACATATTTAGAATTTAATTTTCTGTTTATGTACATTGGTGAAATAGAAAAGCAAAATGCAAAAGGATTTTTAGTAAGAAGGAAAAACATAAAAAAATAATAAAATGAAAACAAAATTGTCACTTACCACTCACTATCGAAAAAGGGGGAAGACTGCAGTAAAACTTGGTAAAATAGCCAAACACGTACAAAGTACTATAGTTTTACAAAATACAGAAACAGTGACGATAAACAGCAATGTTTACCAAAAGGCCTTTATCAAGCAAACGATACAACAGAAGTGACGAATTTCAAGGAACACTACAAATGGATGATTGCAGAAACATTCAAACGTATCTAATGAAAATCTGGGAATAAAAACGAATAACCAAATAAGTGCAACACAAAACTAGAAGTGGAAAAGAAGAGAAGCAATAAACAATCAAGTGAAAATATAACATATATATATGAAGCAAATACACATACAAGGCATGAGATGAGAAAATACTAAGAAGCATAGGAATGTAATGCGTTGAGTCCAGAGGTCGCAAGGTATCATACAACGAAATAAACCTGTTCTCCAGAGCAAATCGACTACGATCATCAGAGGAACATGATTGGATGGCTATGACCTGACCTTGAACACCTAGTATGGAATTCCTATGATGGCTCTCTTCCGTCTGTGTGTAATAGATACATTGATGATTGTATCGGCATTACTTGTATGCCTATAATAATCGACATTCAAGGGCGCAGAGCACAAGGCAGGCCAAGAACACGATGTATAGATAACATCTCAGAGTCCCTGCGAAGGCATGGACTAACAACTCCAAGCGCAACACACCTGGCACAAGATATGAAACTAACTCTCCCCTCGGCGCTTCACGGCAAATGTGGTTAAGATAAGATAAGATACTTGTATGCCTAAAGCCGATCTGTCACGCTTCATCAATTTCATTGTCTTTAATCCTGCCATTCGGTTTACATCTCTACCTCTTGTGTCAACTTTCTTGACATCACTATCACCATCAGTCTATTCACCATCACTACATCAGTATACTATAAGCCCACTGATGCACATAGTTTTCTCCTTTATACTTCTTTCCATCCCCAGGCTTGTCGTGACTCTTTACCTTTCTCTCAACTCTTCGCCTTCGTGCCTCTGTAGCGAGGACGATGATTTTCAGGGAGCTCACGAAATGCTTGATTTCTTCCATAGCGCCTATACCCTGAGAATGTGCCTATACCCGGAGAATGTGCTTGCATCTGCTATGCATCGCGTTCAGCAAATTGCTTGACAGGAGGCTCTTTCTAACCAGTATAGAACTTCCAAATCTGACAGGGTGAAACTTATCTTAACTTTCCACCCTCATAGTTCCCTTGTGAAGAAAGTCTTATTCCGTCATCTCTCCATTCTTCAGTCTGATTCTGAGACATGTTCAGTCTTCCAACACTATCCTTTGGTGGCGTACAGACGGGATAGAAGTCTTAAGGATATGTTTGTTCACAGTTGCCTCAAGCCAAATATCCAGAGTTATTTTGGCACCATCCAGTGTGGTCGTCGGCGCTGCAACACGTGTGCTTATGTAATACAGACCCGCACTGTGTCTTTTCCAAAAGCCACGTTTGTTATTGAAGACAGTTTCACATGCGAGTCCCGTAATATTATCTATGTCATCACCTGCAAGCAGTGCAACAAGGCCTATATTGGTGAGACCGGTAAGAGGTTCAGTGACCGATTCGCCCAACACTTGCGCGATATACGCCAATGCTCTGTGATCCCTGTAGCTACTCATTTCAATGATACTGGCCATTCAGGAGCTTGCGATGTCCAGGTCACAGCCATCCGATCATGTTTCTTTGATGATCGTAGTCGATTTGCTCTGGAGAACCGGTTTATTTCGTTGTATGGTACCTTGCGACCTCTTGGACTCAACGCATTACATTCCTATACTTCTTAGTACTTTCTCATCTCATGCCTTGTATGTGTATTTGCTTCATATATATATGTTATATTTTCACTTGATTGTTTATTACTTCTCTTCTTTTCCACTTCTAGTTTTGTGTTGCACTTATTTCGTTATTCGTTTTGATTCCCAGATTTTCATTAGATACGTTTGAATGTTTCCGCAATCATCCATTTGTAGTGTTCCTTAGGTTAAATGTATCCTATACATCTGCAAGCCATAAAACATGTTTCTGTTCATATTACATCCATATTTACACAATCCAGGAAAGTTTCATCATTTTTTAATGAATAAATAACATTTTAAAAAAGGTGTTTGTGTCAAAAGATGTATTTTTTTTCCCCAAACAAAATTACGTGTTTAAAAAATCAATTGTTGAATTTTTTTCAGATTTTGTCACCATTCACTAAAGTAAAATCGAAAACAGCTATGTTCACATGTGAAGTTCCTTAAGTTAAATTAATAAAGATGTACTGGAATATAAATTCATTCTAACTTTTAAACTACTGAACGCCACTCTATGTGGTGTTTGTCAATTGGCATCCAACATAAAGCTATGTGGTGTGGTATTTGGTCTACTAGGGGTTAATATACGTTTCCAGCACTATCCTTTATGAATTTTTGTGTCGTCCTCTTGTTTCTCTTTCTTTGTGAATTCTAGGACAAATCCTAATTTTCTACTCTTATTAACTGTCTAGTTAATGTATGTTCTATCCGATTAAACTATCATTGTATAGTTATGTGAATAGTTACTCTTTTCTTCTTCTCTAGAAACAAGAGTCTAGTCTACCAACCCATGACGTTTCAAGAATTACTCCAGAAAGTAGAAGACTTGAGGTAACAGCAGACAACATATTTGATCAGCTAGCTGCATCAAGGTATTTTGAATAATGCTGATTTTGCCAATATATATTTTCTTAAAGTTTGTGTGTGTGCTTGTGGATATGAATAGAGCAAGTGTGTTTGTCATGACCATCACAAGCAAAGTTGAAACACGAGTCGCTAGTAACCAGGTGCCATGCAAATTCCAGAGTTGGAGACCAACTTGGCCCCAAAAGTTTTTGGTGTGCACATGGTACACGGTTAGACTACAGGTATCCTCATTCTTTTCATGAGGATCTAAGTTACCTCAGAAGTCGAAGTAAGGCGCGTCTCAATGGCGGAGGACATTGCTGATAAGGAAAGCAAGCCTACATGCACAAATCAGTCAGGTGTCTCCTGACACTACTGTACCTGAATTCATAGCGGTGAAAAAAAGGAAAACTTGTCTAAGTGATACTGATAGTAGTGCACAATCACTCCCATCTGATTTGTTTATTGTGTTCCCATCTGATTTGTTTTGTTCCCATCTAATTTGTTTGTTTTGTTCCCATCTGATTTGTATGTTTTGTTCCCATCTGATTTGTCTGTTTGTTCCACATCTGTTGTTTATGTTGGTTCTACTCAATTTGTATGTTTTGTTCCATCCTTTGTTTTTTGTTCCCATCTGATTTGTTTATTTGTTCTCATCTGATTTTTTATGTTGTTCTATCTAATTTGTTTGTTTTGTCCATCTGATTTTTTATTTTGTTCCATCTGTTTGTTTCAGTTTGTCTCCCATCGATGTTTTTATTGTTCTCAGTACTGATTTGTAGGGTTTTGTTCCATCTGATAGTATTTTTGATTCATCTGATTTGTATAGTTTTGTTCATCTGTTTGTTGTTGTTGCCCATCTAATTTGATGTTTTGTCTCCATCTCGATTTGTTTATTTTGTTCCCACCTGATGTTTATTTTGTTCCACTGAGTTGTTTATGTTGTTCCATCTAATTTGTATGTTTTGTTCTCATCGTAGTTTGTCTTGTCTCATCTGATTTGTGATAAGTTTTGTTCCCATCTGATTTGTATGTTTTGTTCCCATCTGATTTGTATGTTTTGTTCCCATCTGATTTGTATGTTTTGTTCCCATCTGATTTGTTTATGTTGTTCCCATCTAATTTGTATGTTTTGTTCCCATCTGATTTGTTTGTTTTGTTCCATCTGATTTGATGTTTGTTCCATCTGATTTGTGTTTTTTCCCATCTGATTTGTATGTTTTGTTCCCATCTGATTTGTATGTTTTGTTCCCATCTGATTTGTTTATGTTGTTCCATCTAATTTGTATGTTTTGTTCATCTGATTGTTTGTTTGTTCCCATCTGATTTGTTTATTTGTTCCATCTGATTTGTTTATTTTGTTCCCATCTGATTTGTTTGTTTTGTTCCCATCTGATTTGTTTATGTTATTCCCATCTAATTTGTATGTTTTGTTCCCATCTGATTTGTTTGTTTTGTTGCCATCTGATTTGTTTATTTTGTTCCCACCTGATTTGTTTATTTTGTTCCCATCTGATTTGTTTATGTTGTTCCCATCTGATTTGTTTATTTTGTTCCCATCTGATTTGTTTGTTTTGTTCCCATCTGATTTGTATGTTTTGTTCCCATCTGATTTGTATGTTTTGTTCCCATCTGATTTGTATGTTTTGTTCCCATCTGATTTGTATGTTTTGTTCCCATCTGATTTGTTTATGTTGTTCCCATCTAATTTGTATGTTTTGTTCCCATCTGATTTGTTTGTTTTGTTCCCATCTGATTTGTTTATTTGTTCCCATCTGATTTGTATGTTGTTCCATCTAATTTGTTTGTTTTGCTCCATCTGATTTGTTATTTTGTTCCATCTGATTTGTTTGTTTGTTCCCATCTATTTGTTTTTGTTCTCATCTGATTTGTTGTTTTGTTCCCATCTGATTTGTTATTTTGTTCCATCTGATTTGTTTATGTTTGTTCCCATCTATTTGTATGTTTTGTTCCCATCTGATTTGTTTTTTGTTCTACCTGATTTGTTATTTTGTTCCATCTGATTTGTTTATGTTTTTCCCATCTGATTTGTATTTTGTTTCTCATCTGATTTGTTTGTTTTGTTCCCATCTGATTTGTTGTTTGTTTTTCCCACTGATTTGTTTATTTTGTTCCCATCTGATTGTTGTTATGTTTTCCATCTGATTGTTTATTTTGTTCCCATCTGATTTGTTTGTTTTGTTCATCTGATTTATTTTTTCCATCTGTTGTTTTTCCCTATCTGATTTGTTTGTTTTGTTCTCATCTGATTTGTTTTGTTCATCTGATTGTTTAGTTGTTCTCATCTGATTTGTTGTTTTGTTCCTCTGGTTTGTCTATTGATGTTTCATCCATCTGATTTGTTTGTTTGTTCCCATCTGATTTGTTTTTTTCCCATCTGATTTGTTTATTTTGTTCCATCTGATTTGTTTTTGTTCCATCTGATTTGTTTTTTTTCCATCTGATTTTGTTTGTTCCATCTGATTTGTTTTTCCATCTTTTGTTTTTTGTTCCATCTGATTTGTTTGTTTGTTCCCATCTGATTTGTTTTTTGTTCCCATCTGATTTGTTTATTTGTTCCCACTGATTTGCTTATTTGTTCATCTATTTGTTTTGTTGTTCCCATCTTTGATTTTTCCATCTATTTTATTTTTTTCCCATCTGATTTGTTTTTTGTTCCCATCTGATTTGTTGTTTTGTTTCCCATCTGATTTGTTATTTTGTTCCATCTGATTTGTTTGATTTTGTTCCCATCTGATTTGTTTTTTGTTTTTTTTTGTTCCATCTGATTTGTTTGTTTTTTCCCATCTGATTTGTATGTTTGTTCCCATCTGATTTGTATGTTTTGTTCCCATCTGATTTGTTGTTTTGTTCTCATCTGATTTGTTTTTTTTCCCATCTGATTTGTTTATGTTGTTCCATCTGATTTGTTGTTTTGTTCCCATCTGATTTGTTTGTTTTGTTCCCATCTGATTTGTTTATTTTGTTCCCATCTGTTGTTTTTTCCATCTGATTTGTTTTTTGTTCCCATCTGATTTGTTTATTTTGTTCCATCTGATTTGTTGTTTTGTTCCCATCTGATTTGTTTATTTTGTTCCCATCTGATTTGTTTATTTTGTTCCCATCTGATTTGTTTATTTTGTTCCCATCTGATTTGTTTTTTTGTTCTCATCTGATTTGTTTATTTTGTTCCCATCTGATTTGTTTGTTTTGTTCCCATCTGATTTGTATGTTTTGTTCCCATCTGATTTGTTTGTTTTGTTCCCATCTAATTTGTTTATTTTGTTCCCATCTGATTTGTATTTTTTGTTCCCATCTGATTTGTTTATGTTGTTCCCATCTGATTTGTTTATTTTGTTCCCATCTGATTTGTTTGTTTTGTTCCCATCTGATTTGTATGTTTTGTTCCCATCTGATTTGTATGTTTTGTTCCCATCTGATTTGTATGTTTTGTTCCCATCTGATTTGTCTGTTTTGTTCCCATCTGATTTGTTTATGTTGTTCCCATCTAATTTGTATGTTTTGTTCCCATCTGATTTGTTTGTTTTGTTCCCATCTGATTTGTTTATTTTGTTCCCATCTGATTTGTTTATGTTGTTCCCATCTAATTTGTTTGTTTTGCTCCCATCTGATTTGTTTATTTTGTTCCCATCTGATTTGTTTGTTTTGTTCCCATCTGATTTGTTTTTTTTTTGTTCTCATCTGATTTGTATGTTTTGTTCCCATCTGATTTGTATGTTTTGTTCCCATCTGATTTGTATTTTTGTTCCATCTGATTTGTTTATTTTGTTCCCATCTGATTTGTTGTTTGTTTTTCCCATCTGATGTGTTTATTTTGTTCCCATCTGATGTGTTTGTTTTGTTCCCATCTGATTTTTTTTTTTTCCTATCTGTTTTTTTTTCCCCTATCTGATTTGTTTGTTTTGTTCTCATCTGATTTTTTTTGTTCATCTGATTTGTTTGTTTTGTTCTCATCTGATTTGTTTGTTTTGTTCCCTTCTGGTTTGTTTTGTTCTCATCTGATTTGTTTGTTTTGTTCTCATCTGATTTGTTTCTTTTCCCATCTGATTTGTTCATTTTGTTCTCATCTGATTTGTTTTGTTCCCATCTGATTTGGGTTTTTTTTTCCATCTGATTTGTTTGTTTTGTTCTCATCCGTTTTGTTTTTTCCATCTGGTTTGTTTGCTTTGCTCCCATCTGATTTGTTTATTTTGTTCCCATCTGATTTGTTTATGTTGTTCCCATGTTCCCATCTGATTTTTTTGTTTTTGTTTCCATCTGATTTCTTTATTTTTTTCCCATCTTATTTGTTTGTTTTGTTCCCATTTGATTTGTTGTTTGTTTTTCCCCATCTGATGTGTTCATTTTGTTTCTATCTGATTTGTTTGATTTGTTCGCATCTGATTTTTTTTTTTTTTTTTCATTTGATTTGTTTGCTCTCATCTGATTTATTTGTTTTGTTCCCATCTGATTTGTTTATTTTGTTCCCATCTGATTTGTTTGTTTTGTTCTCATCTGATTTGTGTTTTTTCCTATCTGATTTGTTTATTTTGTTGCCAATTGATTTGTTTATTTTGTTCCCATCTGATTTGTTTGTTTTGTTCCCATCTGATTTGTTTATTTTGTACCCATCTGATTTCTTTGTTTTGTTGCCATCTGATTTGTTTATTTTGTTCATATCTGATTTCTTTGTTTTGTTGCCATCTGATTTGTTTATTTTGTTCCCATCTGATTTCTTTGTTTTGTTGCCATCTGATTTGTTTATTTTGTTCCCATCTGATTTCTTTGTTTTGTTGCCATCTGATTTGTTTATTTTGTTCCCATCTGATTTCTTTGTTTTGTTGCCATCTGATTTGTTTATTTTGTTCCCATCTGATTTCTTTGTTTTGTTCCCATCTGATTTGTTTATTTTGTTCCCATCTGATTTCTTTGTTTTGCTCCCTTCTGATTTCTTTGTTGCATTCACTTGTTTGTACTGTTTGTGTGACTATTCCTACATTCAAGTTTAATCATGTTAGTGCCAAAAATTTGTTGTAATTTCTTTTAGTAACTACCCATTTGTTTAGTACTTCTTCATATGTTGTGAGTAAAATGTTTGTTACGCCGTGTCACAGTTAACGATGAGACTGTGCCTTTTGGCATGAGACATTCCTTTTCAGCACACTTTTATAGCCGTGATTGCCATCCCTCTTTCATTCCTTCTTGCTAACCAGGCTGCTTTGCTACAACCTACCAGGGCCCCTACTTGCAGATGGAATAGGGTCTTGTTTATCTCTTGCTCACTGACATCTGTCTTCTCACTGCATCTTTTGGCCAGTCTTCTATTTTAACCATGTGACTTCATCTCTCTATGCTAGCAGAGTCTGCCTGGTAAAAGTGTTTTTTTTACGTTTCTAAAGCTGTATTTTCAACGTTGTAAAGTTTCTAACCATAGCCACCTTTCTATAAACAGAAATTTAAAACATATTGGAACCGATCTGTAGACCACAAAGATCCCTGCCACCAACTATCATGCAAAGAATAAGTCATTCTCTTTACACTCTGAACAGGATGCAACAGACTGAGGAGTCACATGTGCAGAAAGGTTAAAATTGGTGAGACAGACTTATGCACTTGCTGTTAGGGATGTACTCAGAAACTGTAGAACACATCCTTCATGCATGTGAGCTCTATAGGGAATGCAGAATGAAAATATAGCCAACGAAGACATCACTGTTCCAAACCTGAGATGCTCTATGGATGACCTAAAGCGAATCATACAGTTCATTTAACCTGTTGGTTCTCTGATCTGATGATTGACAGAAGAGTGACAAAGAACAATCATCTTTCATGATGATGTTAGAGAAGCAGAGGTTCTTCTGATTCCACAAGCATGTATATACACACACACAACAAATCATCAGCTAAGTTATAAGCAGATCACAGAGTTCAAATACCGAGTACATTTTACTGAGAATGACAGATTTGATAGAGAATTCAAAACAAGATGCCAGAAGGCCAACACAGTAACACTGACGTCGTTACTGAAATACTCGGACATCAGCATGCAAGTTGAAAGGCAGACTTATAAAATAGCATAATCATACCAACTCTCTGATATCAATGTTAAACATACTCTTTCTTGTTTTCTTTTCTCCAATCCTGTTTTGCCTCACAGCGTCAGCATAAGAAGAGATTTCTAGAACAGGCTTTTGTGTGCACTTCATAAAGTGTGTTTCGTCACGTCTGTTATCTCTGAGGTACACCTTATGCATGGCCTGCCTTTTGCTTTGTATCCATTGTATCGGAGTAACATTGCTCTCTTTCAGGCACACTGTCTGTTGGTAATCTGCTTATGTGGCCGAACGGTTTAATTTGTTGTTTCTTGATGTTCAGTACTGATGTTGTATCCACTTTTTTCCTTATGTCTTCATATCTTAACCTGTCTCTTCTTGTTACTTCCAGTATTTCGTGTAGACACTTCATCTCTGTTGTGACTAGTTTTCTTCTATCATTTGGTGTCAGCATCCAGGTTAGCACTGATAGCATAATGTGGGGAGGACGATTGTGTTGAACAATGCTCTTTTTGTGTACATGGTGACATTTTTTGCATTTTAAAATTGGCACTATTTGTTCTATTATTTGATTTCCTTTTTTGCATCTCTGTTAGATTTTGTTAATTATTTGTCCATTTGCGAAAAAATACTCCTCGACATGTAAAGTCTTTGACTTGTTTTAATGGGCGATTGTCGATGAAGATATTGGTAGTGTTTTCTCTCTAGCGAATGTCATTACTTGATACTTCGGTTTTGTCTGTTTATTCTCATATTGTATTCATTGCATGTTAACTGGAATCTGTTAATGTGTTGCTGCTTATGTTCCTCTATTGCTGATATGATTGCCTGATCATTGGGAAAAAGAAATTTGTTTGAGTTCCCCATGGTTGTTTCCTTCACTGGTGTTAGCTATTTTACAGCTTTGATCGATGTATGTGATGAACAACAGTGGTAGTAGTATACATCC
The DNA here is from genome assembly GCA_020796225.1 of Arion vulgaris. Taxonomy (NCBI): domain Eukaryota; kingdom Metazoa; phylum Mollusca; class Gastropoda; order Stylommatophora; family Arionidae; genus Arion; species Arion vulgaris. The sequence continues at coordinate 36,857,924 of CM036757.1, read as the reverse complement.
TTGTCCTGACCATACATGAAACTTTTCTGATAGTCATGTGTTTGTTCGAACGATACCGGCTGTTTATATAGAGACTCTTGCATAGATTAATTAGGTGGTCATTAACCCCATAGATTAACAATATTTTCCACAATTTGTTTCTGTCTATGCAGTAGAACACTTTTTCCTGGTCTACAAATGCAGCGTGCAGGTGCTTGTTGGATTCAACAGTTCTTTCCACTAACTGCCTTAGGACGAATATTGTGCCAGTACAGCTTCTAATATTCAGGAGAAGTGATGAAATCAGAGAAATGTCTGGTCAACCACTAGTGACAACTGTTATAAGAAAGAGAAGATGGAGATGCGTTGGACACACCTTGAGGAGAAATGATCAATGAATATCAAAGCAGGCATTGGGGTGGGATGCAAAGGGTTCAAGGAAGAGAGGACGACCTAAGGAGACCCTGAAACGAACTTTGCTGAGAGAGGTAAGAAATATTGGTCTCAGTTCCATGGAGGAGATTGAGCGAGTTGCCCAGGATAGAGCAGTATGGAGAAATTGTTTGCAGGTCCTATGTAACATATAACGGTACAAGAGGAATTATTATTACAGCTTCTATTCTTCCGGAATCCCATTTATGAGTCGTTAAGCTGTGGCTCAATGATATGGCGAGCCTTTTTGAGTACTTTACAAAATATTTTTCCGGTGGGACTGAGTAACATAGACTATTTTAGGCTTAAGGGGAAAATTACAATATGTTAGATGTGGTATTTGAGAAAAAACTATTTATAGAGAGACAGAAAATAAGTGGTGCAGTCATCTTATGAGAATGGAGCCCAATTGACAACCACTCTACCCTTTCATCAGTAGAAGGTTTGTTCTGAGAGTATGACGAGAACCAAGAGATAGATGGATAAACAACATGAAAGAATGCAATGATGTCATGAGCTCACAACTGCTGTGGCACGCTTGGCTCAACAATGAGAATGTGAACTTCCCACACCACTTAATAGCAAAAGTGGCTAGACAAGACAACATTCATAGTTGTAAATTATTTTTAATATCATAATTTAATTGATTGATTGATTGATCGATAGAACCATCATCATTGCACTTCATTTAATAACCATGTGTGCTCTAATCTCTTTCTTATACAGGAAGATCTCTTCAGCAGTGCACAAGCTCTATAATACCAGCGAGGGTCCGCATTGTAATTTAGAAGATGGTGAAAATATTTTTGTAGGAATTTTATTACTTAATCTTTCTAATGAATTTTTATTAATGTAAACATAGTTCCTACAACATCGATATCCATAATAGATTCACCACCTTACATAACGTCACTACAACAGGACATAACGAGAAGAACATAGAATATCATTGGAATTTTTTAAGAACACTATTAAATCTGCAGCAGCAGAAACAGCGGGATATATAAAAAATGAAAGAAAGAATTGGTTAAGTGAAGAAACATGGCAAAAATCCAAGAAAGAAAAGAAGTTAAACTAAGAATGCTATCGACTCAAAACGAATCAACAGTCCTTGAATATAGACAACTAGACAAAGATATTAAAGCAAATGCTCGCAAAGATAAACATGATTACATCCAGAAATTATCTTTAGAGGTAGAAACAGCATCCAAAACAGGGAACAGTAAAAAACTCTTTCTTATTATGAAACAGCTAACGAATCATCCACCGACGGCAAGCTGTCCCGTGAAAGGGAAAACAACGAATCCATACCATCACAACAAGCACAATCGAAAAGATGGGCTGAACATTTTAAAGAGGTATTAAATAGATCCAACCCAGCGATAACACCAGTTTTCGAAACAGAAATACAAATGCCATCATTAAATGCACCCATTGACGACTTCTCAATGGAAGAAATTAAACAAGCCATCAAGAAACTGAAAAACAACAAAGCCAGCGGGAGCGACGATATTTCAGGATAGATGCTAAAAGCAACTGACGAGGAGTCAATGGGATTCCTACTTACCTTAATGAACGATGTTTGGCAGAATGAGACCCTCCAAAAGATTGGAAAGACGGAGTGATATTCAAGCTCCCAAAAAAGGCGATTTGTCAAATTGCAACAACTGGCGCGGAATAACTCTGATATCAACACCTGGCCCGCCCAAGTGGTTACCGGGCCCAAATTTGGGATGTAAAGAATAGAACCACTGTTACCTGCCATGCATGTCGTAAGAGGCGACTAAGAAGGTTTGGGTGAAATCGGATGCATGTGTCCTAAATGTGTAGAAGTTTATGCGTTTAGGGGCCTACCAGACCAATGTGCAACGTATACACATTCTTGGCAAAGATCAAACATATCACAAAGATTGATTAAAATTGGTCGTAAGAACGAACGCAAAGAAGAAGAAGAAGGAGAACACCTGGCAAACTATTCTGCAGCATTTTGATGGAGAGGCTGAAAAAGCCGTCGACGCAAGGCTAAGAGAAGAACAAGCTGGCTTTCGTCCACATCATTCTTGTACTGATCGTATCTTCACGCTGAGATCCATTATAGAAAAATCAATTGAATTTCAGTCACCACTAGTGATAAATTTTATAGACTTTCAGATAGCGTTTGATAGTCTTCATCGTTCTACTCTCTGGGAGATTCTTTTTTAAGATACGAACCACGCTTTGTCTGTCTTTTCTTCCATTGAGTTGCTACCCAAGAGAACCTACCGTCTCTTCCTCCTTGATGTGTGCTCATTGTACACTTCTATACCTCATCCTGATGGCATTAAAGCTATCAAGTTCTTTCTCAATAGGAGAACTAATCCACTTGTGTCAACTTCTGCTCTCCTTCGTCTTGCGGAACTAGTTCTCACTCTTAACAAGCACTCTTTCAGTTTAATGACCAATTCTTTGAGCAGATCAGTGGGGTTGCCATGGGTACTAAAATGGGACCTAGTTATGCTTGTCTATTCATGGGTTATCTTGAACACCTAGTATGGACTACATATGATGGCCCCCTTCCGTCTATCACAGATACATTGATGACTATATTGACATTACTGATATGCCAGAAGCCGATTTGTGACGCTTCATTAATTTCATTAATGTTTTCAACCTTTCTATTCGTTTTACTTTTCACATCTCCACTACTTGTGTCAACTTTCTTGACATTACTATCACCATACGCCTATCCACTATCACTGCATCAGTATATTACAAGCCTACTGATGCATATAGTTTTCTCCTTTATACTTCTTCCCATCCCCGGGCTTGTCATGACTCTTTGCCATTTTCACAGCTCTTGCACCTTTGTAGCGAGGACAATGATTTTCTTGAGAAAGTTTGCGAGATGCTTGATTTCTTTCGCAGGCGCCTATACCCGGAGAGAGTGCTTGTCTCGGCTATACATCGAGTTCAGAAAATCACTTGCCAGCAGGCCCTTACCAGCCAGCATAGGACTACTAACTCTGACAGAGTAAAACTTATCTTAACTTTCGACCCCCATAGTTCACTGGTGAAAAATGTTTTATTCCGTCATCTGTCTATCCTTAAGTCAGATCCTGAGACCCGTTCTGTCTTCCCCAACTATCCTTTGGTGGCTTACAGACGGGACAGAAGTCTTAAGGATATGTTGGTACACAGTCGCCTTAAGTCCAATATCCATACTCATTTTGGCACTGTTCAGTGTGGCCGTCGGCATTGCAACACATGTGCTTATGTGATACAGACGCGTACTGTATCTTTTCCTTTAGCCACGTTTCTTATTGAAAATGGTTTCACAATGTGAGTCCCGTAATCTTATCTATGCCATTATCTGTAAGCGGTGTAGCAAGGCTTATATCGGCGAGTCAGGCAAGAGGCTCAGTGACCGATTCGCCCAACACTTGCGCAACATACGCCAATGCTCTGTGACCCTGTAGCCACCCATTTCAATGATACTGGCCATTTAAGAGCTCACGATGTCCAGGTCACAGCCATCCGATCATGTTCCTCAGATGATCGCAGTCGATTTGCCTTGGAGAATCGGTTGATTTCTTTGTATAGTACTTTGTGACCCTGTAGGCTCAACGTATTACATTCCTAAGCTTCTTAGTACTTTCTCTTCCCATGCCTTGTAATCTATATGGGTTTATGATGCATGTATTCAAGTTATATATTTCCTAGATTTTTCATTGTTTCTCTTCCGTTCTATTTCTAGTTTTTATGTGTGTTTTTGTGTTACATTTATTTTGTTATTCGTTTTTATTCCCAGATTTTCATTAGAAACGTTTGTATTTAGTCGTCCATTTGTTTTTTTAAAATTTGTCACTCCTGTTGTTCGTTTGCTTGATAAAGGCCTTGTTGGGCGAAACGTTGCTGTATTTTGTCATTGTTTTTGTAATTTGTAAAACTACAGTACTTTGTGATTACGTGTTTTGCCAATCAAATAGTTTTACTGCAGTCTTATCTATTTTGGGAGATTCTTAAGTCCTACGGCTTCCAGGAAAAATACATCAATATTATAAAAGCCTTCTATTCTGAAGCATCCTGCTGTGTAAGAACAGATGCAGGAAATTCAGACTGGTTCACAGTCAATTCGGCTGTGAAGCAGGGCTGCGTTATGTCACCTATGCTTTTGGGATAGCTATAGACTGGATCTTACGCAAATACACCCAAGATGATCAACTAGGCATAAAATGGCTTAATAGCAGCACACTATTTGATCTTGACTTTGCCGATGACGTGGCCATATTGAATTCAACCACACAAGCAACCCACAAACTAACGAGCAATCTTTGCACACTTGCAGAACAGGTTGGTCTCCAGATTAAATCCAAGAAAGAAAAGAAGTTAAACTAAGAATGCTATCGACTCAAAACGAATCAACAGTCCTTGAATATAGACAACTAGACAAAGATATTAAAGCAAATGCTCGCAAAGATAAACATGATTACATCCAGAAGTTATCTTTAGAGGTAGAAACAGCATAAAACTCTTTCTTATTATGAAACAGCTAACAAATCATCCGTCGACGGCAAGCTGTCCTGTGAAAGGGAAAAACAACGAATCCATACCATCACAACAATCACAATCGAAAAGATTAATTCTGCCAAGACCAAAATTATGGACCTCACAAACTCGACAGACAACATCATAATAAATGGCCAAACACTGGAGAAAGTTGAACATTTTACATATTTGGGTAGTAAAGTGTCAAACAACGGAGACACGATGACAGAAATAAATCTCGTATTGCTATAGCAGCTAGTGCCTTCACTAAATTAACAAATATCTGGCAATCTCAAGACCTTAGTATATGCACAAAAGTTAAATTGTTTAGGTCATGTGTGATTCCTGTACTGACCTACGGTTGTGAAAGTTGAAATCAACAAAGAAAATTGATAAGAAACTGGACAGCTTTGAGAATAAATGTCTCAAAAAATTATTAAAAGTAAAATGGAGTGATTTCATTTCTAACAACACAGTGAGAGATAGAACACACTAACAACCCGTATCAAATATTATAAGGAAACGAAGGTGGAAATATTTAGGTCATGTTCTTAGATCAGACGAACAGAGACTAAATCGACAAGTCCTTATGTGGTCACCAGTTGGGAAAAGAAAACGTGGAAGACCTAAGACCACTCTTCGAAGAACAATCCTACAAGAAAGTAAACTATTGGGATGTAAAACCATACAAGATCTCCAACTGCTAGCAACGAACTGCATCACATGGAGATCTAAAACCTCTACCCTATGTGCCACCTTTGGCACGATAGGAACAAACTAACTAACTAATTAATAAAGAGAACATTACATATTTATTTATATAATATTGAGGTCGCTTGATTTTTCTGGAGCTGCTTTTATTTGTTATGTGGTTATTGGTTACTAAACTGACATCATTGCACTCCGGGCAGGCCCATAGGTGCTCATTCTCCCTCAACAGATATCGAAGAGTATGCATACTGATGGTTTCGTGGCTCGCTGATTGAACACACTTCTCACTCTGCCCCTCAGGCATCCAGTTCTACTTGTACAATGGGTAACTCCAAACTGCCTAAATCGCTGGATCGATTCAACATCTATTTTAGTGTCCTCATCCAACAGACAGTCATGAAGAGGCAGAAGAACATCCCCCTTATCCATCTCCAACTCCCCAACAATCGATGCTGTTGATCCTGTCTGCTCTCATTACCGTAAACACCTGCATGTCCAGGACAGTATATCCACTTAAGCCTCTGGAGGTTAGAAACTTTTATAGATGACATCCACTCATACCGAAACCTGCCCTTCTGGATCTTGTGAAGCATTGTCTGAGAGTCAGATACAACAACAGCCCCAGTAATAAGTTCCAGAGAGCTAATGGAGGGAAGCAATAACAGCCTCAACCTCCGTCCTCATACTAGAAGTAATTCTCCTGTACGCTCCACTTTGCTCTGCAACAACCCTACCATGCACATTAGCCAAGAAACCCCAGCCTGAATTCTCACCATGATGAACCGACCCATCGGTATATACAACATCATCATCCCTTCCATTATCTTCTATCAGCTGCTTAACTGCGAGGTCAGCCTTCATGTTGCCCCAATCTCTACATTCTCTTCCAAGAGTAATGATAATGTTGAGATAGTTTGTCATTCTATCATCTGTTGGGATCCATTCTTCCCCTTTTGGTAGGGTCCCAACCATAGTCACCTGGCCAATTTGTTCTCTCAGCCTAGGCCATCCACGACATGCTACGCTTAATTCTCATGCCCTTACCATCATTAGTGTTCTTGTGCAGTGGATGTCTCTTATCCACAGTAACCAGCATATATACCTTGGTTTAGGCGATTGGATGACGGGAGCTTAGTGACAGAAGGCCAAGCATATATCTCATCTTCACAATAGGGGCATCTCTAGTGCAGCCCAGGACTATACGCATACCTTTATTCTGAACACATTTGAGTCGTTCACATTGTGATCTAGTTATCATAAGAATGCAGAGTCCGTAATCTACCACTGACATAACCAGTCAAAGAACAAAAGGACAAGAAGTCTCTGCTCAAGGTGTGCAACTACCATAACTTTTGAGAGCCACATTTGCTACGTTATATTGTCTGTTCAACATGGTGTTTGAAGGATAGACTGCGATCAAAGGTTATTCCAAGATAGCGCATCCTGTCACTGCGATCGATGGTATGCTCATCAAAGATTACACTGGGTTGATCAGTCTTGACTATGGAATTATTCAAAGAGCACCACAACATACACGCTTTTTCAGGATTGACCTGAGAGCGAGACTCTACACCAATGTGAGATGGTATGCAATGTTTTCTGAATGTTGTCAACCATCTCTCGTCTATCTGTCCCAGTCCTATATATTAAGATATCATCTGCAAAGGTCAATGTCCGACCCAAACTGGTTGGCTGAATTTTAGCTACATTTGCTGTGTAAATATTAAACAACACAGGTGATAGTGGAGAACCCTGGGCTAATCCAGGGCATATACATGCAGGATCCGAAGTCCATATTCCTAAATGTAGTGCAATGGCTCTCCATTAAAGAAGTAGCTATCCAGTTCACAAGTCAAGGATTAACCTCACATTTAAGCAAAGAATGTACCAATATTGAAAAATTCACCTTGTTATAAGCATCCTCCAAGTCGATGGCCACAGCAACAGTCTCTTGCTTGGATTGGAAGTTTTGATGCCGTTTCAAGCTTCTGAACCTCTGCTGTCCAGTATGGCATGTAATCCTTCTGTGCGCCTCTAGGAATGGTTTCCCGTGCCGCTTTCAGGATTGCTTCTGAGAGTTCCCTTGCCACGAATTGCAGGTGTTTGTTTTCATGCATGTTGAGGTGTTGAACATTGGCATCTGTCAGTGACGCGTACTGTTTCCAATTGGCTTTTTGTAGTTCCACCGTGGCAACCACATTTTGGGCTCAGGTACAAATTTTAGGTCTACTTGCAGCTTGACGGGCCTATGGTCACTATCTCCGAGTTTGTGACCGTACATACTGTTTTTGTGGAGAGGACACTTGTTGCGAAGGCCAAATCAGGGTGCTAGTCGTATGCCACCTTCTCGAGTAGAAGGTTGGTGGGTCATCTGGAGCATTGATGAGGAACAGTTTGTTCTCTATCTCCCAGTCTTCCACTTCTACGCCTCTTCTGTTCGTTTCGAGGTGGCCCCATCTTTCTGAGTGGCTATTGAAATCACTGACCACCATGCATTCTGTATCATTGATAATCATTGCATCGAGTGACAGCGAGATGTCACTTAAACAGTATAAGTTATACAGAAGAATCTGCATTTCATCACATGTAATTAGGACGCCTATGATCTCTGCTGCGCCGACGCTTCCTGTGGTTACTTCTGTTTGCTTTGCTGGAATGCGTTTCGTACTAGGGTGAGGACTCCACCCTTGTGCCCTTCTCGGTCTAATCTGAAGGTTTGGTAACCTCTGATCGCGAATCTGTTGGGCATTTAGATTCGTTTCTTGTATGCACGCGCATCGATCTCGCTCTTCTGCAAGTCTTATTGCGAGTGCTTGCTTTTTGTGATGAAGACCATCAGCATTTCATTGCACAATGTTTAAACGTCTCTGGCCAGTACTTGGCCGTATCGAATTAGTAACTTTTTCCCGTGGGCCTCGCTTGCTGCTTTGCTGAGGACGGGGACTGTCGGTAGCAAAAAACGGGCTGCTTCGAGGCATGGGCCCGGCACTCGTCCTGACCAACAGATCTCCACAGGTGTAGCACCATATTGAGATTCTATACTCAACATATTCATGATAAAATTTGGTCCATGCAGCCTTATCATGGGTAGCTACGTCACAACTTTCAGTCCCATTTGGAACTCAGTTGCTTATCCTTCGGCCGTGTGTCCGATTTCAACCAACGTTTACTTGGTTCGCTCTCCGTTAGCCTTTTGCTGTCCCCAGCCAAAACCCACAAGGCAGCAGGTTGCTATTTTTTTCAGGGCAGCGACTCGTAGATGACCTGCCCTCCCGGGCTGATGAGTGTCATCTGCCCAGCTATACCAGTTTTGTTAATGGACTGCTTGGTTTGCCTACTGTCCAGTTTTGTGTGCGGTTACTTCGCTAGACTTTGATTGTCCTCAACCAAAACTACAAGGCAGCAGTGGTTCCCTGCGAAGAGAACAGAGTTCTGGGACGCTTTATGGACGCTCAGGTCGGCACTAGGCAATTTGCATTTGCTCTGTCGTTTCCATTGATCCAGAAAACCCTTGGCTGGGGCCCCACACATCGTAATGTATGGGTCGTTTTATTCAGCTCTATCAGCGCAACTTTAGTTTGCACTCACCGGTCATCACGTACCCTGCCCGGCTGTCTCAGGGAGGGCAGTTTCGTAAGGCGCTAGAACGTTACTTTGGGATTTACGCTCAGCCAACTTTAACCAGTATCTTAATCCGTGCATGGCCTCATATGCGGAGTTTTATTGCAATCTTTACTTGTGCCACCGTCACCTGATGTACCACATTTACCGTGCATCGGGAATGCACGGCATGCTTCCCAACTTACACTCATGGTTCCGAGTTTCGCTCCGTTCAGGATGCACCTCTCATCCCTTCGCATACAGCCTTTCCCATCTGCTGGAAAGTTGATACAACCAACATGTTCATCTGCCTTTTCATGTATTGTGCCTCTGGACTGCTCCGACACTCAGCTTGACTCGTGCACATGGCGCTGAGTTTCACTTCTTGTCTCGGCTTTTGGGATGCACTCTCTTCCCTTAAATTCGGTCATTTACTCCGGGTGAGTTGGTGTTTTGTTCGTGGACGCTCGTACTCTACAGTTTCGTACTTTCTGAACTTGGGCATATTTTTGCGGACTTCGGCCAGGAAATGTGTGCGTTGTTTAGGGATTTCTGACCCCTTCATTGCTTTTCCGTGTTTGCACTACCACCACTGTTGTGTTCGCGTATGCTTGTACGCTACTGATTTGTACTTTTGAACTTGGGCATATTTTAGCAGACATCAGTCAGGAGATGCGTGCTTGTTCAGGGATTTTCGGCCCCTGCTTTGCTTTTCCGTGCTTGCACTACTACCACTACCTGTAGGTCTCCCCGATCCCTGTCCCCCTTAGCCAGACCGGAACCACAGTCTGTTTCCAAGGTCACCACTTGGAGGTGGGAAGCAGGGTCTTGATTAGCGCCGCCCCTTCGCTAACCCTGGCGCATGTTGCCTCCATGCGCCTTTGACCCCCCTGGTTCATCTGAAAGTTTCTCAAGAAAATCCCAGTTTTCTACAATATGGTGCTTGTTATGTGGGAAATGTGGGAAATATAATAGATGTATGCCATATTTTGTTGCAGAGGAGCAAACAGAGAGACATTTCTTAGAGCTGTAAATAGCTACATATCCAAGGAGTCATTGTATCGCAGAGGGGCAGCAGAATTTATTTATTCTGGTATGCAGAGAATGAAATATTTTGGTGTGGAAAAAGATCCAATGGCATATAAAGCTCTTATTCAGGTAGGTTTCATGAAAAATAAGGATTATCATAATTTTCCTAAACATTTGCGTCTTTGAAAATGTTGATAATTGTTTGGGATGTAATTGTTGTTCATAAACAATATCGTGCCTTAGAAAATGAAATATTTTGATCACATTAAACATGAGCGGTTTAGACAACGCAATAATGATTCCTGGAAGATGAGGCAGGGGACAATCAAGATAATGATGGCAACAGGACATTGAGGAAACCTCGATCACGTCGATGGATTATATAGAACTGACTAGAGATTAAGAATTTCAGGTGCCCTGCAATGAGAGCGACGTTATGGAAAGGACATTCACCATCATCCAGTGTCATGCTAGTAGACTTATATTAACATATTCTTCTACAACTTGTCTCTTGTTCTAGCTATGAGTTCTGATACTATTTTTATGCTGTGCCATGGTGTTAAGATGTCTACAAAACTTTTCCCTCTGTTCACCTTTAATTCTCTTCTCCTGTATCTTACCCGTTGTTGCAATGTATTCAAACTTATCTTTTCTCATAAGATGTTCGAAATTTCGAAAGAATGTTCGTTATTTCTGATGCTCTCTTTATAAGTAGATCCTTTCTCACTTGCTTTCTTGAAAACATTATTTGCCATCTTTTCTGTTAGGATATTTTCAGAATTTTTCTGTAAAACCACATCTATGTAGCATCTAATAATTTATTATTCTTGGTATTTATTGTCCATGTTTCACATCCATACGCCAGAATAGGTTCTTACATAACACTAGTTTTCTTTCTCACTCCCAATGATGTTAGTATTATGCAACAAGTTCTTCATTTTCCAGAAAGCTGCTTTAGATTAGTTGATTCTACTGTTTATTTCTGCAAATATAGAATGCAACATGAAGCTGTAAAATGCTCATAAGAATTGCCCTAACCACTTGGATCTTTTAAAATTTGTTTTTTCATTTTTGCAAATATTTTGGATCTAATTGTTTTGATCAACTGTCTAGACCAGGGGTGGCCAACCTTTTCAACAGGCGGTCCAAATTTCAGAAATAATATTTCCTGCCGGGCCACGTACTTAATTTTTGTTTTGTTAAGTAAACAAGCAAGCTTGCTACAGCTTCGACCACATCATCGCTTCCCAGTGATCATGGTCAAACGCTTGCCTGGTTTAATGTATATTTATGTTTTGAAGAAAATAAAACATAACTGAATCAAACATATTTATTAGACAATTTAAAAATATTTAAAAGTGAGACATCTGACTTTGTTTTGCAGAACTAAGTGCAGCAAAATTGATCTCGATTGATTATGTCGCTGCATGCAGACTGTTCCAAATGAACATCAGTAATTCATGTTCTCACTTGGGATTTGATGTGCTTCATGCTACTAAAAACTGTTCACACACATAAGTGTTTCCAAATAGCGAAACCATTGACAGAGCATGTTTGTAGAACACAGAATATTTATCCTTGTCCAAATACGTTTTATAGAACTCTTCCAAACCAACTTGATGCAATTTCTCCTTTAACTGTGTATCACAACACATTTCACAATGTTCCATTTGTAATCTTTCTGGTAATAAATTCATATCTACTGAATGGTGTTGCAAATGCACAAAAAGCACATGATGTTTTTTTAAATCATGAGATCGGTTTTCAAATTCGATGTTTAAGTCAGATATCAAAGAAGCGTATTTATCCGCCGCCTCTTGTGTGACGTCTGGTTGCAGTGACAATGTAGGAAAGTGAGTAAAGTTTTTTGTACTCAACTGTTGTTTCCAAACACCAGATTTCATTTTAAATGCAGAAATAGGATCATACATCTTATTAATTATTTATTACGTCCCTTGTAGACGAGTATTAACGTCATTTAGGTGGCTAGTTATATTCACCAGAAATGCATACCCACTCTTTGTCTTCTGGGATACTTTTGACTTGCTTGCAAAGAATGATTGTATTTCTTGCTGCAAATTAAACACTCTTTCAACATTTTGGCAGGGGTCAGCCATCCTACTTCTGCATAAAATGTAACATCATTATAATATGAGTAGAAATTCTTGGAACTGACAGTTGATTCAACCCCTTTCAACTTAATGAAGATCACTATTTTGACGACCACTTTCATGACATGGTCCACTTTGAGAGACTTCGAACATAAATTCATCTGATGAATAATGCAATGAAAATTTAGCATTGAAGTATTACTGACTTTGGAGGCCTCATTTTCAATCAATTTTACTAAACCTTCATGTTTCCCAACCATTTCTGGAGCACCATCCGTTGTTAACCCTTTAGCTGCTAAGGACGTATATATACGTTTTCCATTCACTTCTAAAGACGCATTAACACATCTGTAATTTTCTCTCTTCCGTGGGCTAAAGACGTGTTAACATGTTATACATTACTACTGTTACTGCTATAGGCGTACATTCACGTTTGTGATCTAGAAACAAAGAGTAGCTATTTTTAGCTCAGCCTCCAGAAAGTATGTAGCAGCGAAAGGGTTAAGCCCGATAAGTTAAGTTGTAACGAAAAGCGATTCAATGTCGATGTAACCGCCTCTAACAAATCTCGTGACTTAGTAGTGTCCTTAAGTGGATACAGCGCCACTAATTCTTCTGTCTTTTTAAAATGGACATAAATATCCCTGATAAAAATTGCCAGTTTGGGGAGTTTCTGCCATATCTGTGTTTTCATCCAATGCTAGAGCATAAAATATAAACTCGGATGCTCGACTTTTCAAATTATCTTCAATATGTTTTCCAATGTCGTCCACACGCCTAGTAATAGTCTGGAGACAGACTTATTTTAAGAAATCCTTCTTCTTTTCTGGACACAGAATTTCAACGGTGCTCTCCAAACATTCCTTAACCATTTCACCATCCGAATATGGCTTTGATTTTTTTGCTAGTATCATGGCTACTGTACAACTAGCTTTTACATAGCATGTTGACTCAGAACTTGCTCTAGTAAGTATCTTTTGTTGTGCAGAAATTTTGTTTGAAAGTCATTTACTTGGTCATGTCGAAATTACCCTTTGTACTTATTAAACTTATTTGCATGTTTAGTCTTGTAGTGCCGTTTGATGTTATACTCTTTCAAAACAGAAACAGATTCGTTGCATATCAAGCATATGGGCTTGTTTAATTTCTACGAAAAGATAGTTTATAGTTCACCTGTCTTGAAAACTTCTTAATTCTTCTCTTCTTTGGTCCAATGTCTTTACTAGTTGACGCCATGGTAGGTCTTTGTTTTTAACTGATAAAAAAAAACACAACGTATAATACTAATTAATAATAATTAATTCATTTAAATTATATAAATAAAACGTTTTATGGTTTACTTACCTACAGAATTGATATGGTAGACAGAATACTTGGTTAAAGTAGTTTGAACTCTTATTATAAATATGATTAATATGTGTTTTAACGTCGATCACAAAATCTCTCCAGACGCAGTGATGATAATAGAACAATACAGAATAACACAGAACTTTGTCAAGCTGGATTGAAAGTAGATATGAGTATGAGCCAGATAGCGTTGCGAACTTCCCGAAGACGCCAAAGACCACAGAACATATCAGAAGTTGAAGTCTCATATTAAATTTTATCAACACCTAGCGTCGGACAAAAAACTAAGTAACATTGAGTGTCAAATAGCGGGATATTTGAAATAGCTAAAATCTGTGAATTTTCCCTAAAATTCGGGATATTTAAAATAGCTTAAAACCAATGAATTTTTCCAAGAATGCTAGATATTTCAAATTTCTTTTAGCTATAATTTAAAAATATATGATACGAGTGACTCATAATGTAATGTTCTTTTGGTGATATGTACAATCAAGTTAACATTTTTGATCATCTTTGCGGGGAGCAACATAACTCCCGGCAGGCAGCATCTGGCCAGCGGGCCTTGTGTTGGCCACCCCTGGTCTAGACAAAGTATTCCATAGTTATAAGTTGAACTTTGAAAAACTTTTGAAAAATGTAAAAAAGACTGAAGTTTATACAAGAGCCGTTATTGAATATATAAACTTGAGGTACAAAGCAAAAGGTGGACATCAGAGATAACAGAGGTGTCGAAAGATACTATTTATGTAGAGCACACAAAAGCCTGTTCTATAAATCTCTTCTTATCCTGACGCTGTGAAGCAAAACAGGATTTGGAGAAAAGAGAGAAAGAGAAGAGGTGGATACATTTTTATATGCCAAGGGCGGAAATAAAAGATATGAGAATGGAGATGCTCTCACATATTGAAAATCTTGTATAAATTTCCTAATTTGCATGAACAAGTTAATATAATGTAGCAATCCTGTTACTGAGGGAAAGTAGTGGAATGGGTGAGAGAGAGAGAGAGAGGATGGGGAAGGGAAAGAAAGAGAAATGGATAATAACAGGTATAAATGTGTAGCGTACAGATTTAATGACAAGATTGTGCTTGAACTTTTTTCCACAAGCCTGTTCAAATCTGTTCATATTTGACTAACTGTAATGTGCAATATGTGTCAAGATGCTTGTCAGTTTATCAATTTATTTAAATTTACTTCATTAAAAAAAGTTGATGAATTTTTTTCCCTAAATTCGGGATATTTAAAATAGCTTCAAACCAATGAATTTTTCAAAAAATGCTAGATATTTCAAATTTCTCTTAGCTATAATTTAAAAATATATGATACTAGTGACTCATAATGTAATGTTCTTTTGGTGATATGTACAATCAAGTTAACATTTATGTTCATTTGATCATCTTTCGGGCGCAACATAACTCCCGGTAGTAGACAAAGTACTACTAAATAGTAAGGCCACATTTTAGAGAATTTGATGTGATATACGAGGGAAGTCAATAAGTAAGCCACAAATGGCTGTAGAAAAATAACTAAACATGATAACAACTTGAAACCAGTTTATTTTTATGCATACATTGTTCCTTTATTTCTCAACATAATTTCCACCAACATTGATGCACTTATCCCATCGTTTTATCAGTCTTCCCAAACCGGCTGCATAGAACTGTGGGCTCTGTTTTCTAAACCACGTTTTCACATTCAACTTCGGCATCATTCACGAAATGTCTCCCACCAAGGTGGGTTTTCAGTGGACCAAAGAGGTGGAAATCGCTAGGGCTAAGTCGGGACTGTAAGGTGGATGTTCCAGAACTTCCCACCTTAGTTGGTTAATTTTCTCCTGAGTTAATCGAGCCGTATGTGCTCTGGCATTGTCATGAAGAAACAACACTCCTCTAGTCAGCAACCCTGGACGTTTTTTCGAATTGCATCATGAAGCATCGATAGAACTTCACAGTACGATTCCGAATTCACATTGTCACCTTTCTTCATGAAATTGGTTAAAAGTACTCCCTGACAATCCCAGAACACCGTCAACATAACCTTCCATGCTGATGGTGTAACCTTGAATTTTTGGACACAAGGCGAAGAAGGATGTTTCCACTGCATTGAAGCACGCTTTGATTCGGGCTGGTAGTGATGCACCCATGATTCATCCCCAGTAACAATCCTGTTCAGTATCTCTTCTCCTTCATCTTCGTATCGACATGGGAAGAATGGATCCCAACAGATGGAAGCATGATGAACTATCTCAACGTTATCATTACTCTTGGAAGAGAATGTAGAGATTGGGGCAACATGAAGGCTGATCTAGCAGTTAAGCAGCTGATAGAAGATAATGCAAGGGATGATGATGTTGTTGTATATACCGATGGGTCGGTTCAACGTGGTGAGAAATCCGCTGGGGTTTCTTGGCTAATGCGCATGGTAGGGTTGTTGCGAAGTGGGGCATACAGGACAACTACTTCTAGTATGAGAATGGAGGTTGAGGCCGTACTGCTGCCCTCCATTGGATTTCTGGGACTTCATTTACTGGGGCAGTTGTTGTATCTGACTCTCAGTCGATGCTTCACAAGATCCAGAAGGGCAGGTTTCGGTATGAGTGGATGTCGTCTATAGAAGTTTCTAACCTCCAGCGGCTTACGTGGATATACTGTCCTGGGCATGCGGGTGTTTACGGTAATGAGAGAGCGGACAGGCTTGCATCAACAGCATCAATTGTTGGGGAGTTGAAGATGGATAAGGGGATATTCTTCGGTCTCTTTGAGACTCTCTGTTGGATGAGGACACTAAAATCGATGTTGAATCGATCAAGCGATTTAAGCAGTTTGGAATTACACTTTGTTCAAGTCGAACTGGATGCCTGAGAGGTAGAGTGAGAGGTGTGTTTAATCAGCGAGCCACAGGAACCATCAGTATGCATACTCTTCGATATCTGTTGGGGAGACTGAGCACCTATGGGTTTGCCCGGAGTGCAATGACGTCAGTTTAGTAACCAATAACCAATAACCAATAACGTATCGACAGAGATGATGCAAGGACAGACCAAATCGGTTCATTTTGTGTTCCTCTTTCAATTGTCTGGGTACCCACCTTGAGCACACTTTCTTAAATTTCAATCGATCATGCATTATGCTGTATGCTGAACCATGTAAGCACCCTATTGCAGATGCTACAGTCTATCGTTACTCGTCTGTCACCTCTAATCATCTCCTCCACCCGCTGCACTGATGCTTCTGTTGCAATCTCAACAGGACGACCAGATCGGATTTCATCAACAATTTTAGAGCGTCTTTGAGAAAATTTTTCTACCCAACTATGCACCGTTTTATGGGACAAACATTTGTCAGCATAAACAGGAAGCATTTCCCTATGAGTGTCCTTTGCAGGTAGTTCTTTTGCCCACAAAACGCACAACAGCACGTTGCTCTTTGGTTGTACTCTCCGTAAATACAGTCGCCATTTTGTTTATGCGCTGCGCATGAGACACATAGCGCCACCTGGCGAACGGAATATAAAGTTGGATGTTGCTGTCACCTAATGACACTTTTAGAAAACATCAACTACATTTACCTACCATCTCACATAACTTTGTGGCTTACTTATTGACTTCCCCTCGTAGAAGCATCAAGGCAATGAGAAATCAGATAAAAGTCTGGTCAACCACTAGTGACAATTGATATAAGAAAGAGAAGATGGAGATATGTTGGACACACCTGAGGAGAAATGATCAACGAATATCAAAGCAGGCATTGAAGTGGGATGCAAATGGTTCAAGAAAGAGATTACGACCTAAGGAGACCCTGAAACGAACTTTGCTGAGAGAGGCAAGAAATATTGGTCTCAGTTCCATGGAGGAGATTGAGCGAGTTGCCCAGGATAGAGCTGTATGGAGAATTTACTTGCAGGCCCTATGTAACGTATAACAGTACGAGAGGAATATTATTATTTATCTAAGAAGATGCATAGTTCTGTACTCTAGGAAGCAAAATTACTGGTCAGGTAAAATATGGATGATAAAAGTATATAATTGTATTAACATAATTCAACATAAGTGAGCTCGACTGTACTATACTTCTGTTTGTCTGTCAGGCTTTTCCAGAAGGTAAAATGATCCCACGAAATGTTTGGCAAGTGGAATTCATGCATTATCCTAGACAGCAACAGTGTGGTATTGACATGTTAGAGCAGATGGAACGCAATTGCAAGTATTTACTTTGAAAAAATTGGTTACTGTTTTATTGGAGAAATATAAACCCAAAGTTATGTTTTGTAATATACTGTGACTTGTATGTAAGATAACCCATTTTAAGACAAAGGACAAATGCTAACTTAGAAATAAAATTGCAACAGCAGAGATTAATTTGTTCAAAAAGATAATTAATTCTCAATTTATTTCTGGAAAATTTCATGGAAAGGAACATTTTTGGTTGCCCACTTTAATTGACCTTGTGTGTAGTTTTACTTAATGGAGATCTTTTTTATTGTCACAGATTCTTGATCATGACATTGTAACATAAAATTGGTCATGTGAGAATACTAGTTTTATTGAAAAGAATTTCAATATGACCATATGTTTGTTCATATGATCCATTGATCATAACTGTGATAGCAAGAATTATAAGGAACTGACATTTCAGTATAAACCTCAGATTGCTATCACTTGGGATGATGTCAATGCACAGTATGAAAACTACATTATTTTTGTGCTACTTGATGTCTTTTTTGCTTGTTTAAGTACATCTGGTAAGTCTTGTTTAATGTTGAATACCAATGTCTTAACCAGTGGAGTTGGAAGTTTAAAACTGCTGGGAATTGTACATCCCTCCTTTAGTTGCAGCAATCACATTTTCTAAGAACACTTCTGCCATGTCTGTGAATGAAACTGATGAGCGCATTGTAAATATATGTATTCCTGAGCCACTGAGATAAATTAGCATTTGGTTTAAAGAAAGTTCTCTGACCTCATAATGTTCTTTCAACACTTTGTATTGTAGAGGATTAGGCGACCTATGATTTTTTTCAGCTTGAACTACCTTCATGCTCGATTAAACACTGCAGCCTTGAATTAAAAAATCTACTTGCCTGCGACAATTTGAAAGATGAGCAAGAAAAGCTGTGCTGCAGAGAATTAAGTTGATAACATAGAAAAAATTAAGGGAAAGTTGAAAAATCAAAACCAAGACTTCTGCATGAAGACATCCTTCACCATGATAAAATTAAAGGCTGTCACATTAAAACTAAAAACCCCAAAAGGCTCGTTCAGTATACCTCTTCTCATTTATAATTTTTCTAGGATCTTTATGTTTGCATGAAATGCTAAATTTATCTGCATATTCACATTTCAAGGGCTTAGATTCAGTGTTCTAACTTGCCCGTGTGGTACTGGGGCCCAAGGAAGCAAAGAATAGTACCGCTGCGACTTACAAGGCATGTCGTAAGAGGCGACTGATGTAGGACCTAGAGAAGCTACCCTAGTCAATAACAAGCATCACAGAAATTGGATGTGCTGGCAGACTTGTAGATGCATAACTGGCACAAAGTACAATCACTCTTAGGCTCATATCAAATACAAATCAAACAGAGTTGTTAACAAATTGGTCGATATGGAGCGTTCAAAGAAGAAGAAGTGTTCTAACTATTCATTCATTATCCATCAGCATTGTACTGTTGGCACCTTTCTACCTTTCCTAACAGTAGTGTTTAAGTTGTGCTCTAAAGAGATAAAATCCCCACAATGCCCATTAAACGTATCAGTGTATATGTGAAAACACTTTCCACCACTAAGGATACAAAGGATAAGTTCTATGACCAACTTGAGTCACTTATCTCTGGGAGCCATAAGAAAGATTACCTAATGCTGCTCATTGACTTTGCCACAAGGGTTGGTGTTGATAGCAACCCCTGGCTTACATGCCTTGCTAGTATTATGTGTTGGAAAAAGTAAACAAGAATGGACAGCAACTCTAGGAGTAGGTCTCATACTATGACCTCATCCAAATAAACACCCTCTTCAAGACTATACTGCAGCATAAAGTATCATGAAGACACACTCACACTGGCATCAGCTTGAGTTGACCATTGCTAGATGGCCTTATATAAAAAATATTTCCTGCATATACATTTTACAGTGTAGATTGCAATACCAGTCACACATTGGTTTGCTTCAGGTTGAAATTTCAGCCAAAACAAATTTACCAGAAGCAATTAGAGGCATTATGTCGCTTTGACTTACCTGCAATAGCCAAACTAGACTATGGTAGAAGTATTCACACACAACCTTTGTGAAGCACTGGACTCTGTCCTCCCTGGCGACAGGGCAAAGGATAGATGGGACATTAAAGATTTACTACAAGTCACAGTTACATATTTCCTACCAACACTTTGTTACCAGTGCCAAAATTGGTCTCTTACAGCAACACATCACAGAAAGCTCACCACGTGTGAAATGAAATGCTTGAGGAAGACAGTGGGAGTCACCAGGAAAGACAGACTACGAAATGACATCAGAAGCAGAGTAGGCATAACTTCATGCACGGAATACATCGAAAAACAACAAATGCAGTAGTTTGGAAATTTAATGAGAATAAAATACAACCAACCACCAATAACAGCATACAATAAAAAGAGATCAGGTACTAGAGCTAAGGGAAGACCAAGAAAGAGATGGATAGACAATATTAAGACCACACTACATAAACACGGATATAACACAACAAGGGCGACTCATCTAGCCCTAGAATGCAAATTAAAGCTCCCATCCCTACACTTAACCAGCCAACTACATCTTCCACCTGGGAATAAACAATAGTTACACAAGTTTTTGTGGAAATCAGAAAAGCGCAGTGACTGAATTGAAGAAAATTATGTAAAATGACATGAGCCATCAGAGAATGCCAACTGCCTTAGTTAGTTAGTTAGTTTATTCCTTTCGAGCCAAAGGCGGCACATAGGGCAGAGGTTTTAGATCTCCATCTGATACGGTTCTTTGCTAGCAGTTGGAGATCTTGTATGGTTTTACATCCCAATAGTTTACTTTCTTGTTGGATGGTTCTTCAAGAGTGGTCTTTGGTCTTCCACGTTTTCTTTTCCCAATTGGTGACCACATAAGGACTTGTCGATTTAGTCTCTTTTCGTCTGCTCTAAGAACATGACCTAAATATTTCCACCTTCGTTTTCTTATAATATTTGATACGGGTTGTTGGTTGTCAACTGCCTACCTTGAGTACAAATGCAAAGATTGGTTCTCTATGTTCATACTTAACATAGTATCCTGTATCCTATTATTAATTACCTAAATTTGTTATAGCTTATAGCTTATCTTGCAAATAATCATGATAATTCTTATACAATGTACAGGGTACGTTTTTGCATTCTTTACTTCACATCTCTGGAATTCTATTAGAATAAGGGACATTATTTTCAGCACTGCCCTGTGTTTTTTGTTGAATCTGTGTTGTTTATTGTTACCATAACACAGCAGTGTTAGAGTTAGGTAGTCTCATTTGTGAAATATGTCCTTTCATTGTGCTTATCCTTGTTTCCTTTGCCTCTATATTTTAAGTATGGATCAATAAATAAATTGGCTACTACCAATCTATTTTATCATTTATGGAAATAACACGAAATTTGTAACACTGTTATGACATGATTTATCCTTGTAGTGAGACACACAGATATACCTAGGTCTATTATGTGCATTTAAAAATATAAATTTCTGTTTTTACTGACTTGGAATAATTATAAGATTTTGTTTGTTTTTTCTAACTATAGTTATAATACCTGATGACGAGTTTGGAAGATTGCTACAAAATCGCTTTGGTGTATCAGCACATGTGACTCGCAAGTACCGACGTATGATGTATTGGATGCCTAAATTAAAAAATATAAATCCATATCCTATACCACTTACGCTTCCAGCTGATCCTGTGGAACATGCTCTCATGGCATTGAAAAGAATGTGTGTTGATTTAAGTACAAAATACAACATTTACAAGGTTGGTGTCACTCATTCTAATTTTCTAATCTGTCTGTCATGTATACTTTGACTTTGTAAAAACTATTCTAATGTGGAATGTTTTAATTCTTAATTTATGTGGAAAATGTTTAATGCACACAATTGAAACCAAACATATATCTTACTTTTTCCTCTTTCTTCTTTTGTCCTTCTCTGCTTTTTTGCAGCTGGGCGTAGCACGTTTAACTGATGATCGGTGTCCGAGATAATGCACGCTTGGTCGCATGATATGCTGTGGTATTGTGGAGTTTTAAGATGTCTGTAACTCCATAAACCCATCTTTTTCTTGGTCTGCCCCTTTCTCTTGATGATTCCATTTTCAGGTTGTATGGTCTTGCAACTGGTGTATTTGGCTTCATTCTGACCAAGTGGCCAAACCATTTGAGTCCCTGTTTTTCAATAAATCTAATAGCAGGTGTTGTTCCCACTGTTCATCTAATTTCATTTCTTATATGGTCTCTTGTTTTATTTATTGCTTTCCTCAGGCATCTCATTTCGCATGTGGTCATTTTCCTTTCTTGTTCTTTTGTCAGTGCCCATGTTTGGCACTGATAGCACAGTGTTGGTATGAAGATTGCATTTATAATCTGTCTTTTAGTCTCTACTGGAATTGCTGGGTGTTTCAAGATTGGGATAAGTTGATCATATAAACATATATGATCTCCAGTTAATGCATATTTTCTGACCTTCAAAATTACCTACTATGTGAAATAAATAGAAACCAGGTTTCCAAAATATAATTTATATCCTCATTAAAATTAATTTTGTTATTCTCTTCATGTCTTTATCATTCCATGTCTACTGCTTATAAATTGAACCAGTTGATTTGGGAGGAATAATAAATCATTGTGTTAGGTTTTATATGTTCCCTCTCTAAAACACAACACAATGAAAGACATTGCCTCAGCTGTTTTAAATGTTCCCACGCTGTCAATTCTCCAGAACTGTTTAAACATACTTGTTCCAGTCCCCACTTTATTGCAACAACTGGTTAGGGATCAGGCTGTTATCAGTCATCAATACTTTTTGCAAAATCGTTCTCAATAGAAGCAATGGAGCTGTGGATAAAATTCTGAAAATGTTTGCACTGGTGAAACTGGCATCGATTGGGTAGAGAATAGACAACTGGAAGATTTGGATTTTGCAGATGATATTGCCTTGTTAAATAAAGAAAACCATGATATGCAAAGAAAAACAGACAGCATCATCTTCTTCTTATTTTGTCATCATACTGCTACCTGGTTGTTAACCAGCATCATGGTTGTCTTTTTTGTCTTGAGCTGCTCTGGTGGTTTGGGTGATAGTTATTTTTGTTATTGGACAGGATTTTGCTATGCCTGTTTGGTTACAACTTCAAAATCACCAGTTCTGGTGCTAATTTTTTCTGACCGCAGTGACTCCCATGTAGATTCAGCTTCAATTAGGCACCAGTGACACATAGGGAAATAAAGGCAACCAATGTTGACCACATCATCCATTGTGGTCCATTGTTAGAAAATAAATGCAGTGTTCCTAACATTGTATTTTGCACTATAGTACATGGTATGAAAAAGGAGTCTTTACTTTACCATAAGTAACCTTCAACAGTAATGTGAACAAAGTGACATGTCTAATGATTTACTTTTGTATAGTAACATAAGAGACTGTTAAAAGGCTTCAAAGATTTCTTGTTGTCATGTTTGGCTCAGTTTGATCAAAGCCAAGGAACAGATTGAACCTGAAAAGGATGGTTATTTACAACTAAAACTACAGTAATACATTTCCAACCATATATCATTGTTATTACTGTAATTCTCATCTGTTTCTTTAATGAATTTGACCAATTCATTTTTAAGGTAATGTTATTGGTTATTGTCTATTGTCTTTTCCCAGGTGGAAGATGTAGTTGGCTGTCCACTCTTGCCGTTAAGCGTAGGGTTGGGAGCTTTAATTTGCGTTCTAGGACTAGATGAGTCGCCCTTGTTGTGTTGTATCCGTGTTTATGTAGTGTGATCTTGATATTGTCTATCCATCTTTTCTTGGTCTTCCCTTAGCTCTAGTACCCGATCTCTTTTATTGTATGCTGTTATTGGTGGTTGGTTGTATTTCATTCTCATCAAATGTCCAAACCACTGCAGTTGTTGTTTTTCAATGTATTCAGTGTATGAAGTTATGCCCACTCTGCTTCTGATGTCCTCATTTCGTAGTCTGTCTTTCCTGGTGACTCCCACTGCCTTCCTCAAACATTTCATTTTACACGTGGTGAGCTTTCTGTGATGTGTTGCTGTAAGAGACCAAGTTTGGTACTGGTAACAAAGTGTTGGTAGGAAAATACTTTTATCATCTGTCTTTTCACTTCCATCTTGATCTTTAGGTGTTGTAGTAATGGTGCCAGCTGGTAGGTCACTGCATTTGCTTTTGACACCTTGTCTCTATTTCTCTATCTAGTTTTCAATCCTCTGTTTTTGTTATTTTGTTTATGTTATTTGTTACTGATCTGATGTCTTAACACTTTGGACAGACCAATAGGTTTTCTACAGTAAATTTTGAAGCTTATACATGTTGATTGTTCACATAGCTTACTGATTAAATACACTCTTTATACTGCTCCTCCTTCATCAAGCCTCACTTGCAGAGCATGTAATTACAAACTTTGTACAATGCTGTATAGATTCAACATCAAATACCATGTCTTGCTCTTTAATTACTGCGAACACCTCATGTTCATGGCAAGATATCCATGTAATCCCCTAGAGATTGGAAGCTTCGATATATGACATGAAAATATTTAGACTAGCAAGTTAGAGTCAATGTCACTGTAGTTATTGTGCATCCATGCCTAGTCTATAGTGCCCTGTGCTCTCAATTTCAACATGCAGACAGTTTGAAATAACTGAAAGTGTAAGCAGCGAACACAGGGTTCCATTGACAAGTCTAATTTTTTTCCCAAACTCAGAATGGTAGTCTTCAGTTTGTTACGTTAGGAGATCTGTGTTTTTGAATAATATAATAGCATATTTGCCAGCAATTATGCTGGTTGAAATTTTAGTTTCAGTGTTCATCAAGCCAACCTCCCATAAATAAAAGTGGAACCTTAGAGGCTCTGACCTTGTCCTGACACAAATTTCTTACTGACAAAATAGCTGTATTATAAGGAAATTATTAGATCAGGTGACATCTCCACATCAAATATGTTAGCTGTAATTAAACATTTATATATGTTTTGTGATATGAGCATATGCCTTGTGTTATGTTCACAGCAAAACTTTGATATCTGCAGCTTTTGACATAGCAAATTCAATTTTGTCATCTGATTTTTGCCATGCTCTTTTATTAGTTATCTCTCTCTTGGTTGTAGAATGAAGCAAGCACTTCACTTCATGCTACTGAGACCATAAAAATGGGTTCTTTAATTGTTGTTGACAACTATTTTTGCTTATCTATTGTCAACAGTCTAAAATGCTGCTGGAGCAATGAAGCTGAATCAATGTTTAATTTGTGTACTGTGTATTCAGAAATGACAGGTCAATGAACATTCTTTATGGACGATATATTTATTTTCATAAATAAAGGACATTTTCAGTTACAATTACAATTCATTTACAATTCACTTTCAAAAATATATATGTTTGATTTTATAGTATATGTGAAATATCTTTATTTATATCTTTTGAGAACAGTTGGTTTTAATTTGAAACACCCAAAGTCAGAAATGTATCCATTTATAGACACTGAAGTATTTATTATGTGATTCATCTCTTTTGTATTATTCCATTACAGACTTTAGAATTGGATGTTGCTTCTGACGAGGATACATTTATCGCCAGTGCCCAGAGTCCAGTTCAGCAACATCTTATTAGCAAGCATAAAAGTGATCAGCCACTTTTTGTAGAAGGACCGTATCCAGTTTACTTGCGTGATGTGCATCAGCAGTACTTTCTGTTACGAGATGAACCTGATATCAATACTTTAATGAAGGAAAAACAGCGACAGTTGGATGAAGAAAATGACAACAGTATGTTGTTAAGCAAATGTTTTAAAATGTCAAACTGTGGATGAAAAATTGAGAAGCAATCAATGAGCTTTGCTTGTTTTTCTGATCTATATTGAATGTATACTGAAATTAGAACTGAGACAGAACTTAATGGCATCAGCTATTATATTATCTATTCCTGTGGCTTTGTTTCTAGAGCTTATTATTTAAAATTTCTTCATCCTGTTCTAAAATTATTGATTCAGTAGAGTGGTATAAATAAACATAAAGGCTCATTTGAAATTTAACATTTTTATCTTGATGTCTTTATCGTTATTCATATGTATCATTTATTGTTGTAAAAGATTTGAAGCTCTCATCTCTCTGTCTCAATCTTTTATAGAAGGGGATTAGGGAATAAACAAGTGTTCATTTATTTAGAATATTTCCATAGTTATTTCATGACTTCCTTAGAGTTATTAATTATATTATTGCTATTATATTTCAATGATCTGTATCCATTATAATCTTCTTTCTTTGTTTGGTTGTTTGTATGCATTGTTTAAAATAGGTCTTTTCTATCTGGCCTGCTCATTCTACTATACTTATTTTGTTTTGGTTTTCACATTTCTTTATAGTGTTACATTTGTTTTCTGCTATCCTCAATAGATTTATTTTGAAGTACTGCCAGCTTAATCTAATACTGTCCTACTTTTGTGCTTGCTAGTGATATTTTAATTTCTTGTTTAATCCTCAATTACATGACAATTTATGAAATTACAGATCACTATCTGAATCTAAACTCACATTCGGTATTACTTTTTGCAACCTTACATTACTGGTCTGTAGTCTGTGTATAAACTCACATTTGGTATTACGTTTTGCAAAATTACTGGTCTGTAGTCTGTGTATAAACTCACATTTGGTAATACTTTTTGCAAAATTACTGGTCTGTAGTCTGTATAAACTCACATTTGGTATTACATAAGAATCTGTGACAAATCTTTCTTCATTAGTTTGGTTAATGTGAAGTCAATTTGCATTGTTTGATCTATATCATTCCACTTGTACTAACTCTGTGTGTGGTTTAGTATATGCTTATAGTAGACATTTGTGATGGAAAATCTGCTCAGCATAAAGATTTATAGTGCGTTTCACAATGTTTTTCCACTGTTTAATATTAATATCTCTGCAACGCACCGCAGTTGTTGTAACTTTGCATATGAGCTAATAATCGTGCGAGGTAGATATTTTTTACTCCACAACAAACGTATGGTTTAAAATTTTCTTTAGTTAAAGTATATAAAAATGACCATCTCCTAGGTCAACCATGTAATGAAAAGTGTTACCCCTTCATATTTGTGAGATATTTCAATCGCATCAGTTGCACAAATTTTACGTGGGTTTTCCCGATTGACAACACTTTATCACACTTTTAAAAATGTACATTGATCCTACGGTGTGTTCAGTTACCGTTTGATGGTTGGTATTTCAGGGCACAGGTGTGTCACAATACTTCATGGTATTCTAGATTTGTAATGCAATAAGATTGATAATGAACAAAGCAGCCTATCACAACACTGTGGCAGAAGAAGACAAACTTCCAACATTTTCAAGTACAAAAGATGTGCTATACAAATTTGACTCAGAAAGGAGAAGATTACATTTAACCCTCTTATTCCTGGAGCGGCTAAAGCGCCGCTATCGGTAAAATCCGTAGCGCGTAACGACCAGCGGTTGTATACCTTTTTAAATGATTTTTTCGATATCTTTCCTTGCGAATAGACACACTAAATTAGCCCTGATGTCATTACCGATAATGGCGCTGTTAATATTGTTAATCCAAAGTTTTCACATGTTTGATTAAGTTTCTGCAATTTTTAAAAAGATCTTACGTTTGGAAAACTTGTGATTTATGATTCAGTTGATGGAGAATTTGCCAGCGAGATCGGGGATAAATCGGATTGATGTATAATTAATTCAAGATTTGCGTGCGAAAATATACGATGCTAGTTCTAGTGTTTACGACGGTTTGCGTAACTATTAGCTACGATGAATTACGATTATCGATGGATGTGAACACCACCACTTCCCTCCGTCCAACCATATCGTAAAGTTGAGAGAGAATAGTTGCAACAGCTGAGCACTAGCAATATTGAACAATTCAGTGAAGAAACAGGTTCTGCAAATGACATTGATTCAGAATATTCTCTAATTTTGATTACCATCATTACGCCGTTACGGCACATGCGATTTTTACGTGAGGTATTTCTTAGAACTGGACAGAGCTAACCAACGCATTTGCTCTTATGAAAATTCAAGAAAACCAGATCCTTCATGGACACCTGTTTCTTTTGGTTACATCAAGATATTTCTTTATATAAACTATATGTGCCGAACTGACCAGTTACCTTACTACAGAATGTTTTGGCTTACCGATAAACTGTTGAATGTGCCTGCTTTGTCAGATATAGTGTCAAGAAATAGATTTGAAAGTATCAGCAAATATTTGTACCTCAATGTTAATTCCAAATTCGTTCCATGAGGACAATATGGACATGTGCAAGGTTTAACCTTTGTCTTGATTGTATGAGGGCCCTCATGCCCAGACAAACATGCAGGCTTTAAGGGCAAGACAACACCCAGAAACTACAGGACTGATAAACCCCATTCATGCCAACCATCAACCAACTCAACTCAATTGTATGGCAGAAAGCAGACCTGCAGTTAGTGTTTCTAAATGAAGATGACTGCCCTGTCGAAGATAGAGAATATTGGTGTAAATGTGAAGATCATATCTTAAAGGAGAAAAATGACAATTAGAAAAAAGATGGACTGTTGTTCGTGCAACTGAGAATAGTCATCAATATGTTAGGTTCATCGGACTCAGAATACATGAGTAAACATTTTATATGTTTTATATAATATCCGTTATTTGGCCCTCCAAAATTTGAATTGTATATACGCCTATGCCGAAAATATTTGAATTTCTTAATTTACAGTAAATTATTTTCTTTCAAAACCAAATAATTACTAGATTAGAAAAGATCAAAGGAATTCGCCGTTGCAAGAAAAGTACACTAGCCGCAACATTGAATTTTATAAAATATTTGGGACATCAGAAATACAACACCACTTGCAAAAAATCATGTTCATCAATTCAAGGAATTTGGAGATATTTGAGGTCAATTGTTGCCCAACCTTTTTGAAACACACTATAGTATGTGCTGTCCATTGTGAATACACTTTCTGCTGAAATCACTACATGATCCCAGGTGTATTTCATATGGTGATTGCTTTCCCTGAACTCTACCATTAAAATCTTTAATTAAACTTTCTGTATCACACACACACAGGGAATTGTGTTTTGAAATCACAATAAAGTTCATCTTTAACTTTGTTTGTGTTGCTCTCATTACATACGGCATACACTTGTATGATTTTTGTTGTTCTAGTACCATCTTTTAGTCTGATAATCATATGAAATATATGTGGCTTCAATTACTGCCGTTGCTATGTAAACCATATGTTGCAGTTTGTCCTGCTCTTACCCAGCTCCATTTAGGATATAAATTGCATGACATACATCAAATTTTTAATCCACATTTTCTGCAGTTGGATAATTCCATTGAGTTTTCATAGTCACAATCTCTTCTTTGTTATCTACCTTAATTACCGATGTCTGAATGTTGGAAAGTGTTCAGTTTATTCATATTCACCATTATTTTGTTGAGCAGCTTGTCTGGAACAATTAAATTCTCTATCAGCTTGCTGTTGTTGTATGTGTGTCTTTAAAATAAACATTTTGGCGTTAAGAATACTTAAATTATGTTGTATAGATATCACAGATCATGCACAGATATTGTTTACCCCACAATCTTGAAAACAGAAAATGTTATGTGTTATTTTTCCTAATTTAATTAAGGATAAATATAATCATCAACCTCTTCAACTATCTGGCACTGCTTGTTTATGGGAACCGTTAACTACACAAACCCAACAAAACAATGTTGAAATGAAGAAAATTGATGCTGTGTCTTGAATATACTGCTCAATATGCAGCTAACTCTCTTTCTCAAGTCAATCATTGTGTGAGAACAAACAAAAGATTGCTTTGTTTCAAAATTAACATTGTGACCTACCTGAATAGACAGAGATCTAAATGATTTGATTTAGTGTGTTGATGTAACTGTACTGAAA
Organism: Arion vulgaris; assembly: GCA_020796225.1. Classification (NCBI taxonomy): domain Eukaryota; kingdom Metazoa; phylum Mollusca; class Gastropoda; order Stylommatophora; family Arionidae; genus Arion; species Arion vulgaris. The sequence goes on along the minus strand of CM036757.1, from coordinate 36,828,028 downwards.
CTATTAAGGACACTGAAGATATGTCCTCTCTTATTTTATGGGCTCCTAAGTTTTATGGTAGGGATATTATTGTATAGCATTTTAAGTGGTGTCTCTAATGTTAATTTTTCTTAATCCCTTCTGGTTATGGTCTCTAAAAAAAAAACTGAAAAAGAAATTTGATTTCTTGATATGTTTTGCTATCACAGAATGATTTGAGATGAGCTGAACAAAATCAAATAAATAATTTCTAAAATACAGCATTACTTATAACTTAGTACTGAATAGTTGTGGGATGCAAAAATGTAAACTTGGTTACAATCGAGACCAAAAGAAGTCTTATACAATAAATACTCGATGATATAGTCCTGCACAAGCAAACAGTGGACATTTGAGGACAACCATTCATTGTGCAGTTATTCTAAGACATCTTGGTTCAGACAGTGCTGACTTGAGGGAACTGCTGAGTACAGTTTGCAGTGGATAGGCATGATCAGAAAATTGTATTTACCAGTCTTTGAACTGTCTAACCACATGATGATGAATCCCATATTTAATATTAAATTCTCTTAGGCAAGCAAACTGGCAACTCTTTAGTTCTACACATGCAGGTAAAATTGTTTTAAAAAGATAATTACAATTGTATGATGTAATGATTTCAAGTTAAGCAAAAGATAAGCCTAGTATTGATAGCACATATGGGATAGACATTAGTCATGATTAAGATGAAAAATACTGAATTCACTCAATGACCACTTATAATATGATGACACAACAATTGATGAAACAGTGATCCTACATGAATTATGAATACAAGTAATCTTAGCTAAAACCACATTTCTGAGAGGACATATAAAGAATGTATAAATATCAATCTGCAAGAACATCAATCTTCATTATCTCAAGAAGACATAAGTGATGAGCTGAAGGTTGCATTATCAATGCATCTGCCCCATGTGTTATTTATTGTAAGTCATTTATTGTAATCAATAACACAGTAAGAGACAAGATAAAATATAATTTTTGTAAACAATTCAATCATAATGTCCTTGACTTACATGATATTGTTATATCTATTTGCAGCGCTCTTTGAATGGACAAGCTATTTTGAAGATGAACATTGTAAAGAAATAAAGCCAGTTCTAACTGTTCATCAACAGGAGGATAGTACCATATTAGGTCTTTGTATTACAGGAACATGCACTAAATCAAGTGTTATAACTTGGATTAGATGTCTTGAACAAAAAAATCCAAATCTCGCAAAGACACCTGTAATATTTAAGTTAATATCATCAAATTCAGAAATTGAGGCAGTTGGAGACAATAGACCATACAGAGAACATCGTAACTAAAGAGGCTGCTTTTCATTACTGGCTTATTAGTTTCTTTTTATAACTGTCTGTATTATTTTCTGACATGCCATGCTCTCTGTTATTTTTCATGTTTTGTCAAGGAAATCTTCCAGCATGAAATGAAAATCGCACAGTACATATAAAAATAGTTAAGATTATCACACCTTTAGAATGACCTATTCACATTTCTGTCTATTCGATTTATCCAGGATCAGTATAAACAGAAGTACAGAACATACTTGAAAAATAGAATTATATATACATCTTTATTATGTCTCAGTTCCATGGAGGAGATTGAGCGGGTTGCCCAGGATAGAGCGGTATGGATAAATTGCTTGCAGGCCCTATGTAACGGTACGAGAGGAATTATTATTATTGTTATGTACTTGAAATCATAGAAATGTTTAACTGAAGCATTTTTCCCCATAGAAATAATGTGTTTAAATAGTACTGGTTAGATAGAAATGTATACAACTACTTCTAACATCACACAATGTATGCAATAGTTCATAAATAAAAATGTACTTTGATCTATTCACAAGAAAACATTAAGGAAATGACTGGAGCATATTTCAGGTATCACTTTCACGCAGGTCTGATCTTATGTTTCTACATTGGATACAATGCTCCACAAAAATAGAAATATACAACAGTGCATTGAATGGGACAGAATAGATTTGTCACATTGACCTCAGTAGCTGTAATTCACATGCTTAATATAATTTTAGTTATAGCAAAACAGGAGTATGTAAGTTATTTGTAAACAGTGGTCAACTAGTTGACAGTGGTAGCAAGAAATCAGGTAGGAAATAGTTCACTGTGCAAAATGGAAGGAAAGTCATGAAATTTGTGACACAGGTAACTCAGGTAGAACACAGTGGGCGAGCTTCTGGAAAAGTTAGTGGCATGCAGGCTCGATTGAGATTTGGAGGAACGTCGCATGTTTCCTTCCACCCTCTGCGGATACAGGCGGAATAAAGAAACTTGGTGTAATGCATCGATCTTTTCCTATGACGTCTTTGAAAGTTTCCAGGCTGGTTTGGAGACTTGTGCTGTTGTACTAGATCTCAAGGATGCTTACAACAAAGTTGTGAAACACGTACAAACAAAGTACTATAGTTTTACAAAATACAGAAACAGTGATGATAAACAACAACGTTTCGACCAAAAGGCCTTTATCAAGCAAACGATACAACAGGAGTGATGAATTTCAAAGAACACTTACAAATGGACGGTTACAGAAACATTCAAAAGTAAAGAAAATCTGGGAAAAAAAACGAATAACGAAATGAATGCAACACAAAACTAGAAGTGGAAAAGAAGAGAAACAATATACAATCAAGTGAAAATATAAATTATATATATGAAGCAAATACACATATAGATTACAAGGCATGAGATGAGAAAGTACTAAGGAGCATAGGAATGTAATGCGTTGAGTCCAAGAGGTTGCAAGGTGCCATATAACAAAATAAAACGGTTCTCCAGAGCAAATCAACTACGATCATCAGAGGACCATGTTCGGATGGCTGTGACCTGGACATCTCAAGCTCCTGAATGGCCAGTATCATTGAAATGAGTAGCTACAGGGTCACAGAGCATTGGCGTATATCTGCAAGTGTTGGTCGAATCGGTCACTGAGCCTCTTGCCGGTTTCCCCAATATAGGCCTTGTTGCACCGCTTGCAGGTGATGGCATAGATAATATTCCGGGACTCACAGGTGAAACCGTCTTCAATAACAAACGTGGCTTTTGGAAAAGACACAGTGCATGTCTGTATTACATAAGCACACATGTTGCAGCGCTGACAGCCACACTGGATGGTGCCAAAATGACTCTGGATATTAGGCTTGAGGCGACTGAACCAAAATATCCTTAAGACTTCTGTCCCGTCTGTACGCCACCAAAGGATAGTGTTGGAAGACTGAACGTGTCTCAGGATCAGACTGAAGAATGGAGAGATGACGGAATAAGACTTTCTTCACAAGAGAACTATGAGGGTGGAAAGTTAAGATAAGTTTCACCCTGTCAGAATTGGAAGTTCTATGCTGGCTAGAGAGGGCCTCCTGGCGAGAAATTTGCTGAACGCGCCGCATAGCAGATGCAAGCACATTCTCCGGGTACAACAAAGTTCCAATTACATACCTTATACAAATGCTCAAGCTACTCAATATCGATACATTGCTCATAAGATGGATTGCAAGGGCCCTGTTCAAGAGAAAAGTGGCACTCAGGTGTGGTAATTGGTACTCTGTGCCAACAAAAATTTCACCTGGCCTACCCCAGGGGTCCCCACTATCTAAAGTACTATTCAATGTACTTACTATAATGATTACGAAGCAGCAATTATCTGGCAAGGGACGTACATTGTCATTTGCAGACGACATCATGGTGTACAGACAGGGAGAAACAGGGATGAAATTGCTAATAAACTCCAGGAAGAACTGAACCGCATAATGGCCTGGTGTGATGTTTCTGGTGCAACGATAAACCATACCAAAGCTGCGCTATCATGGTTCTCCCTAAATAATCACATTGTGAAGTCTGACACACCACATGTCACTTTAGATGGACATACACTCACCCAAACAGCATCTATGAGTTATTTGGGTGTAAAATTTGATCGCAGTCTGTGCTTTAGGACCATATCGACCAAGTTATTGCCAAGGCTCGCAACGCACTATTCGCACTGAGAATCATGGCGGCTGCTAACATTGAGCAACGCTTTCTTGTGCTCTTGTACCAATGTATTGTTCTGTCATGTATAGAATATGCATGCGCAATTAGTCCTACGCAAACAGTGAGACTGGAAAAATTCAGAATGTGGCTATGCGCATCATTTTGGGATGCACTAAAGATACACCAGGAGTGTCAATGCGATTCCTTCTGACCTCCCAACTATTGCTAACAGAATTGAAACTTGGAGGGTTCGATCATATCTAAGAATCAATGCAAACAAGGAACATCCTCTCCATGAAGAACTCATTAAGGAGAAACGGTGTAGACTCAAGAGAGGCAGATCATGGCTGAGTCAGGTGGAAGAAACGCTTAGGAAAATATGTGATCCTTCCGGAATTGAAACAGGAGAGGAATGGATTGCTGTGCCACCTCAATTTCCGACTGCTTTCACCGTTATTATATCTATTAAGAAAAACTGCGAACAAAATATTCTATCACTGATTAACGTGGAGGTGGAGGCCCTCTGAATGACATCATCAATGATACAGATGTGGTTATTTACACCGATGGTTCAGTCATTGCCAACAACACTGTGCGTGGGCTTTTCAGCACGCTCAGGAGGAAAAATAATAAGAGAGGCCAGTGGGGCCTACGCAACAACCACAAGTAGTTTGACAATGGAGGTTCGGGCGGTTACGGAGGCGGTGAAATGGTTGGCATCTCACAACTACTCTCGTGTTTTCATGTAGATCTATGCTCATTGACTTGTGATATATGATATATTGACTACTCAAAGGGATCTGATTGTGTAGAACATCAGAAATTGGGTGAAGAAATGAGATTTCCATTATATTTAATACAGATCCTCAAAGAACTTTATGGTGATCATGTTGCATTGATACATAAGATTATTTTGACATACAGATTTAGTCAGACAAGGCTGCATTCTGTTGCCGTCTATGTTTAACACTTTCAGTGCCACCGACGACAAAAGTCGGCGAAGGTTGAACTCCTTTGAGTGCCACGGACGACTTTTGTCCTCGGGAGATACGACTTTTTAAAACGGGTAGTTTTGCTTACCGTACACCGTTATTACATTACGAACTAGTTCCGTATTGTTCAGAGTAGCTTTCCAAAATGGCGGATCTAGCGAGCGCATGTTAAAAATACAGTAAGTCCGATTTTTATTGAATTTTTCACCATCTTTCATAAGTAAACAACGATTTTCAAAATGAGCGATGTAGCTGATGTTAGTAATGTCCAAAATGACTCCGATTCTGACATTTTAGCCAGTGATAGTGACCAAACGGGATCACAATGTGATACAGATTTGGACTTTGATTCACGTGACGATATTTATAGATCGATCGCGGATATTCCCAGTGGTGCAGGCGTAGGTGATGGACCCTCATCTCGAAAACGGGGCGTGGCACTGTCACTGCTAGACCAAATCAAGCAGAAAACAAATGGAATTGGACAGTTTTTGAGAGTGAAGATGATGTTTTTGAACAGAAGTGGGTTCCACAATATGGTCTTGAACAGGGCAGTCAAGTAAACACCACAAATTTTTCAGTGAGAGATTATTTCAGACTGTACTTTACCGATGATGTAATCAGCCTAATTGTTCAAGAAACAAATCGTTATGCAGAACAACATGCTAACAGCAACAGCTATTCTGATAGATCCCGTAAGCAGAAGTGGAAGTCTACATCATTTGAGGAAGTTGAAGCTTTTATTGGTCTTCAAATTGCAATGGGATTGTGTAAAAAAAACCTGCATTATATGATTATTGGGAAACTACTCATTGGCTTACCCAGACGCCATTCACGAAAGTCATGAGCAGAAACCGATACCAAATCTGTGCACGTTTTTACATTTTTGCGACAACACCCAAAGGATAGATAGGGGACAGCCAGGATACAATCCACTGTTCAAAATTCAAGGATTGTTGGACTTGATTATACCAACATTTGGACAGTTTTATACTCCTGGCCAGCATCTCGCTATTGACGAATCAATGGTGAGATTCAAGGGCTGAATACACCTAAAACAGTATCTCCCTGCTAAACCCACTAAATGGGGGTTCAAAGTGTTTATTTTAGCCGATTCGTCGACCCACTACTGCCTCAAGCTAAAAATATATACAGGCAAAGAGGAAAACATAGACCCCGGTGAGTCAGTCAGTGCAAGAGTCGTGCATGAGCTTCTTGCCGACTACAAGGATAGGGGTCATATTGTCTTCACCGACTCCTATTATACCTCTCCAGATCTGTTTATGCAGCTCAGAGAGGCAAACACTGGAGCTTGTGGCACTGTGAGTGAAAACAGGAAACAATTTCCTGAGCATCTTTAAAAAAAAACATCTGAAGCTGAAGAAAGGGGATCCTCCTCGGTTTTCTGCAAGAACAGATGAGTCAATGTTGGCTGTGAGATGGATGGATAATAAGCGCGTCAGTCTAATCTCTACCGTTGATGGGAATGAAGTCATAGAGAAAAGAGTGCTTGCTAAAGGCCACCCCCAGGGCAAAATTGTACATAAGCCAGCATTGATTGCAAACTACAATTGCCACATGAGCGGTGTCAACCACTTCGACCAAATTTCTGGCACATACCCCTACCTACACAAATCTTCAAAGTGGTATCTCCCTCTGTTTCATTTTCTAATAGAGACATGTACGGTAAATGCCTACATTCTTTATAAGGATACCACAGTTGGAAACAAGTTGTCATCATAGAGGTTTCGCCAATTACTTAGCACAAACCTTGTTGAGGCAGTGACTCTTGCTCGCAGCGCCTCTGCTTCTAGTGTCTGCACACCTTTTGGGTCGTCTCTGTGACAGACACTTTGTGAATAGGTATGACAATAGTAAGCACAAGCCAAGGTGTGTTGTATGTAATGCTGCAGGGAAACGAGCCCAGACATCATTTTTTTGCAAAGACTGTAATGTAGCTTTGTGCGTTGTGCCATGTTTTGAAACATATCATACTGTGGATAAGTATGGGGAGCGACGCCAACAGCAGTTGCAGCAATAATTCTTGGATTATATTGTAAATATAGTGTATATATATATACAGGTCAGTAGTACTGTACATGTCAAGACATAACTACATGTATTATGCTTATAAATAACAACAATAACCAAAACTATCTTTTTTCACAATTTTTATTTTGTGCAAAAAATCAGACAACTTGTAGGTACACAAATGACACTAAAAATACATGATACATACCAGATAAGCATAAAATAATGTTTCATATCATGTCATCTAACATATTTGATAACTTTCTATAGTTTTGAGATCAATTATCTATTTCTTAAGAATTATTTTTGATTGTACCCTTGTTTTTGGCAAAAATAGGTTAAATCCAAGATGGCCGCCAAGATCATGTATTCCAAGGTCACACGATAATGTCCAAATCGTAAAGCCAATTCATATATGAACATTATACCGGAGTCTCAAAGTCCTATGTTTATTAGTTTATTTTATATGTTTTTTGAAATTATCACCCTGAAAACTGATGATATCCAAAAAAATAGTGTGGCACTGGGCCAGACTTGGTTGAAAAAGGTGTGGCACTGAAAGTGATAACACATATTCTGAAAACAGGAGGAATGTTGCAAAAGATAGCTTAAAAGAACAATATGATCCTTTTATAATCGGACAACGAGAAGTACCTGAATTATGATATGCTGACAATACAGTGTTACTGTCAGCAGCGCAAAGAGGGAATTAGAAATTAATGAAAGCGCAAAAGAAAAGTAAAACACAATCTGTATCTTAATGTGGCAAAAACAAAAATAATGACAACAGAGATTTTTATAAACGGAAAGAAAATAGAAAATGGGGACAGTTCATCACTAACAAGAGACGGAGGAAATTAAAAGACAAAAACGCCTGAGTGATTACCGGGGTCCAAATTTGGGGTGTAAAGAATGGAACCATTGTTACCTGCCCACGCATGTCGTAAGAGGCGACTAAGGAGGTTTGGTTGAAATCGGATGCATGTGTCCTAAACGTGTAGAAGTCTTATGCGTTTAGGGGCCTACCAAACCAATGTGCAACGTATACACGTTCTTGGCAAAGATCAAACAAATCACAAAGATTGATTAAAATTGGTCGTAAAGAACGAACGCAAAGAAGAAGAAAAGACAAAAAAAGGCCTTATAAATACTTAAAACCACTAAAATCAGAATGGAATGGAACTGATAGGTAAACAAAGATCAGAATAGTAAGATCTGCATATTCCCAATGGCAATGTATGGGTGTGAAGCGTGAACACTTAACAAGACAGTGGAGAAATTATGTGCCTTTGAGTATAAGTGTTGAGTATAAGTGTATACCATGAACAGAGAAGAAAACAAATAGATCATTCCAGAAAGAACTTGAAATCAAAGAAACTGGCTAATGCTACAAATAAGAATAAGAAAATTAAAGTATTTTGGACACGAAGGGTTGAAGATGACCATTATGGAGGGAGGCATCCCGACAAAGAGATGAAGAGGAAAACCATGGAGAAGATGGATTGATCAGGATGTAACTGATGATTTGAGCATAACAGCTGCAGAAGCGAACTTCTGACCTTGAGAGAAACTCTGTAGGACTGTTGGGTGGCAAAGTTCTGCCCAGGACACCAGGACAAGTTACTCATGCTTGATGATGATTCTTGGTAAACAGGTGATAGTCTTCCAAAGTGATGTGTTGTTTTACTTTGTAGAAGTGTGAAATTTTCATTCCGATGTAGTGTGCTATTAGGTATTTTTCTGTGGTTTTTTCAATCCTCTCTCCTACAAATCTTATTATTTGGGTTGAGATATTGGTGTTTATGTCTTGCAGTGAAATTCCTCTCATTTCTTGTTTTCTTTCAGGGTTTTTGTTTTGATGGTTGTGTTATCATTGCAGAAAATAAAACTTCCGATGCATGCATGTATTTTTGTTAGTTTTGTGGTGGTATTCAGAGTATGTTTATTGTGTATATTAACTTTTGTATTACATATGTGTTTATTATCGTGCTTCTGTTGAAATTTGTGTTGTTTGTCTATTTATAAGAATGATTTTATGTTTTAGTTGATGTTTCCTCACATTACATGGTTTGTTTTCAAAAGTGTACAGAGAAATATAATGCTGAATATTTTAATCTTGTTTATGCGTTTAAGTTGGGTGCTATGTCCTGTTTGCACGTCCATTTTCTGTATCCCATTATGTTTGATTTGTTTAGTTTTTATTTAATTTCTGCTCCTTATTCTTGAAAGTTTTGAAGAATGTTTAATATTGATGACATGTTTGATGGAAAGAATAATGTGTCATCTGTGTACCGATTCAACTTCTTTTATCTAAGACTATTTATGAATGCTCTTTTACTGATAGAGTCTTGTCTTATGTTTTGAAGGGTGGGCGCTAGGACTATAGGGGAGATGATATTGAGCAGATATGTTTCACTGACAAATTGGTGAGGAAGCGTTCGATTATGAAATGTTTAACTTGTTTCACATAAATTAATTTAATCCAGTCTGCATAATGTTGGCTGACATTGATTACTGAACTGATTCATAGCACTTCGGGCAGACTCATAGGGGCTGTCTCCTCCAACAGATGTGGAAATGGCATGCATACTGATGGTTCCTGTTGCTTGCTGGTTAAACGCACTCCTCTCTCGGCCCTTCATGCAATTACTTATCACTTGGTTAGGAAGGTATGTGACAACCCTTTGTAAGCTTTTTCCTAGTCTAGAGATAGTATTGTTAATCTTGTTTTTTTGTCTTATGTGTATTATATTATATCCCTTATAAAAATGTGTGTGCTTGATGATGTTTCTGTTTTGCACACTGCACTGTTGATCTGTATGAACTATGGTATACATGAAAGTTTTGAGTTCTAGGGTTAGAGCTTTTGCAAGTATTTTGTAATCTATATGGAGTAGGGAATTGGTCTTTAATTCTTCATTTGTGTTTTTTGCTGTTTTCTTTGGGGATGTGTGTGATGTAGGACTGATTTAGACTGGGTGTTCATTGCATTGGTATGCTTTATTTAATACTATAAAACAGTGTCTAGTTTGTGAAAAATGTTGTGAATATTCCGGATTCAGACCGTCATGTCCTGGGGATTTGTTCATTTTCAGCATGTGTAGTAAAGACATGCATTCATAGGTCAGAAAGTCCAAAGGCTGTTGTAGTGTTTGTTTTGCTTTGAGCTTCTTAGTGTATATTAGAAAACTGTTTGTTGTCTTTATGTACATTTCTTCTGATGTGTATAATTTGGTGTCGAATTTGTGAAAAGTGTATGCAATTTATTCTTTTTCTGATATTGTTTTCTTGGTTTTGTCTTTAATCTCTCTTAATCGTCTACTACGTTGGATGTTGTGCTCAACTGCAAGGTATTGTTTGGTGAGTGTTTAACTTGCAACACTATTTAGTTTTGTCTTTTGTATGACTTCTTGGTAGGTCTGGTGTTTATGTTTAAGTTTGTCCTGGAGTATCTGTATTTGTAACACATGTGTGTGTATTTGCAAAAACAAATATTACTTTTCCTGAGATCTGTCTGTCATTTCATCTGTTTTAAAAATAAATATGTTCACAGTATTTGTATGGCTTTTTGATACAATATAATAAATAATATATATAATTGTGCTAAGTAAATCCAAATAATCTGAGATTTTCTGTTGGTGCTTTAGCAACATATTCTGTTACTAGTGTTGTTATTGTTTTCACATAATTTTGTTTTGTAGTAGGCACTGATTGAATTTCCAGTGGTGTGCTTGATTCTAGCCGGAAGCAAGTAAAGTTCAGAAACTCACTTGTTCTGTAAGCAGTGTGCTAAATTTCTTGCTCATGCTCACAATGAAGTGTCAGTTATTTTAACAATATTACCATTTTATAATATTAACATTGTCTTTAAATTGTTAATTTAATTTATCTTTTAATAAATTTTGTTGTCTGCTATCAACTCAGATGTTGATGCTCTACTATGCCATGAAGTCAGGCTACCCAAAATTTTCTCTCTCTGTCTTCCTCTGTCTCGTCTACCTTCGATTTTACCGGTTGTCACAATGTGTTCTATTTTATATATAGAATCTAATTAAGTATGGGGAGACGATGCAACCTTTTCTTTGTGCCTTTTGCACCTTAAACTAGTCTGATGTTTCATGAACTACTCTAATAGTTACTTGTTGGTCATGTTAAACACACACTATTTGAAGTTGGTCTCTTTTGGCCAATCTTCTGTGATCTATTTCCTGAAGTTGAAACTAGTTCTCTTCAGTCTGTTGTGAGTAGAGCTATGCAGTTTTGCAAGCAAGTTGTGCTTTGATATAAGTAGTTTTTTTTTTTACTATGTATTTACTACTTCTTTCTCTTCATGTCTCTCATCTAGAGCGTTTGTTTACTTCTCCATTGATTTGATTGTTGTATTCTTCATACCTCTGTTCAGAAAGAAGACTGCTAGAACTCCCTTCCTGCAACCACCGTGGTGGAATGAAATGATTGAAAAGGCATGGTTGGCAAAAGATCATGGCAGAGAGCCCAAAAGAAATGACCTGGAACTGTGTGTGATGTAGCTGAGAAGTATGTTGTCCGACACAGCAACTATTGATTTCAAAGAATTGGCCAGGGAAGCAAAGAGGGATTCATAGGAGGCTTTCATAACACAGATATGTGGTGATAAGTCACTACATCAATTCTGGCAGCTTCATCGCAAAATGAACAGGAGGACTACGACATATGAGTCTTTTCCTAATTTCCGTGACTCATCAGGGGCCCTATTGACAACAAATGCAGGAAAGGGGCTGGGGTTCTTTGTTGTTTTGTTTATCAAACAGTAAAGGGTGATACGGATGATCATCAGTATACGAAATGCTGTTGTACCTGAGGATTGGCTACATAGCTATGGGAAACATCCTAGACTGCTCAGCATCTACCGCATACTCTCCTTGCAAAATATATGTGGCAAATTACTGGAGAAGGTAGTGGACAGAAAGGTAATGCGCTACCTAGAGACAGAACACATCACCCCTGACACTTTGGGTAATTGGTTATTGGTTACTAAACTGACGTCATTGCACTCCGGGCAGACCCATAGGTGCTCAGTCTCCCCAACAGATATCGAAGAGTATGCATACTGATGGTTCCTGTGGCTCGCTGATTAAACACACCTCTCACTCTGCCTCTCAGGCATCCAGTTCGACTTGAACAACGGGTAACTCCAAACTGCTTAAATCGCTTGATCGATTTAACATCGATTTTAGTGTCCTCATCCAATAGAGAGTCGTGAAGAGACCGAAGAATATCCCCTTATCCATCTTCAACTCCCCAACAATCGATGCTGTTGATGCAAGCCTGTCCGCTCTCTCATTACCGTAAACACCCGCATGCCCAGGACAGTATATCCACGTAAGCTGCTGGAGGTTAGAAACTTCTATAGACGACATCCACTCATACCGAAACCTGCCCTTCTGGATCTTGTGAAGCATCGACTGAGAGTCAGATACAACAACTGCCCCAGTAAATGAAGTCCCAGAAATCCAATGGAGGGCAGCAGTAACGGCCTCAACCTCCATCCTCATACTAGAAGTAGTTGTCCTGTATGCCCCACTTCGCTCTACAACAACCCTACCATGCGCATTAGCCAAGAAACCCCAGCCGGATTTCTCACCACTTTGGGTAGCTATCGACCAATAAAATGACTTGGGAAATCGCTGGCACGTTAGCTTGTGATGTTTATGAGGGTTTACAGTCTAAGCAAGATACTGTCGCTGTGGACATTGAGGATGGGTATAACAAAGCTGATTTTTCAATCATGATACTCGCTTTGCTAAAATGTGGGATTAATCCTTGGCTGGTGAACTAGATAGCTGCTTCTTTGATGTAGACATTTGTAGACATTGACCGCTGCACTATGTCTAGGAACATGGCCGTCATACCCTACACTTATATGGCTAGGATTACCACAGGGTTCGCCACTATCACCTGTGTTATTTAACCTCTACGCAGCAAATTTAGCCAAAATACAGCCAACCGGATTGTGTCGAACATTGACATTTGCAGATGACATCATAATATTTAGGACTGGATCAGACAGACAAGAGATGGTTGAAGACATTTAGGAACCATTGCATACCATCTTGCTTTGGTGCAGGAAGACTCGCTCTCAGGTCAACCATGAGAAGACGTGCATGTTGTAGTGCTCTTTGAATAATTCTTCTTGTTTTCCCTCGAACACTCCATATCAATCACTTATTAAACCAATCTTTGTAGTTTGTATGTGATCTCAGCCAAACAGCGATTGTACGTTGTGCGAAGTTATGCGTCTATTGTGATTAGACCAGCACATCCGATTTAGTGCTAGCATTTTATTTACTATGGTAGCTTTCCTAGAACTGTGGGACGGATGGGTTTGCCACTTGGACGTCATCTTGCTAGAGAAGGATGATCGGCGTCCGAAAAGTATCGCCCTTAGCCAATGCTTGGGTTTGTACCAGTCAAGCCTTTGCATTATCGGCCTTACTTTTCTATCCACGGTGAGTTTGTTCCTGAGTAGGAGTATTCTCAGCCGTTTCGGGGCACATGTCGGCACTTGGAAATTTGCAATGTCTACTCTGCATTTTCCGTCCCAGGGAAACACTGAACTGGGGCTGCGCACATATATTTTAGAGAGTCGTTTCAATCGGCGTTAGCCACACAACTGAAATTTTTCGCTCGTTAACATCACCCACCTCAGTTCTTCCGGGGATGTTAGTTGTTAATGCAACAGTACCTTGCCCGGTTGTCCCAGGGAGGGCAGTTTTGTTAGGCACTAAAACGCAACTTTAGGACTTGCGCTTGGCCAACCTTACCCAGTAAATGTATCTGCGCTATGCCTTTGATACGGAGTTTGCCGCAATTTTTCCGTGTCGTAACGATAAGTTACAGTGTTTTAAGAGACACTTGCCGAAACTTGATTTATTACGTATCGTTCTCATTGTTTCTTGCCCCACAGCTAGCAATTTTGGTGCTGCCATTTGCTCCAAGGGAGTTGACATTCGTTCACAGACGACTCGTACCTATTTCTTACGTTTCAGCAACTATTTTGGCAACTTTTCATTGGACTTCAGCCAGGAGATGCATGAATTTTGTTCAGGGTTTTTGGACCTGCATTACTCTTCGATACTTGCCACTACCACTCCTGTAGCTCTCCACTACTGCTGTTCGCTACTACCACTACATGTAGCTCTCCCTTGATCCCACCCGCTTAGCCAGACATGATCCACTGTCTGTTTCCAGGGTTACCACGTGGAGGTGGGGTAGGATCTTGAATAGTGCCAGCTCACTAAACCTGGCGTGACTTTGTCCCTAGAACTGCGCCTTTTACCCCTGAATAATTCCATAGTCAGGGCTGACCTACCCGGAGGTCATCTTTAATGGACAGGCTATTGATCGCCGTGGCAGGCTGTGCTATCTTGGAATAACTTTTGATCGTAGTCTGTCTTTCAAACACTATGTTCGCCCGTGTGGTGCCGGGGCCCGCAAGGAAAGTAAAGAATAGTACCACTGCAACCTACAATACATGTCGTAAGAGGCGACTGATGTAGGTCCTACGGATGCTACCCTAGTAAATAAAAAGTAGCGCAGAAATCGGATGTACTGGTCTACTCGTAGGCGCATAACTGGCACAACGTACAATCACTCTTAAGCTCAGATCACATATAAATCACACAGAGTGGTTGACAAGTGGTCGATGTGGAGCGTTCGAAGAAGGAGAAACACCATGTTGAACAAAAGATACAACGTTGCAAACGTGGTCTTGCAGCTTTCAAGGTTATATTAGCCGCACATATTGAACAGAGACTGCTTTTCCTTCTGTTTCAGCAACTGGTTATGTCCGTTGTAGATTACGGACTTGGCATCGTCACGTCACAATGTGAAATACTCGAACGTATTCAGAATGAAGGCATGGGTATAGTCCTGGGCTGCACTAGAGATACTCCCATTGTAAAGATGTGTTATATGTTTGGCCTTCTGTCACTACGCTCCTGTCATGCAATTGCCCAAACCGAAGCATATGCGGGTTACTATGGATAATTGACATCCACTGCACAAGAATATTAACCCTTTAGCTGCTAAGGACGTATATATACGTTTTTCCCAATCACTTCTAAAGACGCATTAACTCGTCAGTTATTATCTCTCCTCTTTGGGCTAAAGACTTGTTAACACGTTATACATTGCTACTGTCACTGCTATAGGCGGACATTCATGTTTGTGACCTAGAAACAAAGAGTAGCTATTTTTAGTTCAACCTTCAGAAAGTATGTAGCAGCGAAAGTGTTAATGTCGTTACGGGCACGAGAATCAAGCCTGGCATGTTGTGGATGGCTCAGACCGAGAGAACAATTGGCCAGGTGACCACCGCTGCGACCATACCAAGAGGGGAAGAATTAATCCCAATAGATGTTAGCCTGGCCAACTATTGCATCTGGATCATTAAGATTGGAAGAGAATGTAGAGATTGGGGCAACATGAAGGCGGAACCCGTAATTAAGCAGCTGATAGAAGATAATGCAAGTTATGATGATGTTGTTTATACTAATGGGTCTCTGCAGCGTGGTGAGAAGTCAGGCTGTCGTTTCTTGGCTAGCACGCATCGTAGGTTTTTTTTTTGCAGAGCGAAGTAGAGCATACAGAACAACTATTTCTAGTATGAAGATAGAGGTTGATGCCTTTACTGCTGCCCTCCATTGGCTATTTTGGTACTCTGTTTAGTGGGGCCGTTGTTGTTTCTGACTCGCAGTCGATGCTTCGGAAGATCCAGAATGGCATGTTTTGGTATGAATGGATGTCGCCTTTAGAGGTTTCCAACCTAGAGGCTCGCGTGTATCTACTGTCCTGATCATGCGGGTGTTTGCGGCAACAAGAGAGCGGACATACTGGCATCGATTGTTGTGGAATTTAGGACGAATAACGGGAAAGTTCTTCGGTCTCTTGGTAACCTAATGTTGGATGAGTATACTAAAATTGATGTTGATTCTATCCAGCAATTTAAGGAGTTTAGAATTACACGTTGTATAAGCAGAGAGAGAAGTGTGTTTAACCAACGAGCCTCAGGAACAATATGTATGCATATCCTTCGATATCTGCTGGGGAATACTGAGAAACTACGGGCCTGCACGTAGTGCTCTAACGTCAGTACAGTAACCAATAACCAAAGTATACCATGTTGTCATGTAGACTTATTTATGGTTGTGAAAAATGACGTACCAGGAGACACTCCAAAACATAGCCCACATACAGTGCCATCGAAGACTTTTTTTTTACATATGGTGACATATAACATATTCGTAAGATGAAAACATTACAATTATTACAACACTAATCTTCATGCTCGGTCGTCGTAGACTGTGATTGAGGGGATACATTAGGAAGATGTATGATGTATGGAAAATTGCAGACGGGTAAGAAATCTTGGATTTGCAGTGCACGGAGGTAAAGAGGTGTCTGAATAGACACATCAGAACACAAGGTGGCAACAATCTCACTGGATTCCCATGCAAATACTGTGGAAGACTTTTCCTGATGCAGATTGATCTTGCTATATAGCCAAAGTGCGTCATTGTTATAGACTATCGTTTTTAACCCTTTGGTGCACAACTTACACGCCGTCGTCTGCAAAGTCAGAAAGGTATCAACATATACGAAAAAGCATGTTTGTAATGGGAAGATTGTAGCCGAACACAACTTCATGAACCGATGTCTTATTATTGTGTCGGCACAATACTTTCCAAGACAGTAGTTCCTAAAAAAAAAGTGAGCGATGCATTTTTTAGATTCAGCCCTTCTGTTGAAGTCTGTAGTATCAGGTATTTTTCTTGTGGATTCTTTCAATAAGCGAGTTTAATTGGCTGTCGAACATACCCTTTTCATTCTTGGTGGCTGTAAGTAGTGGGGCGTGCACACTGATAAGGTTGACAATTGAAGTGGATGTATGGTCGAGAGTCGGAAAGATACAAGTCGTTTTGTGCTATTTTGGTATGATCCTGGCGTATATATAGCAGCGTTCTCTAACATACTCCTTGTTTTTTAATGTGTGTATTTATGTGTGATTAGTAAAGCGCTACCTACTACATTACATTCCTGCATATTTTCTTGCAGAATGAATAACAGAGAAATAATGAATAGAAATGTTATTGCTTGCATGTGTAATACATCATATTTCTTATGGGAGAGGGAGGGAGGAAGCAGGAGTTTGTTGATAAGAGGTGATGTTAAAAAACTACATATTCTTTTAGTACAGTGATTCTCAACCTTATTCAGCTGGCGTTTCCACTTGAAGATGAGGAAAGACTTCCACGCAGCATCTCCTTTTTTCGTAATTTTCCCCGCCAAATTAACTTTAATTTCCAAAGATCAAACGAATTTGTTTTCTCACTCCAAGCGTTATAACAACACTGTCCTATAAAAACAATAACGCTGGTGTTGAGAAATGTAAACATTAAACATACTATTTTTTTACTACAAATTAAACACTTTGAACTTACAGTTTTAATTTTTTTTTTAACTACAAATTAGTATAAAATCTTATAAAAACACAAAATTCAATCAATTGTGTAAAACGTTTGACGCCTTCCCTGATGTTACGCTACAATTCCCTGTGTAGTCGCGCCAACCAGGTTGAGAGCCCCTGCTTTAGTACGATATATCCGTTATATATATATAAATATATATATCTCTCGATACACTATAATACAAACAGTACAACTATACAGCCAGAGGCGGCCTAGCATTAAGGGCCAGTGGGGTTCGGCCTAACAGAAAATATTGAGTAACCTGTACTCATTATTTTAGACATTATTTGTTCATAATTATTACTTTCAACGAGAGACTGATTTGCTTTGAAAGTTGATATATAACGCTAAAATATCATACACAGTCTGAAATTTGAAATTCATAATCTTTTACCCCTAATTAGTATACGCCCCTGGTCATTAAGGGCCAGTAAGAACCGGTCCTACCAAACCAAAAAGAATTAACGTGTACGTATTATTTTAGAAATTATTTTTTCCTAATTATTCCTTTTAACTTGACACTGATTAGCTTTGAAAGTGGAATATATAACACTAAAATATAAATATTATATCAGAATAATATAACAATCCCGTTATTTATATAATATATCCTTATTAAAAAATATTATATATTCTATAGTTCATCATTTTGCCTCTAATACTTCAATTCAAGCATTGTGCCGTGCACTATTTCTGGGGTTAGTTTACAAGATCCTATATAAGATGTAACATTGCGACTTCTGACCTTTGATCGCTATTGCAATGATAATTTCCAAAACAATGCCATTTTCATTGAGCCGGAAGATATATTCATTCTTACGCGGCCAAACTACTTCCCAGATAAACGAGGACTCTAGCTCAAATAGTCCGTTTAATTATCGATTGAATCCCCAATTTTATAAAACAGATTAGTATAAAATTATAGAAAATAATAGTACAAAATAACAAACAATCTTATAATAAGATTAGTTTTATGGAATTGTCCTTTGCATTAATACATCTTGTCTACAGCAACAAATACATTCGTGACCTTTGAGCTTGATTCTCCTGTACGTCCGCTATCATTGAACTCTGACCGGTCGACTGACGTGACTTGATCTAGGTTAGCTAGTTTACCCTTTTTAATGGCGAAACATGTAAAAACAAAGTACTGTAGTTTTACAAATTACAAAAATAATGACAATATACAGCAACGTTTCGACCAACAAGGCCTTTATCAAGTAAACGAACAACAGGAGTGACGAATTAAAAAAACCACTAACATATGGACAACTACGTACGGAGTCATAATGGCAATATTTTCGATGCCCTGATCACATTCACAAGTTTGTAGTTTGTTGTCATGTGGGTGCTGCATTTTCAATTTGCGTTGCAGACAAGTTTTTTTAAAAAATATTCTCTATGTGCTCCTGTCGTTTGATGTGTTCAAAATATTTAATTGTCCTTGATTTTATATTATTTAATAGCCAACTCTCTTTAATATCGAGCTGTTACAGAACAGAAGCGTTTGTTTTTTCCCTAAAAGGGGTAATGGGATCTAAGGCCCATACGGACAGGTAGTGACATAACGTCGCGCCAGGATTAGGGAGCTGGCACTAACCAAGATCCTACCCCACCTCCGCGTGGTGACCCTGGAAACAGACAACGGTTCCTGTCTGGTTAAGCGGGTAGGGATCAATGGAGAGCTACTCTGGTATAAGTAGTTATGCAGACACAGTTACATTGGATGAGATCCGCTCGCAACTCAGACGAGCAGAATCCCAGAGTGACTATTAATGCACATCTCTCCCGGCCGATGGAAAAAGCTGAACAAATAAACATAAAGGGATGAAAGGTGCACCCAGAGAGGAGACTAGGCCCATATGGGACGAAACTCGGAGCCACAAGGTGGGAGCTCGAATTGAGTTGCGTGTCATGACAGTCTCAAGTCATAGTTAATGTGAGCACGGTGAGAAAACACGGTGAGCAGGCACCAAAGTAGAGCGAACACGCATACAAACACAGGGAGCCCACCGGTGGAGACAGACAAGCACGGTACTGATGAAAAAGCGACGAAAAGGCGTGGCAAACGTAGGGGTGAGCAGACGCCCCAATTGTGCAGAAAAACTGGAAAGCCCAGCAGAAGCTTGAATCCAGTGCAAACGTTCCTACCGAATGGTGATAAACTGTGCACTGTACACAGTGAGATATAAATGAGTAACGTATCGCCCAGTAGAACAATGTGAGCACAAGTGACGGGAAAGAAAGGGACTTGCCCAGTCGGTGGACGAGGACACAAGCAGAAATGGGCGAATGGGCACAAAAAGAAACGTGAGGTGGCGAGCCTCGAAGATGGGGTCTCCATCCAGAGAGCAATAACCGCGTTTCCACTGCAGATAACTACTACTGCCTTGTAGTTGATTGGGGACAATCAAAGGATAGTGGAGCAAACCGTACAC
Source organism: Arion vulgaris (assembly GCA_020796225.1). NCBI lineage: Eukaryota > Metazoa > Mollusca > Gastropoda > Stylommatophora > Arionidae > Arion > Arion vulgaris. Next base: position 36,808,049 of record CM036757.1, on the reverse strand, counting down.
AAAACTTGACGACAGGCAAACCAAGCAGTCCAAAAAAAGACTGGTAAACTGGGCAGATGACGCTCAACAACCCGGGATAGAAGGTTGTCTAAGGGTAGCTACCCTAAAAGAAAAAACAACCTGCTGCCTTGCAGGTCGGCTGGGGACAGCCCGAGACGACGGAGAGCGAACCCAGTAAACGCTGTCTAAAACCGGACACATCACCGAAGGATAAGCACCAGAGCTCCAAATGACGCTATACACCCATGCTAAGGCTGCATGAATCAGATTTTCACATGAAAGCAGAATTTATGGGAAATCTGGTACATCAGTCTAAGCGGTGATCGCCGCAAAGAGAGAGAGGAAATAAAGAGAGAGAGAGGGGTGGGGGAATAACTTTCCTGAATAGACAAGAAATAGTAAATACTTTTAAAAACCCAATTTTTCCGAAATTTTTGCCGGCCCCACCAAAAAAATGACCACGAGCTGCCACTGTATACAGCCGCTAATCATAACTGATATAACTAAGTAATTAAATGTTTAAAAAGAAAACAAAAGATGGAATATTCTCAAATGTTCTTAGTCCTTTTCCCTAGACATGAAAATGGTAGATCAAGAAAAAAAAAGGTCGCCATATGTTTATATCTAACCAAATATGAATCTATATTTTTCGTTTTAGCTAAAGTCACCGTTTTATAATAGTTAACACAGTAGGTCTACTAAAGAATGGCGCTAATCTTGGTTTTGATTTCGATAATTCAGGATGAATGTTGTGTCGATTTAATGTTGAGAATGTTTTATGATAAAAAATTAATGCCATTGCTTAGCAGCGTAGGAATTTACTTGTGTACACTCTTTTTATATGTGGGTATTTGTAGATTAAAGTTTTTTTTGGTAGTGTAGAATTCTTTTAGAAATAGTCCAGGGTCTTTTTTTGGGCTGTAAATGTACACACATTATTTAATGCAGTAAAAACGAATACAACCTCCCCGTGAACTGACTCGTCAAGAAAGACCAAGTGGGTTGGTTGCGCGCGACGAGTTTTATCAGCGATGTACAAATCTAGAGAAGCAGCACTATTCTCAAAAGTAAGTCTGCATATGTTATTTACAAACGTTTTCGTCTGTTTCATAACAGCTTCGGTGCTTGGTTCTCACTTATGGAATAGCTCATTCAAGTGGATATCACTGTTATCATCCTTACCGCGTTTGTTCTTATATTGACATCATTATTTACGGGCTTAATTACTTACAAAATTGTTAATTATACTCTCACTAATATTGCTTCATGTTCGAATTTGTTTTAATTGTTTATGCTATTAATACCTTCAGTGCAGGAATAAGACCATCACTGGCTCTAGACAAGTGCGATATCTTGAGATCACTTTTCTATCTAGTGAAAGCTAAATCACTTATCTATTGAAAGGTAACACTAGTGAAACTATAAATAAATATAGTATATAAATGTGTTTATTAGTAATACTACAAAATATCAAAGGATAACAAAGAAACTGCAGTTATAACAATGGTTCTCTCGATTTTCTAAAAATACACATCTTTGATTAGTTCTTAGAAATATATATATATTTTTTTTTATTTTGTATCCGATCCAGAAGCACTTGAGCTGAAAGCTCTTCGGCTCGGTGTCATGAACATCGTAAATCTGGGGAACCTGTAGCTTTTCTGCCAGTCCGCGGAGTTGAACCCGCACTTACAGAGGACTAGTCACCCGTAGTCCAACGCGCTACGAACACGCTGAGCACGCGGGCATATATATATATATATATATATATATATATATACAAATAATTATTCTCTAGTAAGTTTTATGCTCTAGGCCCGAAATTACTGTCTAAAAGACAATCCGCCACTGACTATCTTCCTATTTTAGGAAACTGAACATAAATAAACATTTAATCATATTGCAATACAACATACTTAATCAATTAGATCTCTCTCTCGATCTCTCTCTTTCTCTATTACCTTTTCTTCTTCTTCTCTCGTACGCCCGCTGTTAATTCAGGCGGAAAGTCATGACGACTGGTATTGTGCTTCTGACTGATTTTTGCGTGAGACCTATATTACCCTTTTACAGGCATCCCTCAACCACATGGACAGCCTGGTCGACTTCCGAGGTACTTGAAGTTTAGATCCTTCAAGTTTGATCGTTGCAGGAGACCTGTTGTCCTTGTAACTCTTTCTCGGACAGAGTTAGTGAAGGCAGAACGGATGACTTCTCTATCGGCTTTCCTGCCTTTGGTGAGGTCGTTCCGAACGCATCGTAAGATAAGCACTCTTTAATGATCTTTTAGTGCCGTAAATTTGGGCGTGGATCTATGCCAAAAAGCATTAGCTTATTTTGCGCTGACTGGGTGAGGTCGCCTCGGTTTAGGAGCATTCTCGACCCTTCTAGGGCTAGGTACAGGAACTGTCACCTTTCTTGTATTCATTGCTCTTGTACGATCATTTTTTGCCGTATATTTGGGCTTCTTGATCTTCGCCAAAGAGCATGTCTACAATATGCTCTCTTTCTGACTATTTGAGATCCACTCGGATTAGGAACATTCTCAGTCATTAGAAACGCATGCGCTTTGTCAAACAAATGATCATATGTTGGCGGTATGCTTAGCCTTTATGTGATCTGAGCCATGGTGTTTGGACGTCATCTGTGTAGGAAGATTGGCGTCCGAAAAATATTGCCCTTAGCCAATGTTTTGATTTGTACCAGTCAAGCCTTTGCATTATCGGCCTTACTTTTCTATCCACTGTGAGTTTGTTCCGAGTAGGAGTATTCTCACCCGTTTCGGGGCGCATGTCGGCACTTGGTAATTTGCAAGGGTTTACTCTGCATTTTCCATGTCCCCGGGAAACACTAGACTGGGACTACGCACAGATATAGAACAGACATAGTAGAAGGTTGTTTCAATCGGCGCTAGCAACGCAACTGAAATTTTACGCTCGCCAACATCACCCACCTCAGTTCTTCCGGGGATGCTAGTTGTTTATGCAACAGTACCTTGCCCGGTTGTCCCAGGAAGGGCAGTTTCGTTAGGCACTAAAACGCAACTTTAGGGTTTGCGCTCGGTAAACTTTACCCAATAGGTTTATCTGCACTTGGCCCCTTGTACGGAGTTTACCGCAATCTTCTCATATGTCGACACGATGCGTTGCTGTGTTTTTCCTAGACACTTGCCAAAACCTTTGATTTGTAATGGATTCAAGCCTCTGCTGGGCTTTCCAGTTTTCACTGCTCATCTGGGTTGGCCGCTCACCCCTACGTTTGCCGCGCCTTCCCGTCGCTTCATCGCCAGCGCCTTGCGTATCTGCCCCTCCTTTGGGCTCGCCTGTGTATCGTCCGTATGCGCGTTCGCTCCTCTTCTGTGCCTGTGCCACCGTGTTTATCACCGTGCTCACATTTACCGTGCCTCGAGACTACAATGATACGCAGCTCGACTCGGGCGCAGTGCTCCGAGTTTCGCGCCTGTGTGCCTACAACTCTGCTTTGGATGCACCTCTCATGCCTTTATGTTCATTTTCGTACTTATGGATTCTTGCCCCGTAGGTGGCAATTTTGGTGCGGTCATTTGCTCCAGGGAAGTTAGCATTCGTTCGCTGACGACACGTACACTGCTGTTTTCTTACGTTTCTGCAAAATTCGGGTAATTTTTTATCGAACATCGGCCAGGAGATGCATGCATTTTGGTCAGGGATTTTTGGCACTTCATTTGCTTTTCCGTGCTTGCACTACTACCACTACATGTAGCTCTCCCTCGATCCCTGCCCGCATAGCCAGACCGGAACCAGTGTCTGTTTAAAGGGTTACCACGAGGAGTTGGGGCAGGATCTTCATTAGTTCCAGCTCAGTAATCCTGACGCGGCGTTAACCCCATGCGCCTTTGACCCCTATTGCCTTTTGAACACCGATTGGGGAATAGACCGAGTCTTACTATCTTTAGCAATCTCTTGCAGCCCTTCCAGCTCTTCTGTATTTATCTAATAATTGCCTCCAAATCTTTTATCCATGTATTTCTAGGTTTCCCTCTCTTTCGCTTTCCATGTGGGTTCCAGGAAGGGCACTTCTTGTTATATTCCCTCGGTTTTCTCAAAGTTCGTCCTATTCGGCATCTTTTTTCTTCACCTCTTGGTTCACAGAGATATGTTCTGTTCTCTCCATAAGCTCCTAATTTGTGACCCAATCATACCATCCCAGTCCTTCTATTCTGACAGACACCAATTGACGAATGTTTGCACTTTATGCGTTATTATTTTAGTCATTCTAGATGTTTCTAACCAGTACAGCAGAACTGTTTTAACATTGGAGTTAAATATTCGAATTTTGATTCTATATTAAATTTCTTTAGATTTACATACATTTCATAGCGCGATGGAAGATCCGCTTGCTTCATGTATTTTTATTCTGACATTTCCATCTATTCCTCCCTCTTTGTCTACATTGCTGCCAAAGTATGTGTATGATTCTACTTCTTTAATTGGGGTTTCACACACGGAGATAGGGTTGTAGTTTGCTTAGTTAATTCTCATCAGCTTTGTCTTTCCCTTGTGAATGTTTAGCTATAGTAGTTGTGACTTCCGATAAGTGTGTTTTAGTTCATCCTGCATCTGGTTATGTGCTTGGGCTAAGGGCTATATCATCAACGAAATAAAGATCCTCCAGCTGCTCTGTCAGAGTCCATTGAATTTTATTTCCAGTGATACTTACTGCTTTCATAATCCAGTTTATAGTCAGTAAGAACAACAATGCTGGTAGAGCTCCTGTCGTAATCCTGCTCCTATTTCAAAAGTGTCAGTTTTCCTCGTAAAAAACTAACCAATTCATTTGCATATATGGTGCCTCTGTTAGGTTAATCATTTTATGTTGGATCTAATATATAGTGTCTCACCAATTTCCAAATGGTTTTCCTATCGATGCTGTCGCAGGCCTTCTCATAATCCACAAATCAAATATAGATCGATGACTTCCAATCGATAATTTGCTGTATTATTATGTCTAATGTGGCTATCTGGTCAAAGCAGGTTCTTATTTTTCCTTTTCTCTAATCCTGTTTTGCGTCAGGATAAGAAGAGATTTCTGAAACGGACTTTTGTGTGTGCTTCATAAAATGTTTTTCACCGCCTGTTTTTTCTGAGGTCTACCTTTTGCATGGACAGCCCTTTTCCTTGTATCCACTTTATCGGAGTAACATTGCTCTTTGAGGCGAACTGTCTGTAGGTAATCTGCTTATATGGCCGAACCATTTGTTGTTGTTTCTTGAAGAAATGCAGTACTATTTTACTATTCAGATGTTATACCCACTTTTTTCCTGATATCTACATTTCGAAACCGGTCTCTTCCCAGCATTCTGCGTAGATACGTCAGCTCTGTGCTGGTTAGTTTTCTTTAATCGTTTGATGTTCACGTCCATGTTTGACACTGATAGCATAATATTGGGAGAAAGATTGTGTTGTATAATGCTCATTGCTTTTGGTGATATGTTTGCATTAACAAATATAGCGCAGGATCTATTTGGTCGAAAGCCTGCCTATTCATCTCTTAGTTTTATGTCTATGGCATCTCTCAATCTCTCTTGGATGATCCTGCTTAGTATTTTCCCTGCAACTGACGGCAACATTATTCCCTTTTCCACGCCCCTGGAGGCCCCCTTTCTTTGGTAGCATCCCTAGGTATCCTTATTTCCAATAGGCCGGTATTCCTCCGGTCGCCCAGATTCTGCTAAGTAATTTGTGCAATAATTATGTAGAGGTATTTATATTGACTTCAACAGCCTCTAGTAGACTGTTTGGACCCACCGCTCTCTCAAAGCTATGGTCTAATAGTCTACATATATAGCTATGTTAGATTAATGTTACATACAATATAGTTAATCAATGAGATATAGACTTCACCTGGTCTACAATGTGTGTTCTGAGACTGGCTCTGCATCCAGCAGGGTTGGGATTGACTAGTAGTGGGGACAAGTGAAAATTAGCCTGCCGATGACCCTCGAAATATACACGTAAACACCACTCCCAGTGGTATAGACCGGGAAACTTTGACCGCTAGGTCAAATGCTAACGGGGCTCTGGACTCCTCTAGGTCAAGTTTTTTAACTGTCCAATGGCAAGTAAATTCGACAAAAATCTCGGAGCAGGTCTGGCTCCTAAACTTGTGATATGGAGTCCAATGCTGAGTGGGTTTACTCTAATTTCAAAGAACCAGACTCCCAGCTATGGAAAAATAGCCCCACTACCTGTGGGGACCTTGGTGAGGCAAAAGATATGGAGTAAAGCCAAACTGAAATCCGTAGTGGAGCCCCTAAGTCAGGCAGGCATCATACAACGTAACTAATACCAGCGGTCGTGATTACACTCTTCTGAACTCTATTAGCTGAATCGAGAAGAGTTAGTTGACGCTTGGGCAACTTACCGTACAAATTTCCATGCATCACGGAGAGGCCACTTCGTAATCGACTTTGTTGTCCAAACCAACGCTGATGACAACAGTTACGGGTTATAAGCCCAGCTTAATTGGCAACTGTATGGTAGCATGACGTGGATCACATATGCCAGACAAGAACATCGCCTTAACACATTCCGCATGCGCTGTCTAAGGCGAAAATACAACATACAATGGCAAGACCACATATTTAGTATGGAAGTCCTGGAATTTCAAGCATGTAGATCTTGAGTCAGCGAGGTCTGGTATGGTTGGAACATGTGTGCTTCATGAGCGATGTTAGTATCCCAGATTACATTCTACATAGCCAACTCGCAACTGGTGCTAGACATCATGGGCGCAAATTACTACGCTTCATTGACACCATCAAGCGTGATCTAACTTCATGCAGCATATACAATGAAAACAGGGAGAGGTTGGCCAGAGACAGGCAGGCATGGCGAGAGACAGTGAGGGATGAGTCAAAAAGAAAAGAAGCGAAACGTAATCGCATATGGAAGCAAAAGGGAGTGCTGAGAGAGACCATTCTCTGCATCAGCCCCCATCACAAGTTTAAATGCAGCAACTGTGACAAGGATTGCCACTCTATAATAGTCCATTACGATCACAACAGCCATTGTGATTCAGCACAGAATAAACTACGTGACACAAAACATGTTGTCGCCTGAGACAAAGACTCCGATGGTAATGACAAATCTACAATTATTGCTATGCTGCAATTATTTTACATACTTCATAGTTAATCACTGAAATAGTTAAGCACAGAAGTTCTTAACCTGTGGTCCACATACCCCTTGGGTCCACGAGATATCACATGGTTTAAAATTCTAAAAATATGTTTTAACATTTAACATACCAATTAAACAAACGTTCCGGTGGAAATGTGAACGAGTCAGACAGATGAACAAACACCAGAATTAGACTGACGTCCATGAACACGTACATCAAAATAGGACAGATGTTCCTGATCACAGACTTCTGAATACATCAGATAACTGGCCACTAAGCTAAATATCAAAGGGTGCGGACAAATAGTATCTAAAATACTCGATAGAACAAAATGAAAGATAGATAGAAGTTTCCCATGATCGGAGAAATCGGAGCCAGCGACCTGATTGATTGTGTGACAATATTAGTTAGATGTTTAGAAGAATGAAATTCGGTAAGTAATTGGCTGAGACGATCTTGAGAAAGACATGATAAATAACATCGAGTTGAATTCCACTTCAATACATTTTGGCTGAGCCATGGTTGGTTGAATTAGAAATTTATTTATAACTGATAATGGTGAAGATGCAGCATGATAATGCAGCTTAAAAGGGTTTATCACATATAAAGACACGGATTAGTTAAAATACGTTAGAATTGGTACATGAGGAGTATGGACAATTTATGGAAAGCTTACTGGACTTATAGAACAAGTTAAGGAAATAATTCAGTCGGTGACTTGGTACCATTGCTGTATACAACAAAAGGCATTAGTTAATAAGAAGGTAGCTGAATAAATAAAACAAACCTTAAGTGATTCAGTTAAAATTGTCAATTACACAAAGCAAATTACTTAGTTAAGAATTTTTGAGCAGCGTGGAGAGTGAACATCCTCAACATTTGCTAAACGTTGGCTGCTATCACGAGCTAAAGTTTTGTCTCATGTTTTGGAAATTGATAGACGTGATAATAATATTACTCACACAGAGAGATCAATTTCTCTCAGCTATCGCTTGACAGATTTGTTCTGGTTAGTAAACATAGCTTATTTATCATATATTTTAACATTTGAACATATTTTAACATTTGAACATCCTCAACTTTAATTTGCAAGGAGAAGTTAAGTTTTCAATTTGAGACAAGATCGAAGCAATGATTAAAAAGTTGAAAGTGTGGCAGCATCACCCATTGAACAGAAAATAGGAGCTATGTTTCAACTTTGCAACTTCTGTTGGCTTCACAACGAAGAGTTTTCTAAGGAGGACGACATACCATTTATCACACGACATTTTACATACTCGTATTTGCAACAGTTTTAGAAAATATCTCCCTGTTCCTGACACAAGCAAAAGTTAGAATAGAGATCTATTTCCAGTTAATATGTATGTATTAGTAGAGAGACAGGCAACGGTAGAGATAGACAAAATCATAGGGATCCATGTATAGAGTTCCGAAATTTCAGTAATAAAATTTCTAGTCGCACTTACACAGATTTTCCTCAACTAGCGAAAAGTACAAATGCATTTTGCAGCGACATAATAATAATTCCTCGCGTACCGTTATACTTTACGTAGGACTTGCAAGCAATTTCTGCATTCCACTTTGTCCTGGGCAACTCGCTCAATCTCCTCCATGGAACCGACACCGATATTTCTTGCCTCGCTCAGCGAAATTCGTTTCAGTGTCTCCCTAGGTCGTAACGAAATGACTGTGTGAAAAATCATTCCCTGGTCTCATTTATCTTAAAATTAAATATAGAAAATGTTGGGAAAATTTAGACTACAATCTTCACCTATTAACCCCTATCTAGTAAGGCTTGTAATTGAAATGCAGCACCAATCATCTCATTAAATAAAATCAACAGTTTATTTAGTATTTACAATCAATTTTGACACTAAAGTAGAACTTCGTCTACTAAACAACAGGAAACATGATTTATCACTGCAAAAAATGCTCGGTAAAACCTGATTCAGAATAACATATTTTGGATAAATGTCATGTAAAGGAAACATTAGTCAGCATCGAATCGACTTCACATATGAATACTGCCAACTTTTATTCAAAAATTATTTGTGCTTAACCAACAAGTGACGCTTTTCTAGGAGGTGTAAATAAAAATTTATAATAAAAAAAACCCAAAAATAATGCTAGTATTATGAGCTGGAAATGTGAATTCATTCATTCATACTGATCGGTAAGAGAGCATTTTATTTTCATGTATTATATATTCTTGTTTATTAACAACATATTAACATTTTCTAGTGATCATTTTGTAGTAGCCATTGATTATTACTGTAAACACCATATTGAACAGACGATACAACGGTGCAAGCGTGGTCTTGCGGCTCTCAAAGTTATGGTGGCCGCACACATTGAGCAGAGACTACTTGCCATTTTGTTCGATCGACTGGTAATGTCAGTGGTAGATTACGGACTCGGAATTATTACGATATCAAGATCACAATGTGAACGACTCGAACGGGTTCAGAATGAAGGTATGCGTATAGTTCTGGGCTGCACTAGAGATACCCCATTGTGAAGATGAGATATATGCTTGGCCTTCTGTCACTAATCTCCCGTCATGCAATCGCCCAAACCAAGGCCTATATGCGGGTTACTTCGGATAAGAGACATCCACTTCACAAGAACACTAATGATGTTAAGGGCACGAGAATCAAGCGTGGCATGTCGTGGATGGCCCAGGCTGAGAGAACAATTGGCCATGTGACTACGGTTGCGACTCTACCAAAAGAGGAAGAATGGATCCCAACAGATGGTAGCATGATGAACTATCTCAACGTTATCATTACTCTTGGAAGAGAATGTAGAGATTGGGGCAACATGAAGGCTGATCTCGCAGTTAAGCAGCTGATAGAAGATAATGCAAGGGATGATGCTGTTGTTGTATATACCGATAGGTCGGTTCAACGTGATGAGAAGTCCGGCTGGGGTTTCTTGGCTAATGCGCATGGTAGGGTTGTTGCAGAGCGAAGTGGGGCATACAGGACAACTACTTCTAGTATGAGGATGGAGGTGGAGGCCGTTACTGCTGCCCTCCATTGGATTTCTGGGACTTCATTTACTGGGGCAGTTGTTGTATCTGACTCTCAGTCGATGCTTCACAAGATCCAGAAGGGCAGGTTTCGGTATGAGTGGATGTCGTCTATAGAAGTTTCTAACCTCCAGCGGCTTACGTGGATATACTGTCCTGGGCATGCGGGTGTTTACGGTAATGAGAGAGCGGACAGGCTTGCATCAACAGCATCGATTGTTGGGGAGTTGAAGATGGATAAGGGGATATTCTTCGGTCTCTTCGAGACTCTCTGTTGGATGAGGACACTAAAATCGATGTTGAATCGATCAAGCGATTTAAGCAGTTTGGAGTTACCCGTTGTTCAAGTCGAACTGGATGCCAGAGAGCAGAGTGAGAGGTGTGTTTAATCAGCGAGCCACAGGAACCATCAGTATGCATACTCTTCGATATCTGTTGGGGAGACTGAGCACCTATGGGTCTGCCCGGAGTGCAATGACGTCAGTTTAGTAACCAATAACCAATACTATTACTGTAAACACACATATAAATAATAGTTAGTTAGTTAGACTTTCCTCTTGGGCCTGTGGGCGGCGCATAGGGCAGAGGTCATAGCTCTCCATGTTTCACGGTTCGTTGCTATCTGTTTTAGGTCTTTAATGTTTGCTAAGCCCATCATTGAGCCTTCTCTGATGATGGTTCTACGCAGAGTCTCTCTTGGTCTTCCTCGTTTTCTTTTCCCTCTGGTGTCCATATGAGGGATTGGTAAGGAGTCTTCTCTCATCCATTCTAAGTGTGTGGCCGATGTATAAATAATAGTATTAATAATGAATTCTTTTTTATTTGAACATTTTTTATAAAAGGAGTATTTTGAAGCAGCCCTTCAAAAATACAAAGAACATTTAAAGGTAGTCCGCAGTAAGGAGTAAGGTTAATAACTGCTGGTTTACAACTACTTCTGTGTTAGAATCATATCGGAAGCGCCTCCCTAGACACGTCGAGGCATACGAACGGAGGCGCAACGTCTAGATGTTGTTGGCTAAGACTAAACACATCACAAAGAGTGATTAATATGGTCGATAAGAACGAACACAAACAAAGAAACAAACACATAATCATATTATTTCAATGAATTATGTACCATCTTCGTATAGAAGGCTGGCTGTCCAACATGTTCCATCCTTTGCTCTGCCGATACGCTCTGCTAGACGTTTACTAGCCCACCTCCTGCTATTTCCCTCCCAAATGTATCACTGTCTATCCTTTGCTCTCATACCTTCTTCCTCACCTTCTAAGTAAGTACCGCTCTTGACTACACCGTCTCTCATTGCTAACATTCTGAGATCCTAACGACATATTTGGTCTTAAACATAATCAAAACGTCATACCCAGAACCTGGACGAGTCCAGTCTGTACTACACAATTGCCATGCTGACCAACTTCCTTTTGGCACGATTCTCATAGTATTTGGGACCTCTTCAAACTCAAAAATTAGATTAGGTCGTAACCTAAAATTCAAACTGTTCTGTATGTCAGTTAGTAAAGCTGTTTAATCAGTTCTGTACGTCAGTTAGTAAAACTGTTTAATCAGTTCTGTACGTCAGTTAGTAAAACTGTTTAATCAGTTCTGTACGTCAGTTAGTAAAACTGTTTAATCAGTTCTGTACGTCAGTTAGTAAAACTGTTTAATCAGTTCTGTACGTCAGTTAGTAAAACTGTTTAATCAGTTATGTACGTCAGTTAGTAAAACTGTTTAATCAGTTCTGTACGTCAGTTAGTAAAACTGTTTAATCAGTTCTGTACGTCAGTTAGTAAAACTGTTTAATCAGTTCTGTACGTCAATTAGTAAAACTGTTTAATCAGTTCTGTACGTCAGTTAGTAAAACTGTTTAATCAGTTCTGTACGTCAATTAGTAAAACTGTTTAATCAGTTATGTACGTCAGTTAGTAAAACTGTTTAATCAGTTCTGTACGTCAGTTAGTAAAACTGTTTAATCAGTTCTGTACGTCAATTAGTAAAACTGTTTAATCAGTTCTGTACGTCAGTTAGTAAAACTGTTTAATCAGTTCTGTACGTCAATTAGTAAAACTGTTTAATCAGTTATGTACGTCAATTAGTAAAACTGTTTAATCAGTTCTGTACGTCAGTTAGTAAAACTGTTTAATCAGTTCTGTACGTCAATTAGTAAAACTGTTTAATCAGTTCTGTACGTCAGTTAGTAAAACTGTTTAATCAGTTCTGTACGTCAATTAGTAAAACTGTTTAGGTCATCATTTTTTTGCAACTATGAAATTCTGACTAGAGTCGGTACTACGAGATCTTGACTAGAGTTAGTACTACAATGTTTTCATTAGTCAGCACTAGGAGATCTTGACTCATTAATAGCTCATTTAAATTGTTTATATTTGGCGTTGTTAGAGAGTTTGACATTTTTTAAACATTACATTTTTGCGTATTTTTTATGATTATTTTAATTAAAGTTGCAGCTGTTGCACAATATTTCTGTGGATTAAGACTTTTAAGATATGATAAACAAAAACAGTCTTCACACATGCAAGCCATAATTAAAAGAAAATACCTTGCGTTAACTACATGGCATGCATTTTTCCATTACAAAGCACGACAAATCAAAGTAAAACATAGCTGGTTTCTTTAACTTTATGTAAAGTGAGTATTTGAAGTTTGTTTATTTGAATTAGCATGCTTTTGCAAATGAATATCTATAACATGCATATGTTTTATATAAGCATGAACAAATGGTTAATATACATTTCGACTTGACGAGTATATATATATATATATATATATCTTCTTTTCAACATATATATAGACAGAATAGTGAAAGAGGCACAGTGCGGAAAAGACCTTATTGACATAGACAATGATCACTACGATCAGTTAAACAACCAAATCAACGAATTACTTTTTGCAGACGACTAAGTCAAATCTATAAAGATGAAGATCAGCTACAACATCACATGAATTCATTGCTAATAGCATGTAGGAAGTACAACATGAAAATCAACAAACAAAAGACGAGACCATGAAAATCAGAAGAATACCAAGCCAAGCAAACATACAAATAGACAAAACCAGAGTAAATCAAATTTCTGAATTCAAATATGTAGGCAGCATTTTCACAGAGGAAGGAAAACTCGATAGAGAAATAGAGACAAGGTGTCAAAAGCAAATGCAGTGACCTACCAACTGGCACCATTACTACAACACCCAATGATCAAGATGGTAGTGAAAAGACAGATGATAAAAAGTATTTTTCTACCAACACTTTGTTTTCAGTGTCAAACTTGGTCTCTTACAGTAACACAACACAGAAAGCTCACCACGTGTGAAATGAAATGCTTGAAGAAGGCAGTAGGAGTCACCAGGAAAGATAGACTACAAAATGAGGACATCAGAAGCAGAGTGGGCATAACTTCATGCACCGAATATATCGAAAGACAGCAAATGCAGTAGTTTGGACATTTAATGAGAATGAAATACAACCAACCACAAATAACAGCATACAATAAAAAGAGATCGGGTACTAGAGCTAAGGGAAGACCAAGAAAAAGAGGAATAAACAATGTCAAGACCACACTACATAAACACGGATATAACACACGTGAGACTCATGTGGCCTATAACGCAAATTAAAGCTCCCTTCCCTACGCTTAACGGCAAGAGTGGACAGCCAACTATATCTTCCACCTGGGAATAAACAAAAAAACAAAACAATAGAGTATATATATCAATACTATTTATTTACTTGCACCAGGTTCTCTTTACAGCACCAACAAGTTTCTGGTTTTTGACAGATGGTAAAAAGACAGACTTGTAATAATAAGAATAAAAAAACAATAAAAATAGAGCGAACAATTGCGACCATTTGTACATCTGCATTCATTTTTGAGATACTGTTTTACAAGTTCAATCAATAAAGATACAATAAAAAAAAGTTTGTTGTAATCTTATGTTACAAGTAAATTCAGAAAAAATTCAGTTATTTTTAAGAGTTCACTAAAACCACATAGAAGACAACCAAAGCATGTTCGTCCATTACGATTAGTCAGCTGTAGTACAGCATTCGGTGGTGTCTGTGGCTTAGGAATAGCGACTCGGTCTATTAAACCCGACGTTCTGAGTTCGGACAGCTTGGTTGCAAGTTGTTTCGCGTGGATTTTTACAAAAGAACGATGGCACCACCCGTTCAGAAAGAATGTGGAAAATTACTGAACGTAAGACTAGAAAAAAGCACAAACAGCGTTAAAAGCTGGGGTTGATTCGCAAAGTCCAGTAAAGGATATACAATTAACTAACTTTAGTACATCATTTAAATTGCTGAATAGAAGACGTTGACGAGGAGAGTTGTGTCTTAAGCATCATTGTATCTATACCGTTAGTGGAATATAGTTTTCAAAATTGGTGTACTCTATCTGGACATACAAAATCTGTTAAATTTGAGTTGAACAAAAGTTCGTGTACTTTATCTGGACATACAACGTTTGTTAAATTTGAGTTGAACAAAAGTTCGTGTACTTTATCTGGACATACAACGTTTGTTAAATTTGAGTTGAACAAAAGTTCGTGTACTTTATCTGGACATACAAAATCTGTTAAATTTGAGTTGAACAAAAGTTCGTGTACTTTATCTGGACATACAACGTTTGTTAAATTTGAGTTGAACAAAAGTTCGTGTACTTTATCTGGACATACAAAATATGTTAAATTTGAGTTGAACAAAAGTTCGTGTACTTTATCTGGACATACAACGTTTGTTAAATTTGAGTTGAACAAAAGTTCGTGTACTTTATCTGGACATACAAAATATGTTAAATTTGAGTTGAACAAAAGTTCGTGTACTTTATCTGGACATACAACGTTTGTTAAATTTGAGTTGAACAAAAGTTCGTGTACTTTATCTGGACATACAACGTTTGTTAAATTTGAGTTGAACAAAAGTTCGTGTACTTTATCTGGACATACAACGTTTGTTAAATTTGAGTTGAACAAAAGTTCGTGTACTTTATCTGGACATACAACGTTTGTTAAATTTGAGTTGAACAAAAGTTCGTGTACTTTATCTGGACATAAAAAGTCTGTTAAACTTGGGTTGAACAAAGTTCGTGTACTTTATTTGGACATACAAAGTTTGTTAAACTTGGGTTCTTGTGCTCTTGTACCAAGGTATTGTTCTGTCATATAAAGAATATGCATGCGCTCTCCTATTCTATACCTATTATAAAAATGAGTGTGTGTATGTATGTATGTTTGTGACCTATAGACTCGAAACTACTGAACAGATGTAGCTGAAATTTACAGGATATGTTTGTTTTAATGTCGGGATGCTACCTGTCACAGTTTGAAATAGGTAGCGCTGAAGCTTTTCGAAAAATCTAAAAATAATAACACGCTCATTTCATCGAGAGTTTCTAACCAAATCTCCATTAACGTTTCCGACGAAAAACGCAAATTTCATCGAGAGTTTCTTCCGGAAGTTTACAGTATGCGCATCTACACGATTCGATGACGTATGATTCAAGTCAATATTTCAAACAAGCCGTTAAAGTCAATATTTCAAACAAGCCGTTACAAGCTGAAGGTTTGTTTCTAATCATGATCATAGATACTGCAAATCATATTTTAAGTTCCATCTATTCCATCAATGTTTGTTAGCTATGTTGGCAAAAATTGCTCTATATTCGATTAAACCAAACAAAACTACGATCCGAGGAATACGTTCATTTGAGGAAGCTATTGGCCGCATTTCTATAAATGGCAAGATGGTTATTTTGCCATCAACGTTTACCTGATGTACAATGTACACGTTATATGTATGAATATTACCCAATATTAGATTACACGACAGAAACAGGGTTACCATTTATTATTTTGTAAATCAATCCATACCATTGACCGCTATAGCGGCGTGCAATTCTAAATTAGTACAACCATTTCGCAATAGGTGGCGCGTGAGTAGTTTCGACAAATGATTCATACAGTTTTCCTGATTTTTCAAAACATTTTACTCGCAGTTTCTATGCATTTCCTAATAGAATTTAATCAAATGCTAATTTTTTTATTTATTCCAGCGAAACATCAACAGTGATATTTGATTCCGTGTGTGAAGACAAACAAGCTGCAGTTATTTCCACACGCTCTTCACGAATTTTCCACACATTTGCAATTATTATGCCTGAATATTACCCAATATTAGATTACATGACAGAAACAGGGTGACCATTTAATATTTTGTAAATCAATCCATACCATTGACCGCTATAGCGGCGTGCAATTCTAAATTAGTACAACCATTTCGCAATAGGTGGCGCGTGAGTAGTTTCGACAAATGATTCATACAGTTTTCCTGATTTTTCAAAACATTTTACTCGCAGTTTCTATGCATTTCCTAATAGAATTTAATCAAATGCTAATTTTTTATTTATTCCAGCGAAACATCAACAGTGATATTTGATTCCATGTGTGAAGACAAACAAGCTGCAGTTATTTCCACACGCTCTTCACGAATTTTCCACACATTTGCAATTATGCCTCCCAAACGAAAAGCTATTGGCCCATCTACACCTAGAGCACGAAAAAGAAAGGCATTACTAGCTTCAGAAACAGATGAGCAACAGAAAGCAAGACTGCAAACTGTTCGAGTACGCACTGCTGAAGCCCGTTCGTCCTGAAACAGACGAGCAACGTGAAGCAAGACTAGGAACCAATCTAGTACGCACTGCTCAAGTCCGTTCAGCTGAAACAATCGAGCAACGGAAGCAAGTCTGCAAACCGTTCGGATACGCACTACTCTATCCAGACTAACACTGCACGCTGATTTAAATCTAGGTGCATTCCATTACAATACTAATTATGATTACAGTCTTCATCCAAATGTGGTTATTGGAAAAATGGATAGATTATGCATGTATTGCTACAGTTTTAATCAAAATCCTGACATTCGTTGTTCATCATCTGTTTGTGCAATTCGGTGAAATCGATCAAGTACATTTGCAAATATGTCAACAAAGGAAGCAATATGGCAGTTTTGGAGTGGCAAATATAACTACATCCATCGATGAAATCGAGCATTATCAACTGGGACGTTACATTAGTAGCAATGAAGCAGTATGGCGCATTTTATCATTTCCAATTCATGAACGACATCCAACAGTTGTTCATTTGGCAGTGCACCTTGAAAATGGACAGCGCGTGTACTTCTCAACAGATAATGCACATGCACGAGCATTGTCACCATCGCCAACAACGTTAACTGCATTTTTCTCATTGTGTAGAGATGATATATTTGCAAAGACGCTACTTTACTCTGAACTGCCAACATACTACACATGGAATGCAGCAGCGAAAAAGTTTCAACGTCGCAAACAAGGTAAAGTAGTTGAAGGACATTCCAATTTATATTCGACCAATGCGTTAGGTCGTTTGTACACTGTTCATCCAAACAATGCAGAATGCTTTTACTTGCGATTACTGTTAATTAACAAACGTGGACCAACATCCTTCCAAGAATTGAGAACAGTTAACGGTCACGTATGTTCTACTTATCGTGAAGCTTGCCAAGAATTAAATCTTCTTGAAAACGATGCACATTGGGACACTTCACTCGCTGATGCATCCAATACTGCACGACCACAGCAAATACGCACACTATTTGCAGTAATATTAACAACGTGCTTCCCATCCAATCCAAAAGAACTTTGGGAAAAATACAAAGACTACATGAGTGAAGACATCCTACATCGCTTGCGTGCGACGAATCAAAATCCTGACATTCAATTCACACCAAACGTATATAATGAGGCATTGGTTTCAATTGAGGACATATGTTTGGCAATCACTAATAAAGCACTGGTGCAATTGGGAATGGATGCGCCAGAACGATCTGCAAACAACCTTTTCGATTGTGAGTTGGAACAGAAACACACTTGATATCAACGAATTGAGTACATTTGTTCAAACGAATCTTCCAAAATTGATTCCGGAACAACGCATAGCATATGACAGAATTATGCATGCAATTACAAGTCAAAACGGTGGATTGTATTTCATAGATGCGCCCGGAAGCACAGGCAAAACTTTTCTCATTTCACTTATTTTGGCAACCATACGATCACGAAATAATATTGCACTGGCAATCGCATCTTCTGGAATTGCAGCAACTCTTTTAGATGGTGGCCGAACAGCGCATTCAGCGCTGAAATTGCCATTGAATATGCAAATCACTGAGACACCAACATGCAATATCAACAAAATTCTGCAATGGGTAAAGTACTCCAATTATGTCAACTCATTATATGGGATGAATGTACTATGGCGCATAAAAAGCATTAGAAGCGCTTCATCGTACACTGAAAGATTTGAGAGGAAATGACCAGCTCTTCGGTGGCGCACTCATTTTATTGTCTGGCGATTTCCGGCAAACTCTACCAGTTATACCAAGATCAACACCCGCTGATGAACTTAATGCATGCCTGAAATCATCAGTTTTATGGCGACACATACAGAAATTGACTTTGAAGACCAATATGCGTATACAACTACAACATGATGAAACCTCTGAACGTTTCGCAAAACAATTGTTGTATATTGGGAATGGGAAAATGCCAATCGATGATTCCACACGATGTATCACATTGCCAACAAACTTCTGTAACATCATAGCGACCACAGACGAATTGATTCATAAAGTTTTCCCAAATATTGCACATAATTACAAAAATCATCAGTGGCTCAGTGCACGTGCAATATTAGCAGCAAAAACAAGGATGTATATGACATGAATTTGAGCATTCAAAACAAAATACCAGGCGAAGTGACAACGTATAAGTCCATCAATACTGTAATGATTCAAGACGAAGTTGTCAATTATCCAACTGAATTCTTGAATTCACTTGATTTACCAGGCATGCCACCACATGTTTTAACATTGAAAATTGGCGTGCCTATCATTCTTCTCAGAAACATTAATCCACCACGACTTTGCAACGGTACTAGACTTTTAGTGAAAAATATGATGAACAATATCATCGAAGGTACAATTTTAAATGGAAAATTTAAAGGAGAAGATATACTATTGCCACGCATCCCAATAATTCCAACAGACATGCCATTCGAATTCAAACGCTTGCAGTTTCCGGTGCGACTCGCCTTTGCAATGACCATCAACAAATCACAAGGACAATCACTACAAGTGTGTGGACTACATTTGGAAAATTCCTGCTTTTCACATGGACAGCTATATGTGGCCTGTTCACGCGTCGGAAAACATTCTGATTTATTCGTGTATGCACCAGATGGAAAAACAAAAATATTGTATATCCAAAAGCACTTCAATAAACAGACTTGAAATGAAACGTTAAATTGTAAGTTTTTTTCTCAAGAAAATGAACAAAAGGACAATGATAAAACAAATAATTACTACATATTGTTATAGCAAGTTTCCTTTAAATTCATTTTCTTTTGAAGGCGTAGCAACGCGCGCAGGGTACAGCTAGTATATATATATATTATAACAATTAGTCCTACGTAAACAGTGAGACTGGAAAGAATTCAGAATGAGGCTATGCGCATCATTCTGGGATGCATCAAAGATACACCAGGAGTGTCAATGCGATTCCCTCTTGATCTCCCAACTATTGCTAACAGAATTGAAACTTGGAGGGTTCGATCATATCTAAGAATCAATGCAAACAAGGAACATCCTCTCCATGAAGAACTCAGGAGAAAGGATGTAGACTCAAGAGAGGCAGATCATGGCTAAGTCAGGCGCAAGATACGCTTAGGAAAATATGTGATCCTTCCAGATTTGCAACAGGAGAGGAATGGATTGCTGTGCCACCTCAATTTCCGACTGCTTTCACCGTTATTACATCTATTAAGAAAAACTGCGAACAAAATAATCTATCATTGCTAAACGTGGAGGTGGAGGATCTCTTGAATGACATCATCAATGATACAGATGTGGCTATTTACACCGATGGTTTAGTCATTCGCCAACAACGCTGTGGGTGGGCTTTTTCAGCACGCTCAGAAGGAAAAATAATAAGAGAGGCCAGTGGGGCCTACGCAACAACCACAAGTAGCTTGACACAGGTTCGGGCGGTTACGGAGGCAGTGAACTGGTTGGCATCTCACAATTACTCTCGTGTTTTCATACTCAGTGACTCCATGAGCATGATTCGTAAAGTCGTAAAGTATACCAACTGGGTGGAGGTACTGGTACAGACAATGATCAGAGAAATCTCCTTTATTTGTGTCCATGGGCACGCAGGAGTTAGGGGTAATGAACGAGCTGATAGATTAGCTGGCTTAGCTACAATATCAGAGTGAGCTGCAATGGATCAAAGTGACATTCTTCACGCATTGAGAGAGTCTTTCCGAACAGAGGAGTTTCAGGGCTGTGAATCCACTCGCTGACCAGATTGAAAGAGATGGGTGTCAATATTGGTGCAGCCCGAAAAGAACGACATACTAAATATGCAAAGAGATTGATTAATCAACATCGAACTGGCGTGTTGGGTCGCAGGACGCTGCTGGATTTGCTGAGGCGGAGATCGGAGCACCTATGGACATGTCCGGAGTGCTATGATGATAGTCCTCATATAACTGATAACTGAATACGCATACTAAAACCACCTGTTTACGCACTGTTTTTGAGGAACAAATTTTAAAGCGAAGATGTCCTTACAAAATTTGTTATAACTTCATTACATTCAACAGCAGAGACAAACTGCATACACCAAAATGTGCATAATTGAAAGATCTATTGCAAACACCCACTTGCTGTATTTGAATTTTAAAAATACACTTAAAGCATTAAATGTATTTAAAAAGTAAAAAAATTGTAATTAAAGATTTTGAGGAAAAATATGAACTTGCCAAAATGTGTCAGAAGTCCAATGGTCCAAAGCTAAAAACAGCTACATGAATTCCTTAGAATATCCATGTCTAACAATGACAATATACAGCAACGTTTCGACCAAGAAGACCTTTATCAAGCAAACGAACAATAGGAGAGACGAATTAAAAAAACCCCACTAATATATGAATGACTACATACGGAGACATACTGGCAGTATGTTTACGATGCCCTAATCTCCTGCACAAGTTCGTGGTTTGTTGTCATGTGGGTGCCGCATTTTCAATTTGCGTTGCAGACAATTTTTAATACAAATTTATCTAGGCGCTCCTGTCGTTTAATGTGTCGGAAATATTTAATTGTCCTTGATTTTATATTATTTAATAGCCAACTTTCTTTAATATCAAGCTGTTGCGGAACAGAAGCGTCTGTTTTTTCCTAAAAGGGGTAATGAGGTAAAAGGCGCAAGGGAGAATCGTTGCGCCAGGATTAGTGAGCTGGCACTAACCAAGAACCTACCCCACCTCCACGTGGTGACCCTGGAAACAGACAACGGTTTCTGTCTGGTTAAGCGGGTAGGGATCGATGGAGAGCTACTCTGGTATAAGTAGTTATGCAGACGCAGTTACATTGGATGAGATTCGCTCGCAACACAGACGAGCAGAATCCCAGAGTGACTATTAATGCACATCTCTCCCGGCCGATGGGAAAAGCTGAACAAATAAACATAAAGAAGGGTGCATCCAGAGAAGAGACTGGGCCCATATGGGGCGAAACTCGGAGCCACAAGGTGGGAGCTGGAATTGAGTTGCGTATCATGACAGTCTCGAGGTTTAGCAAAGGTGAGCACGGTGGGAAAACTTAGGGGTGAACGGACGCCCCATTTGTGCAGAAAAACTGGAAAGATCAGCAGAGGCTTGAATCCAGTGCAAAAGTTCCTACCGAATGGTGATAAACTGTTCACTGGGGACAGTGAGATAGAAATGTGTAACGTATCGCCCAGTAGAACAATGTGAGCACAAGTGACGGGAAAAAAGGGAAGGGCCCAGTTGGTGGGCGAGGGCACAAGCAGAAAGGGGCACCAAAAAGAAACGCAAGGTGGCGAGCCTCGAAGATGGGGTCTCCATCCAGAGAGCAGTAACCGCGTTTCCCTCGCAGATAACTACTACTGCCTTGTAGTTGATTGGGGACAATTAAAGTCTAGTGGAGCAAACCGTACACAAAACTGGACGGCAGGCAAACCAAGCAGACCAAAAAGACTAGTAAACTGGGCAGATGACGCATAACAATCCGGGAGGAAAGGTTGTCTAAGGGTACCTATCCTAAGAGAAAATAACAACCTGCTGCCTTGCAGGTCGGCTGGGGAAAGCCCGAGGCGACGGAGAGCGAATCCAGTAAACGCTGGCTAAAACCGGACACATTGCCGAAGGATAAGCACCAAAGCTAGCTCTAAATGGCACTAAAGATGTGACGAAATACACCCATGCTAAGGCTGCATGAATCAGATTTTCACATGAAAGCAGAATTTAGGGGGAAATCTGGTACATCAGTCTAAGCGGTGATTGCGCTCACTCTCTCGAGAGAGAAATAAAGAGAGAGAGCGAGAGAGAGAGAGAGAGATTGAGAAAGGGAATACACAAGAAATAGCAAATACTCCAAAAACCGCAATTTTTGCCGGTCCCACAAAAAAAATGACCACGAGCCGCCACTGGGTCTATGTTATTCCGATATTGATGTACACGATTTATTATTTACCACAATCGTACGCCTTTGCCTAAGCGATTGCAATTTAATAAAAAATATGTACTCAACGTTTTTCTATATTGGTTTATGTTATTCCTATATTGATATACACGATTTATGAATTATCACAAATGTGGTAATACTGATATACACGATTTATGAATTATCACAATCGTACGCCTCTCCCTAAGCGCATTCGTTACCCTTTGATTTCGGTTTCTGGTGTAGGTGTATCGTTGATCAGCGCTCGCCGAAAGACTTCAAAGAAAACACATTTAAGGAGCGGCATTTCGATGACTTGCATCATATTTAGGAAATATACCGCACGGCCCTGTGCCTAGTAACTTTTTAACCACAAGCAAGGAACGAAAAAATGCTATTGAATGAATTAGTTTTTGAAACCTTTGAGTTTTTACTGTTGCTAATATGTCAGTACTCTTTCCTTAAAGCCCCTTAGGCTTCAATCCCAATTAACATTCAGATTTCAACCAATCTTTGGATGGAGCTTCACGACTTATATATTGTTCTCACTTTGTGCTTTAAAAAAAGTTTCTGTCAAAGTTTACTAACTACAAAAAACACACATAGCAAAGATTGTATGCTGAAAAATATGTCAACTATTCTGGGCATATATTTAACCTTGCTTATTATTTGTTGCAAGGCAGAAACGTTTTCTGAATACAATGAAAAAAAAAAAAATCCACTGAAAAAAACCACAAAATGTCAACAGAATGTGAAACCAAAATTAACAATAGTAATGATGACATTAAAAACGATACTTCAAAATTTGAATTTCTTTACTCAGGAATAGACAACAATGAAGAATGCAAAAGAAATCAGAAAGAAACTAGCCATAGTAGTTTTGTAGGTCATTAGTATGAAGAAACTGAGACATAACAGACGCAAAGAAACAAAAGTAATACTTTTGAGAACATGCATTGTCTTATGCCAACATATGGATTTGAATCATGGACTATTATAACACACGTATTAAAGAACAAAGTCGAATAGGTTGAAACAAAGTACTGCATAATAATTGTACTAATAATTGCAGTACTGCTCGGATAAAGAACATAATAAATAGACATTCTACAAGACCTCAACATCAGTTGAAATATTAGTTTATTACCAACAACATGTTTTCTAAACATTAATATTTTTTTCACATTAAACTTTACTAATTTAGCAAGAGCAATAATGAAGGGCATATGGTTCGTTCAGGACGACATAAGGGTCGACAAAGAAAAAGATGGCAACAAAGCATTAACGAAACCATGAATATGCCGATGGAGGAGACGCTAGAACTGACTTGATGTAGCATTGGTGGACAAAATAGTGATAGGCAAGAGGAGTAATATCATAGGTGTTCCTAGGCCTCGGCTAGGACCAAGGCCAAAGAAGGATTTACTAAGGGGAGATAACTATTGGTTTCTATAAGGGGAGATAATTTGTGGGTTACGACAATTTTGGGGGGTAATCACGCTCTGCCAGAACACATTTCTAGCAACATTTTTCAAAATGGAATGATCTTGGAAATATGCCTATAACTTAAGTTTTTGTAAGCTAGATTTATACTGTTGGTATCAAAATATGCAGAATTAAATTCTGAACAATCTGATAATAAATAGTTATATATGTAAATCAGTATTTATTTAGTAAATTATTGTTGTATTTCATGTTCAGAGTAACTACTACGACTTTCAAACTTGAATCAATACTTAGCCATTGCTGAATTCTCCATCATTGTCGGTGAAATCATAAACATGAAACAATGTGTGTGTTTATTTAAACAAATACATGTCTTGTTCGGCACTTTATCGACGTGGAGGACGAAACAACATCTTATAACTAAACTTTTCACACGAAAGTTCACTTTTTCACAACAGGAAAAATATATTTGCGAATAAAACTATTTACTAAAAATTTGAAACTAAATTCTACCATGCTGTATAGTATATGAATGAAATGGGAGTTATCTGCCCGTTGAATTCTGTAAACAAAAACAGTGTCGGACGTATAGTAGCTGAACAGTAAAACAAAACGTGCATGGATTCAAATTCAGCCGTTGGCAGCGTGTTTTGGCATAATGAGAGAACTGTTTTCTACGCTGGGAGCGTCGACTGGACATATAGAGTGGGAGATAAATGTTTTTAAATTTAGATGTACATCTATATATATAAATAAATATATATAAAATAATAGTGATAGGCAAGAACAATATACTCAGAAGGATGGTAGAAGTCGCCACTCTTAATATAACTTATATAGTAGGCATCCACAGGCATGGGAAAGTAATATAGCTTTATGGTAATATACCCTATGCTCTGGGTGAACCAAGGCAAAAGAAGGATTTACTAATGGGAAGATAATAATAATAATCACATACAATATCACGTGAATTCATTGCTAATATCACGTAGAAAGTACATGAAAATCAACAAACAAAAGACCGAGACCATGAAAATCAGCAGAACACGAAGTCAAGCAAACATACAAAAAGACAACACCAGAGTAAAGCAAGTTTCCAAATTCAAATATTTAGTCAGTATTTTTGCAGACGACGGAAAACTAGATAGAGAAATAGAGACAAGGTGTCAAAAAGCAAATGCAGTGACCTACCAACTGGCACCATTGCTACAACACCCAAAGAAAAAGCTGAAAGTGAAAAGACAGATGATAAAAGTATTTTCCTACCAACACTTTGTTACCAGTGCCAAACTTGGTCTCTTACAGCAACACATCACAGAAAGCTCACCACGTGTGACTCCCACGTGGGAGCCACCAGGAAAGATAGACTACAAAATGAGGACATCAGAAGCAGAGTGGGCATAACTTCATGCACCAAATATGTCGAAAGACAACAAATGCAGTGGTTTGGTCATTTAATGAGAATGAAAAACAACCAACCACTAATAACAGTATAAAATAAAAAGAGGTCGGGTACTAGAGCTAAGGGAAGACCAAGAAAAGATAGATAGACAATATCAAGACCACACTACATAAACACGAATACAACACATCAAGGGCAGGCAACTCATCTAGCCCTATAACGGAAATTAAAGCTCCCATCCCTACGCTTAACGGTAAGAGTGGACAGCCAACTGCATCTTCCACCTGGGAATAGACAATAGATAATAGACAATAATAATAATTCCTCTCGTACCGTTATACGTTACGTAGGGCCTGCAAGCATTTTCTCCATACCGCTCTTTTCTAGGCAACTCGCTCAATCTCCTCCATGGAACTGAGACCGATATTTCCTACCTCTCTCAGTAAATTTTATTGGAAGATTAATATTGGTTTATATACATCTGTCTATCCTTAAGTCAGATCCTGAGACCCGTTCTGTCTTCCACAACTATCCTTTAGTGGCTTACAGACGGGACAGAAGTCTTAAGGATATGTTGGTACACAGTCGCCTTAAGTCCAATATCCAGACTCATTTTGGCACTGTTCAGTGTGGCCGTCGGCGTTGCAACACGTGTGCTTATGTGATACAGACGCGTACTGTATCTTTTCCTTTAGCCACGTTTCTTATTGACGATGGTTTCACATGCGAGTCCCGTAATCTTATATATGCCATTATCTGTAAGCGGTGTAACAAGGCTTATATAGGCGAGCCAGGTAAGAGGCTCAGTGACCGATTCGCCCAACAGTTGCGCGACATACGCCAATGCTCTGTGACCCCTGTAACCACCCATTTCAATGATACTGGCCATTTAACAGCTCACGATGTCCAGGTCACAGCCAACCGATCGTGTTCCTTGGATGATCGCAGTCGATTTGCTCTGAAAAATCGGTTGATTTCTTTGTATGATACCTTGCGACCACGTGGGCTCAACGTATTACATTCCTATGTTTCTTAGTACTTTCTCTTCCCATGCCTTGTAATTTATATTGGTATATGTTGCATGTATTCAAGTTATATATTTATTAGATTTTTCATTGTTTCTCTTCCCTTCTATTTCTAGTTTTTATGTGTGTTTTTTGTGTTACATCTATTTCGTTATTCGTTTTTATTCCCAGATTTTCGTTTTTATTTCCAGATTTTCATTAGTAACATTTGTTTTTGGTCGTCCATTTGTTTTTTAAATTTGTCACTCCTGTTGTTCGTTTGCTTGATAAAGGCCTTGTTGGTCGAAACGTTGCTGTATTTTGTCATTGTTTTTGTAATTTGTAAAACTACAGTACTTTGTGATTACGTGTTTTATATAAGGGGAAGATACATTTATAAGAAAAAAAAATTAAAGTGAAGATTATTTTTTTGTTTAGATAGGTATTATATATAGCTTTATATTCAATACTTATTGTTTGAAAAATCAAGTTTTTGAAAAATCGATAATTTTTGTAAATTTTATTTTTAATAGGGAAATATAAAAATAGTTTACATTTTAATTTAATTTTTTTAGTTGAAAATCAAATTTTTTTTAAAAAATGTCGTTTTCAATAGGGTAATATAAAAAATCGATAAAATTTGTTTTTTTTCTAAATTTATTTTTTTATTTTTGTTAACCATAAGCGTCATATATTATGATATGACGTAATATTTTTTAAATGTATATTGAATTCTCATGTGTTTTTTAATGGTAAGGTAATGTTCTTTGTGTTCTATTTGAACAATGTTAAGGTAGGTCTACTGTATATTGTCTATTCCCAGGTGGAAGATGTAGTTGGCTGTCCACTCTTGTCGTTAAGCGTAGGGATGGAAGCTTTAATTTGCGTTCTAGGACTAGATGAGTCGCCCTTGTTGTGTTGTATCCGTGTTTATGTAGTGTGGTCTTGATATTGTCTATCCATCTTTTTCTTGGTCATCCCTTAGCTCTAGTACCTGACCTCTTTTTATTTTATGCTGTTATTGGTGGTTGTTAAGATATGTAAGCTTAAATAAAGAGTATATTTTGTGTATATAAGTGTATGCGTGGTTGTATAGGTATTATGTGATAGTATTTACTTGTATAAGTGTATATCTGAGTGTGGTTGTATAGTCAGGTAGAAATATAAAAAGGGAGGAGGTGTAGGCAGAAAAGGAGAAGAATTTCGGTATGTTAAAGTATGTGATAGTATTTACTTTTATAAGTGTATATATTAGTGAGTTTGTATAGTCAGATATATACAAAGGGTGAGGTAAAGGTGAGGATTTCGGTATGTTAAAGTTTATGAGATAAAGTATGTAAAGTAAAGGACAGGCTTGCATCAACAGCATCGATTGTTGGGGAATTGAAGATGGATAAGGGGATATTCTTCGGTCTCTTCGCGACTCTCTGTTGGATGAGGACACTAAAATCGATGTTGAATCGATCAAGCGATTTAAGCAGTTTGGTTACCCGTTGTTCAAGTCGAACTGGATGCCTGAGAGGCAGAGTGAGAGGTGTGTTTAATCAGCGAGCCACAGGAACCATCAGTATGCATACTCTTCGATATATGTTGGGGAGACTGAGCACCTATGGGTCTGCCCGGAGTGCAATAACGTCAGTTTAGTAACCAATAACCAATAACTAACCAAAGTATATGATAAGTATTAACTTATAGGAAGTTATGTTTATGTGTGTGTATTTAGATACATATATATATATTTATAAGATATTCTTAGCTTTGCACATATAATATATTTAAGATAGCAAAAATACATATATACATAAAGAGAGACTGGTATACATATATAAACAAATATATATACATTTATAAATAAGAAATATGTGTAGCGTAATATACAATATTTTTATTGAAAGTGATATACATATACATATACATATATAGGATATAATAGTCTGGAACCCGCAGGGACAGCGAAAAAAGGGGAGGCCGAGAATTACATGGAGACGAGATTTGGAGGTGGAGATCAACAATATAAAAGAGTTGGAGGAGCTGCAGGAGATAGCTAGAGATAGGAAGACTTGGCATGAGTTGGTTGGGGCATATGCCCCAATCCGGAGTAAAAGGCAAAGAGAGAGAGAGGATATAATAGTAGGAAATTAAAAAGTGAAACTTTTTCGTCAAAATTTGAAAGTAGTAGACTGTAATACTAACCAATAGGAAAACCAGGCAAATGATATAAATAAAAGCAGTGGCGGGGACAGGTTCAACAACGTACTTTGTATTTGGTAAATTATTGTGCCCAGTGTCATATCTGTCGTTGTTCTGTACATGTCTTACAAAGTCGTCGAAATCTTCTCTGGTATTAATTAATTTTGGTAGGTCTAATATAAGTGCGTTGTTAGATGAAGCGTGAAAGAACCTAAGGTCACTCGTTTCTCTATGTCTTAGCACCGTATGGTGACTATAATTTATTTTGAAACGATTCAGCTGTGGTATAAATATACTCTCTAAGTTAGATGTCAAATCTAAGGGGTTCGTCGTATCTGGGCTGTGAAAAAAAGGTAAATGTAGACAAGTACGTATTTATTTTAGAATGAGACTTGATTGTTCGTATAAATTTGTTGGACGTCGGCCGGTAGGACGTCTAAAGAACCAAGTTCATCGACTTTTTCGGCATTTCTGACATGCCTTATCTACCATTAGGTCACCCGAAGAAAGCGTTCTCTTATTGGAGGACGATGATGGCAATATTTCTTGTGATCTTTGTTGAGCAGAGAGGGGCACCACGATCGCTGAAAACGGTGGCGGCATGGCCACTGACTGGTATGGGTGATTATCGGTAACTGGTATCGAAACTTAAACAATTGGTGATTTATGTACCTTGTTGATATGTGTTTGCAGGATGTTTGCTCCATTATAAAATTGATTGCAGTTGTAGGTTGATAATTTGAAAAAATTTTCAACAAGTTTATTTTAAAACCCTTTCGCCCTGTATTATTTTGACCCCTGGACGCATTTATTTTGCGATTCAAATTTAACATTCAATGTCAATTAGTTTAATCCTTTATAACTCTTGTACTGTTTCTCTAAAGTATGACATATTATATATTAACTTGTTGCTAATTGGATGTGGAATACATTAATATAATAATATTTTACATCAGGTGATAGACGTTTGAGAAAATTAGATTATTGTAGCATGACTATTTTGAAAAAACAAAACATCATAAAACATATTTTTACTCTCCGGTTTGTATTACATCTTAATATTCATAGATGTTTCCACAAGTAGCAGTTAAATAAAGATAATCCATGTGCGAACATACTCTATAAGTTTTATCTAACTAGGTGCAGTAGTTTTTATAATATTCACTTTTAGTGCGGACACGTCAATAAATGGAATGTGGAACGCCCATTCTTTAGATGCAATTATTACATTAGACTTACAACTATCGATACTGCATTTCATAAATAATCAAATGTCATTATTACCATCAATAACATTTTCTTCATTACTAACACAAGTTATAATTTGATCTAGCAGTACTCAAGATTGCACTGTATACTTCGTCGGAATCTTTAACGTTTAAAACAAAATATCTCGACTTGAACACAATAATACACTGCTTTCCCTCTTTCAAATCTTTGTTAAATGGAGATAGTAATGTACCTACATATATGTACTTTCCGTTTCTGAAGATTTTTTTAACTTCAGTAAAAGGGTTGTGAAGATACATTCGTTTCCGTGAACAGACATCCAAAAGCCGATATATCGGTTCTGCGACATCATGAACATTACTCTGAACCGATATATCGGCTCTGCAGTCCCGTTGGGTTAAACTTGTTCAAGAAAATGAGTCATATGGAAAAAGGGGGTGTGGCCTAATTTGAGCATAAATTAAAAATGTAACGCGTGCACTGATCTATCGATCGCTTTTCTGAAATACCACGAACTTTCGTAGAGAAATAGGCGTGACCTATACTTTATATTCCTAATTTACGACTTGCTGCGGTGCGATATACATTTTTTGGATTGCCAGAACTATTTATACGGCTAGTTGTTATAAGCCCACACTTCTAACACACAAGAAAAAATCTACGACAACGTCGAAAATAAAGCAAAATTCGAATATACGCATTTTTTATTTAAGTAACATAATTTTCCAATATATTAAGAATGAAACGAAAACCTTGTAAGTAGTCCACCTGTCTCTGAAAATATTTTAGGAAGGCGTCCCAATCTCCTTGTATACGAATCCACGTACCTAGATTGTCACCGACGTATTTACCAATAAGAATAGCGAATTTTTCAATGAGTTCATCAACGATTACATCCACGTTGTATGAAATAGCAACCAGGTTAGCCAGATGAAAACCTAAGGTGTATACAGCGACTTTCCGCCTACAGTTTATACAGCCATCTTTCAAGACTTGATCAGAAATATCTACAAAAGTTTCAAATATATCCAGGTGATTGGTTTCTTTAACCAATCTACTGAAAAACAGAACGTGTCTGTTTGAAAGTCCTGTAACTAAAAGCTCAAGTGTGCTTTTGAAACAAAAGTTCCAGTAAGTTGTTTTAGTGTATTGTATAGCATTTTATAGTCTTAACTGCCTTTTCCCCTTCTTCAGGCAGTCGATTGACATATGCTCATTTATCTCTTCTAGCCGCTTTTTTCACTCCCTTGTCCTTTAGTCTATATTCCTCTTTAGCTTGGATTTCATATGTGCATTCTTAGTATTAAATATCGCTAGTTTCATCTTTCTTCTTTCTTGAATACATTTACAGGTGTCATCACTCATCCAGGGATTTCTGTTTTTCGTCTTTAATACTGCAATACTATTTGATGCCCCCAATAGTGTGTCCTTTATCTTAGTCCATTTGTCTTCAATGTTCTGTTCATTTTCACCATTGAGTAACTCGAACCTATTCTTAAGTACGAGCTGATATTCCTCTTTTACTTCTTTATTTTGTAGCCTTTGACTGTCTATTCGTAGTTGTTATTTTTTAGTATGGTGAATTTTCAATTTCAGTTTTAATTTACCTATGCATAAATTATTATCACTTCCTACATCAGCCCCTCTGTATGCACGGACATCCAGCAATGATGTTCTAAATTGTGTATTTATAGACATATGGCCAATCTGATTCCTGGTCACTCCATCAGGTGAGTACCAAGTAAGTTTACGAATTTCTTTATGTGCAAAGATGATACCTGGAAGTACTCGTAGTGGTGTTCTTTGTTTTCGTACTTTTTTCACGACCGTTTTGATCATTCTTATTTTGATATATAAACAATCTTTGCTAAGAACGGTTATAACGTTGCGTCCCGGTTTGACCCCTACTAGTGTTAGACAGGCGCATCCGAAAACGTTTTCGGCCTAGGGATATGTTCGAGTCTGTCTTGCTGACAATCAAGCACTTTTTTTCCCTTCGCCTGTACATTTCTCTTTAACTGATTCCGTACCATGGAACACTGGAATGTAAATATTTCTTATTTGCGTGAACCATGCGTCACTCAAATTACGATGTCTAGAAAAGACGTTTTTTGAGTGTTTATTAATTTTTATTCCGATTGAAGATTTATATTAACTGAAAACTACTTAGAAGTGATGTGTAAATGATAACGAATCAGCCTGGCTTATGCTAGAAGTAGAATTGAAACGGAGTTGATCATTCATTTTAGGATACCGTGTGACCGTAAAAACTAGCAATTTTATGAATGGTCATGATGTTAGTTTGTAACAGTTAATAAACCATACACTCCTTCACTATTTTCTTAACGTTTGTGTATTGATAAATGGTTTACATATATAAAGAGAGCAGTTAGACTGATTTATTCAACCTATTGTTCATCAAGGCCCTTGATATATTGGATTTTTATTCTCACAATTTCAATTAGTTTTTCTTAAACATGCTAATATTTTGTTATGCATAGCGAACACAACATTATATTTTCGGATACAATAATATTTTATGACAGTACATTCATGTATCTTTAAATTGATATGTAATAAGTGAAACTTTAAATCGTATTTAGAAACACTATTTTAGTTTAGCTAAAGTATGTGTGCAATATTTTTAACCTAAAAAATAATTCCGTCCAGAGGCGAAAAAATGCCGGTAGTGAATCTGTTGTTAATGTTCCGTTTAACGTCGTATATTTGGGCTTGGATCTAAGCGAAAGAACATTTTGTCCTTTCCAACCTTTCAGACTGAGTGCGGCATTCCTTTTTGCATTGTATGATAAACATTATTTAATGATCTTTGTAATGTCGTATATTTGGGCTTGGATCTACGCCAAAGAGCATTTACTACTTTGCAATCTTTCTGAATGGGTGAGATCATTCCGGTTTAGGAACCTTCTCAACCCTTTTAAGGCTAGTCATTGGAACGGTCACTTTTTGGCTGCTTCGTGTGTTCATTTCTCTTTAACGATAATTTTTCGTCGTATATTTGGGTTTTATGATCGCTTAAGAGTTTATATACACTATGCACCCTTTCTGACTATGTGAGGTCGTTCCGGATTAGGCTCATTCTCAGTCATTAAGGACATATGGACTTGTCAACTAACGATCAAATGTAGGTTGTTTAAGTGACCTTTATTTGATCTGAGCCATGGTTTTGGACGACATCTTACTCGTGTAGGACGATCACGTCCTAAATGTTCGCCAATGTTTGGGTTTGTACGATGTCAAACTTTTACATTATCGACCTTACTTTGCTAGTCACGGTGAGTTTATTCTTGACTGGGAACATTCTCAGCCGTTTTGTGACGCGTATTTGCAGTTGTTACTCTGCATTTTTTCCTGGCCCCGGAAAACACTGGACTGGAGCTGCACACAAATAATCCAGAATGTTGTTTCTTTTAGCGCTAACAACGAAACTTAATTTTTGCGCGCACCAACATCACCCACTCCAGTTCTTTCGGGGATGGCAGTTTTTCCCAGCACAAAATCACAACTTTACATTTTGCTCTTGTGCTACAGTGCCCAGTCCAGTTGTTCCAGAAGGACAGTTTCGTTAGGCACAATAGCACAACCTTAGATTTTGTGCTTGGCCAAACGTACCCAATATATACATTTGAGTATGGCCTCCGATATGGAGTTTACAGCAATCTTGTCTTGTGTCGTCACTACACGTTATGTAGTTCTCAAATATTACTGCCGAAAGCTGGCAATTATGGTGCGACCATTGATTCCGGAAGAGTGAAAATACATTTACTGACGACACGTAGCTTGTTACTTATTTGTGCTTTGCATTTATGCATTTTTTCCATTAGACAACGGCCAGGAGATGCGTCAATTCATTCAGGCTTTTGGACCTCTATGACGTGATTTTGTTTGCACCACTATCCATACCCAAAGCTCTCCCTCAATCTCTACCCACTTAGCCAGACATGATCATCTGTCTGTTTCCATTGTCATCACCTAGAGGTTGGGTAGGGTCTTGATCAGTGCCAGCTCAACAACTTTGGCACGACGTTGTTACTGGGACTGCGTATGTGACCCCACTCGTAGTGTTAATTGTCTACTATAATTGCATGATCCGTGATACAATTGCCTATATAACGAGTTCTTTAAACGTACCTTTGCACTATGGCACAAACAATACATAATCGCTGACTACAATCTACATAAACGTTACTATGCACTTCCAATATATCAGAATCAATATATCAGTATCAATATATCAGTATCAATATATCAGTATCAATATATCAGTATCAATATATCAGTATCAGTATATATATAACAATACTAGCAGTTTACCCGTTCTTCACACTGGGAATTTAGTTGAAATTTATTTGTAAAGTCCCTTAAAGAAACATGCAACGTTGCTTGAAAATCGGCTTCTTCCCTATTAAAAACAATACGTTTTCTCTCCATGCATCGGCCAATAAATCCTGATAGAAGAGAATTTCCGTTCCCGTGAAAGTTGTAAAATAACTATTATTAAATAATATTAAATGTATCCAGATTACTAACTTATCGATGTGTTTAAAAAAAAAATATTTGCATTCTAGGCAGGCAAGCTAACAGCTACACTTAAAGACAAATGTGTTTAAAATACGTTATAATAATAGTGACGTTATCATAGCATTTATATGACCACATGACGAGCGGAAAGAAATAATCTTTGTCAAAGTCTGTATGTATTTTGCTGTGACATTCGTCACTTTGTTGTATTGTTTGCTTGATAAAGGCATTGTTGGTCGAAACGTTGTGTGTATTGTCATTGTTTTTGTAAAACTACAGCACTTTGTGATTAGCCGAAAGTAACAACATGATCACGTGACCGGGGAACGTTGTGAAATCATGGATATTCAATTTCGACGATTTGTACTCAGAAAGACCATGTGCCTGAAGTTGGAAATATGGTTATAGAAAGGAAGAAATAGTTCAGTTTACAAATTTTTCCCTCTTCGCATTCATGAAAGCATCCTTCTTGCCAAATTTCAAGTCCGTAAGATGTCCAGATATCTCCAAACAATTGGGACAGACATACAATTTCATTCATCTTTCTTATATATATAAGATGGTATGCAATGTTTTCTGAATGTCGTCAATCATCTCTCGTCTATCTGACCCAGTCCTATATATTAAGATATCATCTGCAAATGTCAATGTCCGACCCAATTCGGTTGGCTGAGTTTTAGCTACATTTGCTGTGTAAATATTAAACAACACGGGTGATAGAGGAGAACCCTGGGGTAATCGAGGGCATATACGTGCAGGATCCGATGTCCATGTTCCTAAACGGAGTGCAACGGTTCTCTCCATTAAAGAAACATCTATCCAGTTCACCAGCCAAGGATTAACTTCACATTTAATCAAAGAGCGCGCCATTATTGAAAAATTCAACGTGTTATTATAAGCATCCTCCAAGTTGATGGCCACAGCAACAGTCTCTCGCTTGGATTGGAAGCCTTTATAAACATCATAGGCAAACGTGCCAGCATTGTCCAATGTCCCTTTCACTGGTCGGTAGCTACCCGAAGGTGGTGTAGAAAGTCTCGCTCACAGGTCAATCCTGAAAAAGCCTATATGTTGTGGTGCTCGTTGAATAATCACATAGTCAAGGCTTACCTACCCTGTGTAATCTTTGATGAACATACCATCGAGCGCAGAGACAGGTTGCGCTATCTTGCGCTATCTTGGAATAACCTTTGATCGTAGTCTATCTCTCAAACACCATATTGAACAGACGATACAACGGTGCAAGCGTGGTCTTGCGGCTCTCAAAGTTATGGTGGCCGCACATCTTGAGCAGAGACTACTTGCCCTTTTGTTCGATCGACATGTTATGTCAGTGGTAGATTACGGACTCGGAATTCTTACGATATCAAGATCACAATGTGAACGACTCGAACGGGTTCAGAATGAAGGTATGCGTATAGTCCTGGGCTGCACTAGAGATACCCCCATTGTGAAGATGAGATATATGCCTTGCCTTCTGTCACTACGCTCCCGTCATGCAATCGCCAAACCAAGGCATATATGCGGGTTACTGCGGATAAGAGACATCCACTACACAAGAACACTAATGACGTTAAGGGCACGAGAATCAAGCGTGGCATGTCGTATATGGCCCAGGCTTAGAGAACAAATGGCCAGGTGACTACGGTTGCAACCGTACTAAAAGGGGAAGAATGGATCTCAACAGATGGTAGCATGACCAACTATCTCAACAGTATCATTATTCTTGGAAGAGAATGTAGAGATTGGGGCAACATGAAGGCTGATCTCGCAGTTAAGCAGCTGATAGAAGATAATGCAAGGGATGATGATGTTGTTGTATATACCGATGGGTCGGTTCAACGTGATGAGAAGTCCGGCTGGGTTTCTTGGCTAATGCGCATGGTAGGGTTGTTGCAGAGCGAAGTGGGGCATACATGACAACTACTACTAGTATTAGGATGGAGGTTGAGGCCGTTACTGCTGCCCTCCATTGGATCTCTGGGACTTTTTTTACTGGGGCAGTAGTTGTATCTGACTCTTAGTGAATGCTTCACAAGATCCAGAAGGGCATGTTTCGGTATGAGTGGATGTCGTCTATAGAAGTTTCAAACCTCCAGCGGCTTACTTGGATATACTGTCCTGGGCATGCGGGTGTTTACGGTAATGAGAGAACGGACAGGCTTGCATCAACAGCATCCATTGTTGGGGAGTTGAAAATGGATAAGGGGGATATTCTTCGGTTTCTTCGCGACTGTCTGTTGAATGAGGACACTAAAATCGATGTTGAATCTATCAAGCGATTTAGGCAGTTTGGAGTTACCCGTTGTTCAAGTCGAGCTTGATGCCTGTGAGGCAGAGTGAGAGGTGTATTTAATCAGCGAGCCACGGGAACCATCAGTATGCATATTCTTCAATATCTGTTGGGGAGACTGAGCACCTATGGGTCTTCCCGGAGCGCAATGACGTCAGTTTAGTAACCAATATATATAAGATATATATATATACGAGGGTGAGTCAATAAGCAAGTCATAAATTACTGTGATATGGTAGGTAAATGTAGTTGGTGTTTTCTAAAGGTGTCATTAGGCGACAGCAACATCCAACTTTATATTCCCGTTGGCCATGTATCTCATGCGCATGAGCAGCGTATAAACAAAATGGCGACTGTACTTACGGATGGTACAGCCAAAAAGCAAAGTGCTGTTGTGCGTTTTTTGTGGGCAACATGACTGCCTGCAAAGGACATTCTTCCTGTTTATGCTGACAAATGTTTGTCCCGTAAAGCGATGCATAACTGGGTAGAAAATTTTCTCAAGGACGCTCTAAAATTGTTGATGAAATCCGATCTGGTCATCCTGTTGAGATTGCAGCATAAGCATCCGAGCAGAGGGAAGAGGAGAAGATCAGAGGTGACAGGGGAGTTGCGATAGATTCTATAACATCTGCAATAAAGTGCCCACATGGTTCAGCATACAGCAAAATGCATGATTGATTGAAATTTAAGAAAGTGTGCTCAAGGTAGGTACCCAGACAATTGAAGGAGGAACACAAAATGAACCGATTTGCCTGTTCTTGCATCATCTCTGTCGATACGAAGATGAAGGAGAAGACGTGCTGAACAGGATTGTTACTAGGGATGAATCATGGGTGCATCACTACCAACCCGAATCAAAGCGTGCTTCAATGCAGTGGAAACATCCTTCTTCGCCTTGTGTCCAAAAATTCAAGGTCACGCCATCAGCAAGGAAGGTTATGCTGATGGTATTCTGGGATTGTGAATGAGTTATTTTAACCAATTTCAAGAAAAAAGTGACAATGTGAATTTCGAATCGTACTGTGAAGTTCTATCGATGCTTCATGATGCAATTCTAAGCCAGGACTGCTGACTAGAGGAGTGTTGCTTCTTCATGAGAATGCCAGACCACATACGTCTCGATTAACACAGGAGAAAATTAACCAACTACGGTGGGAAGTTCTGAAACATCAACCTCAATTAGCCCCTAGAAATGTCCACCTTTTTGGTCCACTGAAAACCCACCTTGGCGGAGACATTTCGCGAATGACGCCGAAGTTGAATGTGAAGTGAAAACGTGGTTTAGAAAACACAGCACGCAGTTCTATGCAGCCGGTTTGGGAGAACTAATAAAACGTTGGGATAAGTGCATCATTGTTGGTGGAATTTATGTTGAAAAATGAAGGGACAATGTATGTATAAAAATAAACTGGTTTCAAATTGTTATCATGTTTAGTCATTTTTCTACAGCCGTTTGTGACTTACTTATTGACTTCCCTTCGTGTATATATATATATATATATATATATATATATATATATATATATATTCGCAGATAACCTTCCATAAAAACGTGCCTCTGCCATATCTCAATATCTCAAGTCCACAAAGAAGCTTAAAAGTATTAGTATACCTAATTTCTCTGTCTGCTCTTGTTCTACTAAACACTTATCGGATTTTATCGACAGTATCTTACATCCTGTAGTTGAAAAGCTTTCTTCATTCCTTGTCTTTTCATGGGCTATCTTGAACACCTAGTATGGACTACATATGATGGCCCCCTTCCGTCTGTCTATCACAGATACATTGATGACTGTATTGGCATCACTGATATGCCTGAAGCCGATTTGTCACGCTTCATTAATTTCATTAATGTTTTCAACCCTTCTATTCGTTTTACTTCTCACATCTCCACTACTTGTGTCAACTTTCTTGACATTACTATCACCTTACGCCTATCCACTATCTATACATCAGTATATTACAAGCCTACTGATGCACATAGTTTTCTCCTCTATACTTCTTCCCATCCCCGGGCTTGTCGTGACTCTTTGCCATTCTCGCAGCTCTTACGCCTTCGTCGCCTTTGTAGTGAGGACGATGATTTTCTTGAGAGAGCTCGCGAGATGCTTGATTTCTTTCGTAGGCGCCTGTACCCGGAGAGGTGCTTGTCTCGGCTATGCATCGAGTTCAGAAAATCACTCGCCAGCAGGCCCTTACCAGTCAGCATAGAACTTCCAATTCTGACAGGGTGAAACTTGTCTTAACTTTCCACCCTCATAGTTCCCTTGTGAAGAAATTCTTATTCCGTCATCTCTCCATTCTTCAGTCTGATCCTGATACACGTTCAATCTTCCAACACTATCCTTTGGTGGCGTACAGACGGGACAGAAGCCTTAAGGATATGTTAGTTCACAGTCGCCTCAAGCCTAACATCCAGAGTCATTTTGGCACCATCCAGTGTGGCCGTCGGCGCTGTAACACTTGTGCTTATGTAATACAGACCCGCACGGTGTCTTTTCCAAAAGCCACTTTCGTTGTTGAAGACAGTTTCACGTGCGAGTCCCGTAATATTATCTATGCCATTATCTGCAAGCGGTGCAACAAGGCCTATATTGGGGAAACCGGCAGGAGACTCAGTGACCGATTCGCCCAACACTTGCGCGATATACGCCAATGCTCTGTGACCCTGTAGCTACCCATTTCAATGATACTGGCCATTCAGGAGCTTGCGATGTCCAGGTCACAGCCATCCGATCATGTTCCTCTGATGATCGTAGTCGATTTGCTCTGGAGAATCGGTTGATTTCTTTGTATGGTACCTTGCGACCACGCGGCTCAACGTATTACATTCTTATGCTTCTTAGTACTTTCTCTTCCCATGCTTTGTAATCTCTATGGGTATATGTTGCATGTATTCAAGTTATATATTTACTAGATGTTTCATTGTTTCTTTTCTATTTCTAGTTTTTATGTGTGTTTTTGTGTTACATTTATTTCGTTATTCGTTTTTATTCCAGATTTTCTTTAGATACGTTGGTATTTGGTCGTCCATTTGTGTTTCATTTTAATTTGTCACTCCTGTTTGTTCGTTTGCTTGATAAAGGCCTTGTTGGTCGAAACGTTGCTGTTTATCGTCACTGTTTATGTATTTTGTAAAACTATAGTACTTTGTTTGTACGTGTTTCACTATTTACCAAGTTTTACTGCAGTCTTCCCCCTATTTCAACTATTGCAAACAGAATTGAAACTTGGAGGGTTCGATCATATCTAAGAATCAATGCAAACAATGAACATCCTCTCCATGAAGAACTCATTAAGGAGAAAGGGTGTAGACTCAAGAGAGACAGATCATGGATGAGTCAGGCGGAAGATACGCTTAGGAAAATATGTGATCCTTCCGGAATTGAAACAGGAGAGGAATGGATTGCTGTGCCGCCTCAATTTCCGACTGCTTTCACCGTTATTACATCTGTTAAGAAAAACTGCGAACAAAATAATCTATAACTGATAAACGTGAAGGTGGAGGCTCTTTTGAATGACATCATCAATGAAACAGATGTGGTTATTTACACCGATGGTTCAGTCATTCGCCAACAACGCTGTGCGTGGGCTTTTTCAGCACGCTCAGGAGGAAAAATAATGAGAGCCCAGTGGGGCCTACTCAACAACCACAAGTAGCTTGACAATGGAGGTTCGGGCGGTTACGGAGGCGGTGAACTGGTTGGCATCTCACAATTACTCTCGTGTTTTCATACTCAGTGACTCCATGAGCATGATTCGTAAAGTCGAATCAGGTATGGTGAGACGCAACTGGGTGGAGGTACTGGAACAGACAATGATCAGAGAAATCTCCTTTATTTTTGTCCCTGGGAACGCAGGAGTTAGGGTAATGAACGAGCTGATAGATTGGCTGGCTTAGCTACAATATCATAGGGAGCTGCAATGGATCGAAGTGACATTCTTCACGCATTGAGAGAGTCCTTCCGAACAGAGGAGTTTCAGGGCTGTGAATCCCACTCGCTGACCAGATTGAAAGAGATGGGTGTCAATATTGGTGCAGCTCGAGAAGAACGACATACTAAATATGCAAAGAGATTGATTAATCATCATCGAACTGGCGTGTTGGGTCGCTGGACGCTGCTGGATTTGCTGAGGCGGAGATCGGAGCACCAACGGACATGTTCGGAGTGCTATGATGATAGTCCTCATATAACTGATAACTTCTAGTTGTTCTAATTCGTCCGTCCAGAATGGGCTGTTGTTTGGTCTCGCCGCTCGAGGGATGGACTCAGTAACTGCTTTTTGGAGGGCTTTGTTAAAATCTGCAACCCCAGTTTTTAGCATACTCTTGCGTATGTTTAGGGGTTCGCAGTATAGGTCTGTCAGGAGTGCAAATTTTCCCCAGTCTGCTCGTTTGTAGTTCCATCTTGGTAGCAGCTTTGGTTGCAGAGGGGAGTATGCCATATTTACAACCAGCTTAACCGGTCTGTGGTCACTTCCTGCGAGTTGGTCTAGCACCATTCTATCAATTTTGTGGTGAATGTCTCCTGTACTAAAGGCCAGGTCTGGTGTGGAGGTGGTTTGGGCAGATAACAGTGTTTTAAAGAAGCTTTATATGGGATATATTCGTCCGACATTGGACTATGGAATCTCTGCATGTGTAACTGTAGCCCAATCCAACTTCAATAAAATCAACCGTGTTCAGAACCAAGCTATGAGAATTATTACAGGGGAATGAGATCTACCCCAATACAGGAAATGGAGAAGATCCCAGGCCTACAATGAAGAATATAAGAGGATATGGAGGATATAAGAGGCAGCAGAGCACAAAAACAATCAGAAAAGGTCAAGAGACTAGAAGATCACCCAATGTACAACAGAATGAATGGCCTAGGAAGGGGAAGACTAAAACGAACCAACTTTGCAGCGACTACGAAGATGATGATGAGCGGACAACCGTCGTGTGCTGAGGTTGCTCCAAAGCTACTGGGATATGCCAACATGGGACACATATGGAGAGATATGGAATTCCCAGAGCTGAGTGAGAGCATCACAGGGATGGCGGGCAGACGTCAACAAACAAATGAAGAAAGAGAATTCCTGGTCACCGAGTACCTAGGGGAACACTTCCCTGGCAACGGATAGGCCCATGTGTACACAGATGGGTCAGCAGCAAATGCAACTGAAAATGGAGGAGGAGGATCCCTCGTGGTGCTAGGTGACATGATACACAGGAAGCTAAAATTAGTGACAGGTTCTCCAGCAATTACAGAGGCCCTAAAAGCGGCAGCAGATGCCCTAAAATCGGCAGCAGAGGCCATAGTGTCAGAGAAACAAGCAAATGAAAACCTGGTATTTCTTACTGATACCCTGTCAGTATTTACTGCTCTAAAAAATCAAGACGATGGCAACTTGAAGGAACTGCAAGCATCACTACACCAAGTGTGCAACATCTTCTCTGAAGTGGATGTACAGTGGATGCCATCTCGCTGCGGAATGCCTGGCAGTGAGACTGCGGACGTGTTGGCAGGGGCAGAAAGCAGGTTGCCACAGACGGACACCGGTGTGGCGTGTGAGGAGGCAAAGGTACGGATGGAAATGGCCTGCGAGAACAAATGTCTGAGAGGTCGCCCAGGGCATGAGGAGGACGATGCGTGCCACCAACTGGATAGAGAGGAGCGGGTTGTCATTTTTCTTCTACAAACAGGTCACAATAGGCTGTGGTACCATCTTTTTGGCAGGTATAAAATGGGACCATCTGACATATGTGCATGTGGCGCAAACGAGATGACAGAGACAAACGTACTGCAGGGATGTCCAACGTGCACGGAGCGGAGAGAAAACACATGGTCAGTCCCCATATCAGTCCAAGACAAGCTTTATGGAGATGTACATGGACTCAAGGTTGGTCACTAACTACTTTAAAAGTGTACA
The DNA here is from genome assembly GCA_020796225.1 of Arion vulgaris. Taxonomy (NCBI): domain Eukaryota; kingdom Metazoa; phylum Mollusca; class Gastropoda; order Stylommatophora; family Arionidae; genus Arion; species Arion vulgaris. Next base: position 36,765,250 of record CM036757.1, on the reverse strand, counting down.
AATCGATGTCTGAAAACGTTGGAAGAAGAAGAAGATATCCTACAGAACTGCCCCAGTATGCAGAATTGAGAAGAAAGAGGTGGCCCACTTTCACTAGCGTCCAAGACAAACTTTATGGCGTGGCTGATAATCTGAGGCAGACGGTTGCCTTTATTAGAGAATTCGAAATCCCAATCTAGTGAAAATGCAGAAGAAGAAGAAGAAGCAGAATTGTTACTTCAAACTCATTAGAAATGTTATATCAATTTCTATTTTGAGAAGTCAACAATATGACCCAATAGCATCACACTAATTTCGGTATACGACTTAAGGACAGACCCGCACCCCTATATTTAACGATTTTTCTTAAAAAAATGAAATTTGAGTTTTTTTTAATTTTAGGTAATACATCCAATTTCGAACAAGAATCTATCTTTAGTTTTTAAAAAAATGTAGTTTTGTATTTTAATTAATTTTTTAACTAGGCATGTATATGTTTTTTTTAGCTAATTATATAGGAAATATCATAACTTTGCTTCAACAGATGGTAGCAAAGTGTTTATAGTAATATGGTAGTGCAGATAGATTAACTAATAGCATCATTAAACTTATGCAGTGTGATTATGATGTAACTTGTATGAACAATTCTGGAAAATTAGAAAACATTGGTTGGATAAATAGTATTTGAGCCATATTTAAACATCACAAAGATAACCATGAGAACTGCAATAGGCTGAGTAGCTTGTCCCCAAAAAGATAAAGTTTTGGTTGATTGAGAACAAACTGCCTAATTTTATTTTTGGCAACATAATGCAAGTATTTGTCAAGCTATCTTGCGACTTCGTTGACAAAATATATTCATGGTGGTTCTCACAATGCTAATGAATCTTTCCATAATCTTATATGGACTGGGTGTCCTAAGATCTCATTTACTTTGAGGAGGAGCTTAAAAATAACTGTCAATGATGCCAATATTGTAGTTAATAATATGAAATTGTGCCGATATGAAACTTTTGTTTTAGTTTAACTTTTCCTTTGGAAAACATTATTTTCAGTTTTTTGCTCTCATCTATAAAAACCACATATCTTCCTTGCTAATACAGAATTTAGGCACCAAAAGATAGAAAGATGTAAAACAACTAGCATGGCATCTAAAGCATGTGATGAGGCAAGTTTGTATGCTCCTGGGGATCTTAAAGTAAATTAATTTGGTCAATAATTGAAAATATGTTAGTTTTTTTTGCTTTTTCTCAAAATTGTTATTTTCCGTAAATGTATGTCACTAAATACACGTTTTTTCAAACACTACTCAAAGGATTGTTGTATAAATGTGCATACTTCTTTCTTATGCATATTTGATCATCCCCTACCACTTTAAAAAGAATTCATTGAACAGTTTTTGTGTCTCATGCAAAAGAATATCTCCTACCCCATATTTTTTTAGTCAAAAATCTGGATTTGCATTTAAAAATTCAGAAAAAACTCATTTTATTATACTTTATAAATATTTTGCTACCAGTTCAAGATATGCCGATTTACAATAACATCTGAAAGTTCTATAGTGCTAACCTGAATAGAACATAAATCATCCTGTATTTTGCAAGGTTACTTTTTGGGCATTTTCCCTTAAAATCCCCTCTATATTAAATTTTTTCATAGAATATACATGCTTGGATTTTTTAAAATTTTTTCCCGAGTTTTAACATCAAGTTGATCATTTAGAATCATAAACGCAACCTCAATGATCAATATTTCTGTTTAGGGGTGCCGTCTGTCCTTAAACTAAAAGTCCGTGTCGCACTAATCATGTAGTTTGTCTACCACGGTCAACAGCGTTTTGATTCGGTGCTCGGGGTCAAAGGCGCATGGGGACAACGCTGCGCCAGGGTTAGTGAAGGGGCACTAATCAAGAATATGTCCCCACCTCCACGAGGTGATCCTGGTAACAGACTTTGGTTTCGGTCTTTACAAGGGGGCAGGGATCGGGGAGAACTACAGGTAGTGGTAGTAGTGCAAGCACGGAAAAGCAATGCAGGTCCGAAAATTCCTGAACAACGCACGCATCTCCTGGCCGATGTCCGCTAAAGTTTGCTCAAGTTCCCAGAAAGTAAGAAACAGCAGTGTACGAGTCGTCCGCGAACAAATGCTAACTCCTCAGGAGTAAATGACTGAATTAAAGGGATGAGAGGTGCATCTCAAGGCCGAGACGTGGAGCGAAACTTGAAGCCCTGTGCACGAGTCAAGCTGCGCGTCAGAGCAGTCCCGAGGTACGTTAACTGAGACTGCAAATGTGAACACAACGTCGTAGCAACTTCCCGACCGATGGAAAAGACTGCACGCAAAGGGATGAGAGGTACATCCCGAACGACGAAGAGGGCCCCCACGGAGCAAAACTCGGAGCCCTGTGCACGAGTAGCGCTGCGTGTCAGAGCAGTCCCGAGGTAAGGTAAATGTGTCGGCAGATGTGAACATAACGGTCGTAGCAGCTTCCTGGCCGATGGGAAAGCTGCACGAGAAGGTATGAGAGGTGCAACTCGAACGTAGAAGTCCCACACGGAGCGAAACTTGGATACCCTGTGCGCGAGTCAAGAGCTGCGTTCTCATGGAACGACAGGTGAGGGTGACACGTGAGAAGATTGCGGTAAACTCCGTGCAGGAGGCCAAGAGCAGATAGAGATATTGGGTAAAGTTGGCCATGCGCAAACCATAAAGTTGCGTTTTAGCGCATAATGAAACTTTCCTCCCTGAGACAGCCGGGCAAGATACTGTTGTTCACACAATTAACATCCCCGGAAAAATCAGGGCGGGTGATGACAGGCGAGTGCAAAATCTAAGTTGCGCTGATAGCGCCTAATGAAACGATCCATACATTATTATGTACGTGACCCCAACCCAGTGTTTCCCGGATCAAGGGAAAATGCAGAGCAAATGCAAATTGCCAAGTGCCCACACGAACCTCAAAAAAGCAGAGAATGTGATATACGAGCACAGCGTCCCAGAAAAAAACTATGTTCCCCTTCGCAGGAAACCACTGCTGCCTTGTAGTACTGATTGGGGACAATCAAAGGCTAGTGAAGTAAATCGTACACAAAACTGGACGGTAGGCAAACCAAGTAGTCCATAAAAAAAACAGGGTTAGCTGGGCAGATGACGCTCATTAACTCGGGAGGACAGGTCGTGTAAGGGTCGCTGCCCTGAAAGAAAATAGCAACCAGCTGTTTTGTGGGTTTGGCTGGGGACAGTAAAAGGCTAACGGAGAGCGAATCCAGTAAACGCTGGTTGAAATCAGACACTTCACCGAAGGATAAGCACTAGAGCTACAATTGGTACTTAACATTGTGACGTAGCATACCCATGCTAAGGCTGCATGGACCAAATTTTATCATGAATATGTTGAGTATAGAATCTCGATATGGTGCTACGCCTGTGGAGATCCGTCGGACAGGACGAGTGCCGAACCACATGCCTCGAAGGGGCCCGTTTTTTGCTACCGACGGTCTCCGTCCCCCGACTCGGCAAATCAGCAAGCGTGGCCCACAGGATAAAGCTACTGGCTCGATACGGCCGAATACTGACAAAAGAAGACTAAACATTGTGCAATGGAATGCCGAAGGTCTCGGTCACAAAAAGCAAGCACTCGCAATAAGACTGGCAGAAGAGAAGACCGATGCAGCGTGCATACAAGAGACGCACTTAAAAGCCAAATACAGATTCTGGATCAGAGGTTACCAAACCTTCAGATTAGACCGAGAGAGGCACAAAGGTGGCGTCCACACCCTAGTACGAAACGGCATTCCAGCAAAACAAATAAATGTGACAACAGGAGGCGCCGGTGCAGAAGAGATCATAGGCGTCCTTATCACATATGACGAAACACAGATTCTTTTGTATAACCTATACTGCCCAAGCGATATCTCGCTATCACTTGATGCGATGACAATAAATAACACAGCATGCATGGTAGTCGGTGATTTCAACAGTAACTCAGAAAGGTAGGGCTACTAAGAAACAAACAGCAGGGGCGTCGAAGTCGAGGACTGGGAGATAGAGAACAATCTGTTCCCTATCAATGCTCTAGAACCCTGTTTCCAAATGTGGGGCGCACGCCCCACAAGGGGGCATTTTCATTGTTCATGGGGGCAATCGACTCGTTCGGAGTTTAACTAATGTTCATGATGTTTCAAAACCGATATATTGGCTTTTGGATGTCTGTTGACAAAAACAATTGTTGCTTCACAATCACTTTACTGAAGTTTTAAAATCTTCAATAAACAGAAAGTACTTATATCTAGATACATTTCTACATCAATTTAACAAAGCTTTGAAAGGGGAAAAGCATGTGTTATTGGGTTACAATCGCTAACGTTCGATGATAAAGCATTTGGGAGTTATCTAGCAGATATCTTTGAAAAACTAAATCTAAAAATTGCTAGCTGTGGGGCAAGAACCAATGAGAACGATCCGTAACGAATAAACAGTCTCAGCAAGTGTCTCTGAAAACATGGTAAAGTACTGTGTCAACACATGGGAATGTTGCGGCAAACTCCATGTCAAAGGCCTAAAGTAGATACATTTACCGGGTAAGGTTGACCAAGCGCAAATCCTAAACTTGCGTTTTAATACCTAACGAAACTGCCCTCCGTGGGACAGTCGGGCAGGATACTGTTGCATTAACTACTAACATCCCCGGAAGAACTGAGGTGGATGATGTTGGCGAGAGCAAAATTTCAGTTGCGTTGCTAACACCGTTTGAAACAACCCTCTAAAATATATGTGCGCAGCCCCAGTCCAGTGTTTCCTGGGGACAGGGAAAATGTAGAGTAAAATCCTTGCAAATTGCCAAGTGTCGACACGCGCTCCGAAGCAGCTGAGAATACTACTACTCAGGAGCAAACTCACCGATAATGCAAAGGCTTGACTGGTACAAACCGAAACATTGGCGAAGGGCGATACTTTTCGGACGTCGATCATCCTACACAGAGTATGATGACGTCCACAGACCATGGCTCAGATCATATAAAGGCTAATCATACCTCCAAAATATTATCGTTTGCACGAGAAGCACATGTGTGAGAATGACTGAGAGTTTTCCTAATCCAGAACGACCTCATATAGTCAGAAAGAGCGCATATTGTAGACAAACTCTTTGGCGAATATCATAAAGCCTAAATACACGAAGAAAAATGTTCGTAAAAGAGCAATGAATACAAGAAAAGTGACAGTTCCAGTGACTAACCCTAGAGGGATCGAGAATGCTCCTAAACCGGAGCGACCTCACCTAGTCAGCGCAAAGTAGCAAATACTCTTTGGTGTAGATCCAAGTCCAAATATACGGCACTAAAAGATTATTAAAGAGTGTTTATCATACGATGTGTACGGAAAGACCTTACCAAAGACAGGAAATCCGATAGAGAAGTCGCACTTCACTGATTAACTCTGTCCGTAAAAGTAACAATGGTACGAGGACTCAAGGCAAGAGTTACGCGGAAAACAGGTTTCCTGCAAACGATCACACTTGGAGGATCTAAGCTTCAAGTACCTCTGAAGTCGGCGAAGCTGTCCATATGGTTGAGGGACACCTGTAAAAGGGCAATTTAGGCCTCACGTAAAAATCAATCAGAAGCGCAATACCAGGCGTCATGACTTTCGCCTGAATTAACAGAGGGCGTTCGAGAGAAGAAGACGAAATATACAAATTCAACCAAATGTGCAAGAAAACTGTTATTACCGCTTCCACCTTCATAATTAGCTCATTGTGGATTTAGTACCATAACTGATTTGCTGTTAAAAAGAAATCGGCTGGATGTAACACAACGAGGAAACTTGAGACTGAAGCTAACTAAATTGGAACCAAACATAAAATCTCTTTGCAGCATGCATCACACGCAAGGATCTCAATAAGTGTAAGTAATAAATAGTTACTATAGTCTGTCCATTAATTCGTGAGCACGTTTGAAATTGATTTTCTCGAAAACTACCTGTTGGATCTCAGTGATTTTTGCAAGCAGCCTTAGAATATCCATGACGCTAGAGAAATATTTTTTCCAAGAAAATTTGATGTAGTTTGAAATATTTCTTCTTCAGGTTATATTAAAATCAACCTCACCGGATTGTACACAATAGTAACAGATCTACGGTACACAGACGCGTTCTTCTAAAAATACATTATGGTAACATATAAATATCGTGAGTATACAACAATTTCACGAAATCCCGTGCACCTAACCCAGTCGACTTTGAAAACGGAAAGCATATGACGTTATAATTGGGATACCGTTGTATAGTTATAGGCGTATCTCGCTATTTGTATGAAGCTATTGTATCATATTTGTTGGCTTATCAAAACTGACATTGATATCACATTCATAATGAGTCTGAAGTGCACATTTATAACAATGCAGAAGGTTACAGTTTTACTATACCAACACTTCCGTAGGGAATCTAAGAGAGGTCATCTATATTGCGATATTCATAAACCTGAGAAACGAGCGCAACTGGCGCTTGGTCTGAATAGAGAATCCTTTTCCCGATGGATTAAACAGGACACAAAGTGCACTAATGTCAAGCAAGGACGGAAAAGAACAATTGACGACTTTGACATAGATGTCATAAGACGGGAGCTCTTGAAAATGTTTGCGACAAATCAACTTGTTACTCTCAGGAAACTGAAATTAAAACTGCAATCAGATTGCAGCATAGACATTTCTAAAAGTACTCTATGAAAAATTGTAAGAGCCGCCGGCTTCACCTTCAGAAAAACTATAGGCGGCAGGAATATTATTTGTGAAAAGCCACATTTAATTGCTGCCCGAAGTAAATACCTGAGGCAGATCCGTGAGCGGCGGAGGCAAGGCTATGATATTGTATATTTGGACGAATCCTGGGTCAATGCTCACCACACCAATGCTAAAGAATGGCAATCAGTAGACGGTGAACAGAAAAGAAAAATACCAAGCAGCAAAGGCCAGCGTATTATACTAACACATGCAGGAAGCAGTGAAGAAGATCTTGTCCATGACGCTGGACTTATTTTCCAATCAAAAGTACCGACGGTAGGGACTACCACACAGAAATGAATGGACATATTTTCAGGCACTGGATGGAGAAAGATCTACTTCCAATTCTAAACAGACCATCATGCTTGGTAATGGATAATGCATCCTATCACAACGCAGTATCAGCGGAAGACAAAGTACCAACTGCATCAAATACAAAAGATCAAATTAGGGCTTGGTTTGCTAAGGAAAATGTCAGTTTTAATGATACATATTTGAAACCCGAGTTGTTGCACCTGGTGAGGATGACAAATAAGACAAAGGTGTTTCATATTGACAAAATCATTGCGGAATACGGCCACACGTCTTTGCGACTACCTCCATATCATGCTCAATCCGATAGAGCTTGTCTGGGCTAAAGTAAAAGGGCAAGTTGCCGAACAGAACAGGACGGTTAAAATGTGTGATGTTGAATTTCTGACACGTGAGTCCTTTTCAATGATAGACATGCAGTTCTGGAAGAAGTGTGTTGAACATGTGCTCCGAGAGGAAGACGAGTACTGGCACCGAGATGGATTACAATTTGTCCAGCCAGTAACAATTATCAACCTCATGGAATCGTCAGATTCGGGATGATACAAATCATATTTTGATTACAGACTGAGAAATAGCAACGTATACATTTCCATATCCAAATGCGTCTACCATCATACAATTTGTGGTGAAGTTAAGACACCCTGGGGTCTAATGGTGACCGAAGGGAGGACTAACTGTTGCATATTGTATCCAAGTTCACGATTGCACATAAAGGGCAACACACTTAATTACTTGACCTATCAAGTTAATATGGAGATACACCTATGAATAGAATTGACATGGACAAGTTCTAGGGATAACTGTAAAATCTAAAATTTGAGCCCCCGTATTTGCAATTGTCATAAAAGATCAAAGGAATTCGCCGATGTGCAAAATCCGTAGCATCTATGGACTACTGGTTAGCTTTATTTTAGCGTCATGGATATTCTAAGGCTGCATGCAAAAATCACTGAGATCCAACAGGTAGTTTTCGAGAAAATCAATTTCAAACGTGCTCACGAATTAATGGACAGACTATAATAATTAAAATAATATTTAAAAATCTGTCATTAATATTATTTCGTACTTGAATTTCAGTTCTCCATTATATGTTTTGAAAATTTACTTACTGTGTTTCCTCAACAACTTCCTAGTGATTTCTTCCTAAAACTTATATTTAAGTTTCTTTAGTGAACAATTCAATTTTTGGAAATAAAAAAGTTTTGTACATTGTTACATAAGGAGGTTGTGGGGGGGGAGGGGCATACGAATTTTTGAAAGACTTTGGTGGGGCATGGCACAAAAAAGTTGGGAAACACTGCTATAGAAGATCCGCCATTCTTCTACTCGAGAAGGTGGCATACGACTAGCACCCCTGATCTGGCATTTGCAACAAATGACCTATCCACAAAAACAGTACGTACAGTCACTAAGCAATTGGGAGATAGCGACCATAGGCCCGTCAAGCTGCAAGTAGATCTCCGCTTTGTACTTGAGTCGAAAATGTGGTTGTCCTGGTGGAACTTCAAAAAAGCAAAATGGAAACAATATGAGGCACTGACAGATGCCAATGTTGACATGCTCAATACGCATGAAAAGAAACACATGCGACCCTTGGCAATCTTGAAAGAGGCACGGAAGGATTACAAAGCCTACTGGACAGCAGAGGTTCAAAAGCTTGAAGACAACCTTGAGGTGGCAAGGAGAGAGACAGAAGAGGCCCAGTCAGTAACATCCAATACTGCTTATAAAGAGGCAGCGGCAAATACAAACGTTAAGTTAAACGATCAGCAAGACAGAGTTGGGTAGAAAAAACCGAATCCCTGAACCTTGATGGGGACGGTCACAAATTGTGGAGGCTGGCCAAATCACTGAGTGATGAAAACACCAGCCGACCCCCAATAGTTCTGGATAAAAAAAAAAAAATGTGCACGTGGAGGGAAGTGGCAAATATACTAATGAAAAAATATGCCGAAGTCAGCAGAGTAAGCATACCAAAAACTAGAAGCGACGACACATAGAGAAAAGCGAGAGCCTTCCAGTGCGAGCCAAGAAAAGCCGATAGTCACCTAACGGATACATTTACCAGAAACGAACTGGAAGAGGCATTAAGGGAGCTAAAGCTTAGAAAATCGCTGGGGAAGGATGGGATCACAAATTAGATGCTTAAAAACTTGGGGACTAGAGCAAAGACAGCTCTACTGGCCGTCCTAAACATATCGTGGAGGACAGGCATAGTACCAAGAGAATGGAAGAAAGCGATCATGGTACCCATCCTAAAGCCAGGCAAAGATAAACTCGATCCGGTGAGTTACAGACCCATAAGCCTCTTAATCTGCAAAGGGCAAACTCATGGAACGCATGGTGAACAAACAGCTATCATGTCTCTAGGGGAGCAAAGAGATTCTCTTGGTGCAACAGGGAGGCTTTCGGAAGTACTGATCTACCGAAGATCAGGTAATCTATATCGCCCAGGAAATCAAGGATGGTTTCCAAGAAAAGAAGCAGACACTGGCAGTTTTGGTAGACATGGAGAAGGTGTTTGACACAGTCTGGAAAGAGGGGTTAAAATTGAAACTCCTTACCCTCGGTATAAAGGGAAGAATGTACAAATGGCTTGATATATACTTAGAGAACAGAACAGCAAAGGTTCCAGTTCTGGGGTACACAAGCATGAAGGCCATACTAGAGTACGGAGTCCCCCAAGGAGGAGAGATCTCACCAACTCTCTTTCTAGTCTTTGTCAACGACATAGCAACATGTCTACCAAAGCGAGAACACTCAGCCATGTATGCATACGATCTGGCCAAAAGAGGAGTCAATGCCCATAGCAACAAATCGATTGCAAGATACACTTACCAAGTTGGAAATCTAGTCAGAAAAGTGGAGCATGAACATTAACGCTTCTATAACCACTTACACTGTGTTCTCGCAGAACAATAAAAATCACAAAATTAAGCTAAAATAAATAGACAAAACCTTCCTGAAAACAAAATCACAACGTACCTGGGAGTGACACTAGACCGAAGGCTGACATGGTGCCCTCAGAAAGAAAATGCTACGCAAAATACTAGACAGAGGCTCACTATGACGCGAAAACTTGCAGGCTCCACGTGGGGAGCAAACAGCAAGATCCTTAAAACGCTCTACTCTGGAAGAGTACGACCTGTCCTGGAGCACGGCATTGCAGCATGGAGTAGTGCTTTGAACAAGCAATTCGCCAAAGTAAGCAGCAGTTAAAACCGAGCAGCACGCATTATCACAGGAGCCATGAAGTCTACAGTAGTTAGGTAGGAAGGACTTAGGTATTAAATTAGGGGCAAAAATGAGGGACTAATAGGGTTTATTTAACAATATACTCAAAGGCGTTCCTAGTAGTAGGTGGAATAAAGACAAAGAAGGATTTACTAAGGGGAGATAACTATGGGTTTAGATAAAGGGAGATAATGTGTAGGTTTTTAAAGGGGGAGATAATTTATAGAATATTAAGGGGGAGATAATTTTATTATATATTGGGGTACTTGAGCTCCATTTGAAGGGCTAATAGGCTTACTATTATTGTTAAGGCACCCAAAAATTTCACAGGCAGCTAAGAAACAAATGATCAACAGCATTTTTATACCTACTTTGTGTTACCAGAGCCAAACATGGACATTGAGCAAAGCGCAGTCACAAAAATAACTACATGTGAAATGCGTTGCCTGAGAAAAGTTACCAACAACACAAGAAAAGACAGAATCACCAACATCAGCATAAGAAAGAAAGTTGGCACAAAACCGTGCTTGAATTATATAGATAAACAAAGAATGAAGTGGTTTGGCCACTTAATAAGAATGCATCCAAACTCCACAGTATACAGAGTCTTCTACAACAGAACATCGGAAAGAAGGCAAGAGGAAGACCACGGAAAAGATGGTTAGATGGCGTGGCAGCATCCTGTGAAAGAGCAAAGATAACAATCACACAAGCCACCAGAACAGCGCAAGTCAAAAACAGAAAACCACGACACTGGGCAACAACCCGGTAGCAGTGTGACGACAAAAGAAAGAAGAAGAAAGAAAGAATAGGCTTACTATTAGGATATACTCCGCCTACCCCACCCTTAATATATCTTATATAGTAATATACTCCACCCTAGGAGTGGAGCAAAGCCAAATAAGGATTTACTAAGGGGAGATAACTATTGGTTTATATAAGGGGAGATAATTTGTGGGTTATAAAGGGGGAGATAATTGCATTGTACATAGGGGTACTTAGGTAGTATTTGGGGGGCTAATAGGGTTTGTATAGCAATATACGCATAGAAGCAAAGACAAAGAAGGATATACTAATGGGAGATAACTATTGGTTTATATAAGGGTAGATAATTTTTAGGTTATTAAGGGCGAGATATTTTTACCTATAGAGGTATTATATATAGTTATATATAAAATATGTTTGTTGTTTTGTTTTTACAAAAATGTTAATCGATTTTTATATTTCCCAAATAAAAATAAAATGTTTCAAAAATTATCGATTTAAAAAAAATTATTGATTTAAAAAAACAAAATAACAAACATATTTTATATAAACCAATAGTTATCTCCATCTTAGTAAATTCTTCTTTGGCCATGATCCCAGCCGACGCCTAGGACACCTATGAGTATATTGCTCTTGCCTATCAATCTTCACCACAAATACTACCTAAGTACCCCTATGTATAATAAAATTAACTCCCCCTTAATAACCCACAAATTGTCTCACAATTACATTGACCAATGGTTATCTCCTTAGTAAATTATTATTTGCTTTGCTCCACCCTAGGGGTGGAGTATATTACTATATAAGCTATATTAAGGGTGGGGTAGGGTGACGTATATTCTTATATAAAACCTATTAGCACCATAACTGATACCTAAGTACCCCCTTACAACCTAACAATTATTTCCCCCTTTTACAAACCAATAGTTATCTCTTCCTTAGTAAATCCTTTTTTGGCTTTGCTCCACCCCTAGGTGTGTAGTATATTACTATATAAGCTATATTAAGGGTGGGGTAGGTTGGAGTATATCTGGCCCCTCAAATGGAGCTCAAGTACCCAAATATATAATAAAATGATATCCCCTTAATAATCTATAAATTATCTCCCCTTAATAATCTACACATTATCCCCCTTATATAAACCCATAGTTATCTCCCCCTTAGTAAATCCTTCTTTGTCTTTATTCCACCCTACTACTAGGAACGCCTTTGAGTATATTGTTATATAAACCCTATTAGCCCCTCATTTTTGCCCCTAATTTAATACCTAAGTCCTTCCTACCTAACTACTGTCCACGCCCATGAAGGCGCTGGAAACAATCACAGGCCTCCAACCAATGGCAGACCGCAGAGACAGGAAAGTTTTGATATTGTCGGAAAAATTGAAACTCCCACCCTATGTACGCCAGAATGAACGGACTAGGAAGGGACAGAATAAAGAGAACCAGCTTCGCAAAAAGTGCCAAAACACTGACCAAAGACCACACGGTCCTAGCAAACTGCACAGCAAAACTGATACCGGCAACCGATAAGAGGTCCGCCGTGGGAGACCCAATTGCCAGAATTAATGGAATCAATCCAAGAAATATTTTTTTAAATGGCAGCAAGAGAACTGCGAAAGAAGAGCGATCAAATACATAGCGACCGAGTACCCCGAGAGAGCGTGGGCACACGTGTATACAGATGGATCGGCAAAAAATGTAATCATCGATGGCGGGGGAGGAATAGTGCTAAAACTCTAAAAGAAAGTGACGGTCATGAAGGCGATTGCCACAGGTAAGTACTCGAACACATACCGAGCAGAGGCAGAGTCAATAAGAACAGCGGCTGAAATGATCTTAGAGAGAAGAGGTACCTCACGCAGCAACGTCATTATATTCACAGATGCTCTCTCGGTCATCACGGCACTAAAAAGTACAGGCAAAATAGAGCTCAATGAGTTGAAAGTGATCCTAGTTGCACTAGAGAACTCATTTAAACGCACCGTAAGTGGATACCATCACACTGCAATATAAGCGGAAATGAACAAGCTGACAAGCTAGCGAAAGAAGGAATAGTGACTACCGCAGACTGATCACGATCAGCTACGAGGAGGCATAGGTTTGTCAGTATAAAGAAAAATGGTCGAAAGACCACCTACAACACAGCAGCAGGGAGAGATACTATGGTCTATCCAGTAACGAACAAGTTGCTATATTCCGCCTCCGTACTGGCCATAAAAGGCTTCTGGCCCACATGTTCAACAAATTCAAAATTGGCACTACTAGCCTGTGTTACTGCGAAAAGGCGGATTTGACGGCAGAGCACATACTGCAAGACTGCCAGTTGTTAGCAGGTCCGAGAAGCGAAACCTGGTCCGTTAACACAGAGCTTCGCGAGAAGCTGTACGGAGAGACGGAGTCCCTAAAAACAACGGTACAATTCATGATAAAATTTGATTCATCGGTCTTGGCGGGGATCGACAGAGAGAGAGAGAGAGAAAGAGAAAGGGGGAGAGGGAGAGAGAATCGGTACTCTAAAAATTCAAGAATTGTTAAAAGAAACTATGGATTTCGTTCGGAATTTTGCTATTTCTGTCATCAATGCAAACGTTTATGGGTTTTTAAGATTGTTTTATTTTTGAAGGCCTGCTCTATTACTAAAAGACAAATATACTTCAAGAATTGAAAATAGGTATGTTATATATGGTTAGAAAGCTAATTGAATGTGTTATCAAGATATGTGGTTTTAATATCAAAGTCATGTAATATGTGATATCAGTGACCTAATTTTGGTGATGCTAAAAATACATTTTTATACAAATTTCAAATAATTATACAGTCACAAAGAAGGGAAAAACAAGTATGAAATATATCATGAAAACTATAATATAGTCTCTTAGTACCTTCATATTTACACAATATATCCAAACATGAAGTTGTTTGGACAATATATAAGGCAGTAATCAAGATATTTGTAACTTATAAATATTTCCATATTTTGGAGACACCAATTAATAAATAATAAATAAATAAGAGAAAATCATGCAGAACTGGCCCATAAAGAACTAACACTTTTAGTCTTGATCAGGACAGTAATCTGAGTCATTAGATGCCATTTGTTAAGCAAATGTGTGATTTTTGACAAGAGCAAGTGCAAACACGTTTGCAGAGATTATCCAAAATGGCAGCCGATCGGAAATGTCGGTGTAATAAAAGCATGCTTTTACAACTGAAGTCGCAGAAGGTTCGCCTGAATGGTTAGGGGCACCATAGAAACGGTAAGTAGGTTTTCACGCAAAAATCAGTCAGATGCGCCATACCATACTCCCTGACTACGCGTTAATTCATAGCGGGTGACACCAGAAGAAGAAGCAGAACAAAAAACATGCTTTAATCAACGAGATTAAACATCTTAAAAATGAAAAATATATTTAAAAAAAATTGATTATGGTAATATCATATGTTTGCATTATATAACCTATATTATATGCATTTAAATGCCTAAATAATACAACAAATACGGCTAGTTCCGGAGTCATGTAGCACCTTATTTATAAATTGAGATTTTCTTAGTACCCGAACGTTACAGAGTTAAATGGCTATAAACATTAATTTTCTCCAAACCATGCCAATGGACGCGTTAAATATATAGCCCAATGAAGAAGGAAACTTCTAGATGGGTTGATTGTTTGAAGGACAAAAATTATTTTGTAGCGTCGGAACATGTGAAGTTCACATGCAAGTTTTCAAGTTATTTAATCAAATGGTTACAAAGATACAAATTTGTATCTGTGGGCATGTCAAGTTGAACGGACTATAGCGGATATTTATAATAAGGAAGACGTCAGTAAAATTATGTACAAAAGGAAAAATAATCAAAATAAAAGTTGTTAATTACCATTTATTTATGTAATAACATTAATTGAAGACCTTTAGCTTATTCATGTTTGTTTTGTGTGCATTTTCAACATTGTAGTTTGTTACTTCTTGACGTTTTGTTGTGTGCATTTCAATAGCGTAAACAATGTAGTTTGTTCGTATTTGACTGGTTTTTTTTGTAACGTTCATAAATATATAAATAATCTAAACTTGTTACTTCTTGTCTCTCTTATTCCTCTTCACCTTTCAATTCCCAACGGAGCACAGGTCTTCAACAAACTTTTTCAAGCTCTTCCTCTCTCTTACCATCCCTTCCAACTCTTTCCATGTTTTACCTATCCCTTTAATATCAGCCCCCAGCTCTCTTCCCCAGGTATTATTAGGCCTTCTCCTACTCCTCTTTCTCTGCGGGTTCTAAAACAATGCCTGTCTTGCAATGCTTCTGGTCGTTCTTCTCAATGTATGTCTTATCCATTTCCAGCGTCTATTCCTGAGCTCTCTCTCCACTGGTATCTGCTGTGTTCTTTCTCTGAGCTTTTTCTCCACTGGTATCTGATGTGTTCTTTCTCTGAGCTCTTTCTCCACTGATATCTGCTGTGTTCTCTTCCTGAGCTCTTTCTCCACTGATATATGATGTGTTCTTTCTTTGAGCTCTTTCTCCACTGATATCTGCTGTGTTCTTTCTCTGAGCTCTTTCTCCACTGATATCTGCTGTGTTCTTTCTCTGAGCTCTCTCTCCACTGATATCTGCTGTGTTCTTTCTCTGAGCTCTTTCTCCACTGATATCTGCTGTGTTCTTTCTCTGAGCTCTTTCTCCGCTGATATCTGCTGTGTTCTTTCTCTGAGTTCCTCGTTCGTAATCTTATCATACCATCTCACTCCCTCTAGTCTACGTAAACATCCACTTACGAAGGTCTGCTGTTTTCTGATGGTTTCCTTTGTTGTCTTCAATGTTTCCAGGCCATAGAATAGCACTGACTTCACATTTGATTGAAAGATTAACAGCTTTGTGTTTGTTTTGATCTCCTTGACTTCCATATCTTACTCAATGCAATAAAGTTTCCCTTGCTTTTTGTATTCTTATCTTGACATCTTTGTTTGTTCCTCCTTCTGTGTCTATGTTGCTACCATGGTATGTGTATGATTCTACATCTTGTAGAGCTGTTACCACCAGCATAATCTGGTTTATATTTACTGCATTTATTCTCATGACCTTGATCTCTTCCCTGTGAATATTAAAATTTGTGATCGTCTGTAGCTCAAGCGGTAGTGAGCTCGATCACAAACCCAAGCGTACCTGGTTCAAACCGCACGGTGGGCAAGTTTGGAAGCAAATTCATTTCCGTGGGATTTTTACAAAAGGAAAAAATAGACCTCACCGTTCAGAAAGCAATGACAAACTACTGAACGTAAAAGTGGTGCCTAGAAAATCAACGACTCATTTACTGTGGTTGATGACTACGTCCTTTAGGATATGTCACGATTTTCATATTCAAATCTAGTTGCTGAGACTTATTATTTATGGTATTCATTTTATCTTTAATCTGTGCGTGATTGTGAGACAGCAATGCCAGATCGTCTGCAAAATCCAAGTCGTCTAGTTGTTTCATAAGTGTCCATTGTATTCCACATCTGTTATCTGTTGTTGTTGATTTCATGATTCAATCTATGGTCAGCAAGAACAGGAATGACGATAACAGGTTTCCCTGTCTCACCCCCATTTTTATCTCAAAGGATTCCGTCAATTGGTCCTCATGTATCACTCTTCATTTCTCTCTTATTTGTGTAACACTAATAGTTGAAGAATCTAAACTTGGTTCTACTTGTCTCTCTTATTTGTGTAACACTAATAGTAGAAGAATCTAAACTTGTTTCTACTTGTCTCTCTTATTTGTGTAACACTAATAGTAGAAGAATCTAAGCTTGGTTCTACTTGTCTCTCTTATTTGTGTAACACTAATAGTAGAAGAATCTAAACTTGGCTCTACTTGTCTCTCTTATTTGTGTAACACTAATAGTAGAAGAATCTAAACTTGTTTCTACTTGTCTCTCTTATTTGTGTAACACTAATAGTAGAAGAATCTAAACTTGGCTCTACTTGTCTCTCTTATTTGTGTAACACTATTAGTAGACGAATCTAAACTTGGCTCTACTTGTCTCTCTTATGTGTGTAACACTAATAGTAGAAGAATCTAAACTTGTTTCTACTTGTCTCTCTTATTTGTGTAACACTATTAGTAGAAGAATCTAAACTTGTTTCTACTTGTCTCTCTTATTTGTGTAACACTAATAGTAGAAGAATCTAAACTTGGCTCTACTTGTCTCTCTTATTTGTGTAACACTATTAGTAGACAAATCTAAACTTGGTTCTACTTGTCTCTCTTATTTGTGTAACACTAATAGTAGAAGAATCTAAGCTTGGTTCTACTTGTCTCTCTTATTTGTGTAACACTATTAGTAGAAGAATCTAAACTTGTTTCTACTTGTCTCTCTTATTTGTGTAACACTATTAGTAGAAGAATCTAAACTTGTTTCTACTTGTCTCTCTTATTTGTGTAACACTAATAGTAGAAGAATCTAAGCTTGGTTCTACTTGTCTCTCTTATTTGTGTAACACTAATAGTGGAAGAATCTAAACTTGTTTCTACTTGTCTCTCTTATTTGTGTAACACTAATAGTAGAAGAATCTAAGCTTGGTTGTTTTTGTCTCTCATCTCATGACGACATTTATTTTCGGACAGGAAAGGCAATAGAAGAAGAATTTTAATGTAGTCGTTTTGGTTTTGGTTTATTATTTACATAGCGTCGGTCGTAGACGAATCGAAACATATAATTACCAATCTTCAAACACAGCAAATAAATATTCATTTGTCAAACTTCTGTAATTGTTTAATGGTACCAATAATATGTCATAGAAACACACACGAGCTTTTTGGGGGCACACTATATCAAAATGTTGAAATACAATGTGAATGCTGTTGTAAATTATCTCACCTACCTTCCAGAGGATATGGTGTGAATAAAAACAGAGAGTAGTGTACTTCTGCAAAAACGTGTATTCCGCTATGGATTTACAAGAAGGCGTAAATCAATGTATACATTCAGTTTTTTGGACATTTTATCTGTAAATTAAACGTGATCATAAAGTGATTCACTTCCACTTTGATTCCTATCACTTAACATTAGTTTTCTTATCATGTTTATGAACACAGACATTTGAGATGATAGTGAATAACTATGGCATGTTACATCTGTTCTAAATGTGTTGCCAACAAAAGATTAACGCAGGGATTTACGTTTTTTCCACCACGTTACAACACAACTTTTACCTGCATTTTCTTCCTCTTCTCTTTTTATATTTTTTTCTTTTACAACTGAACATTCAAACGATATTTTCTGTTTTTTTCTAACATTACTTAGATTTACCATAATATTATTTTTTCTCGAATTTCAAGAATTTGCTCCAAACAGAAAGTGAGCGCCTTCTATAAGATTTTAGAAAGAGAGACATATATTCAGTTAAGTACTTATGATTAAAAAAAAAACTAAGTAATGGATTGATTAACCAAAAAAAAAAACAATTATGTAATAACAATTTTTAATTACTGTTAACTAAACATAACATATTATTAACAAGTTATTTATATCACTAGCTTGAATTTTCTGTAACAATTCTTTGTTATTTTTAAACCCGTCAAAAAATCCACTAAAATCTAGTTCACAATAACTTTGTCTCTCAATAACGTTTTTACAGTTGATTCAGCCATTTTACCTTTTTCTTTAGACGAAATGTTATTCATTATTGAGAATAACCTTTCAACCGGTGCAAATGTGCCTGACCTGCTGAAAATGTGTTCTATAATTTGGACAAGTTTGGGTAATGAAATGTTCTTTGCTTCAAAATGAATGAATATCTATTTATATATTATTATATATATATATATTATATCCATTTTTCTTCTCAACTTGCATTTTTCCACATGTCCTAGATTGCAGACCAAAAACGACACTTTACAATTTTTGTTCTAAATAATCGGACAAATGGCAAACTGGCCAGAAAACCGCGACCATGCCTTTAAACTGGGGAAATCCTGTCAAACCGAGACGAATGATGTCTATGACTCTACCTTTAAAAATACATCATCACAACTACAATATGTACTATGGCTACTGTTATAAGAATCACAAGTTATAATCAATTATAAATGCTGCCAAGTTGAAAAATGAGTACGAAAAAGAAACATTTCAGAAAATTAAATTGCAACAAGTATATGTCAAAGAAAGTCAGAAATAAATAGTGTCTAATAAACTGTATGTATAAGGCTGCAGTTTGGATCAGAGATCCGGGACTACAAATACGGTTCTGCATGGTGGTCATGCCAACAGTGGCAGCGTTGAAAGCAAAACAAGTTGGAAATTGTCCATGAGCCGTTAATAGTAGTAATATAATTGGCAACTGTGCCCAACAAACGGATATCATATCATAGGGCCAGCACCTATACGACTTGACTTGTGATACGTAAGGATCGACTCTCAGCACAAGTTCTATGCAGTCTTGTTGGTAAAAGTTATTTTCAATAGAGTTGTCGATTTGCAGGATTAACATAGCGCTGACAATTTGTGTGGCTGGTCTCCCAAAGCTACTGGCCCTCGCAATATCTTGCAAGTGACCGCCAATGTTGTCGTCTCACAGAACAATAAAACAAAGTGAATACTTCCAGTTTCTTGGATAGACGTAAACAATCTGCCACAAATGACTGAGAAATGTCTCCCAAAAATATAATGTAGATGTTTGGAAATTTACAGGATTTGAAGACTATCCTTTGAAAGAATAAACCAGATGCAATCTACCTAGATTCAAAATGACGGTAGTAGTGCATCCGTACCCACATCACGATCATAGAGATAACGATTCCATTTCCGGAACAATAGTACAGACGACTAAGTCAACTAAGAAAGACCGTAGGTGGCGTCCTGTAGTCAGTTAGTACTAGAGAGTGTCACTGACTAGGGAAGACATTACATGAATACACAAATGCGAAAATCGGCTGTACTTGACCAAAATGTCATCATCACAAAGAGTGATTCTTTCCTCTTCTTCTTCCCAGAGTTCGCTTACCAACAATCCATTGTTTACCACTTGTAGTGATCTGTATATGATGTGCCCTAGAGAACGTGAGTACATTTTGTCATGGTTTCTTGCGTCTATACACTGTAGGCAGGGCAGATCTCTCTCTCTCTCTCTCTCTCTCGATCCCCGCCTATACTGAGGAACCAAATTTTATCATGAATTTTACTGTTGCTTTTAGGGACTCCTTCCCTCCGTACAGCTTCTCGCAAAGCTCTGTGTTATCGGGCCAAGTTTCTTTTATCAGGGCTGCTCACAGCTGGCAGTCTTGCAGGGCAGATCTGATTTTGACATGCGTGATATTCGGGTTCGTCTGCTTAGCGCGGGGTGTTTCGAACTGACTACTAGACTCGATCTGTGATTTTCTGTGGAGATGTTGTTAATCCGTTTGTGTTTCGACGGTGATGGGTTTGTGTTCCGTCAGTGATGGGTTTGTGTTCCGTCAGTGATGGGTTTGTGTTCCGTCAGTGATGGGTTTGTGTTCCGTCAGTGATAGGTTTGTGTTCCGTCAGTGATGGGTTTGTGTTCCGTCAGTGATGGGTTTGTGTTCCGTCAGTGATGGGTTTGTGTTCCGTCAGTGATGGGTTTGTGTTCCGTCAGTGATAGGTTTGTGTTCCGTCAGTGATGGGTTTGTGTTCCGACAGTGATGCGTTTGTGTTCCGTCAGTGATGGGTTTGTGTTCCGTCAGTGATGGGTTTGTGTTCCGTCAGTGATGGGTTTGTGTTCCGACACTGATAGGTTTGTGTTCTGACAGTGATAGGTTTGTGTTCCGACAGTGATAGGTTTGTGTTCCGTCAGTGATAGGTTTGTGTTCCGACAGTGATGGGTTTGTGTTCCGTCAGTGATGGGTTTGTGTTCCGTCAGTGATAGGTTTGTGTTCCGTCAGTGATGGGTTTGTGTTCCGACAGTGATGGGTTTGTGTTTCGTCAGTGATGGGTTTGTGTTCCGACAGTGATAGGTTTGTGTTCCGACAGTGATAGGTTTGTGTTCCGACAGTGATAGGTTTGTGTTCCGTCAGTGATAGGTTTGTGTTCCGACAGTGATAGGTTTGTGTTCCGACAGTGATGGGTTTGTGTTCCGACAGTGATAGGTTTGTGTTCCGACAGTGATGGGTTTGTGTTCCGACAGTGATGGGTTTGTGTTCCGACAGTGATGGGTTTGTGTTCCGACAGTGATGGGTTTGTGTTTCGTCAGTGATGGGTTTGTGTTCCGACAGTGATAGGTTTGTGTTTCGTCAGTGATGGGTTTGTGTTCCGTCAGTGATAGGTTTGTGTTCCGTCAGTGATAGGTTTGTGTTCCGACAGTGATAGGTTTGAATCAGGACCGCGTTGCTAGGTTCACAAATACAGTCTTTATGAGATCCCTTGGATTGTTGCTGGAGTTACTAGGTTCGTGCTTAGTGAAATACTATCGACAGGTGGCGTACGATTTCTGTGGAAAGAGACCGCGCCATATGAGGAATCCCGGTACAGTGAAGCCAACCTTTGTCCTAAACATATTTTCAGGTTTCACATCTGCTGGGGGATTTTGCGCATCTATGTGTTTGCTGTAAGAACTGTGACGCCATGTCAGCATCTGCTGGGGGATTTTGCGCATCTATGTGTTTGCTGTAAGAACTGTGACGCCATGTCAGCATCTGCTGGGGGATATTGCGCATCTATGTGTTTGCTGTAATAACTGTGACGCCATGTCAGCATCTGCTTGGGAATATTGCGCATCTATGTGTTTGCTCTAAGAACTATGACGCCAGGTCAGTATCTGCTGTGGGATATTGCGCATCTAAGTGTTTGCTGTAAGATCTGTGACGCCAGGTCAGTAACTAATAACCAGTTAGAGAAAACGTGTAGACACGATCACTTGGAGATATTGCTAATCTGGTGTTAGAGACAATCTCATGCTGTGCGCATGGAGATATTGCTAATCTGGTGTTAGAGACAATCTCATGCTGTGCGCATGGAGATATTGCTAATCTGGTGTTAGAGACAATCTCATGCTGTGCGGAACTGTACCCGCACTGCTTCTTTATCTCATGGACAGCTTACATTCTGAGCCTTAATCACATTGATGGGCTGCATCGTTGCAGTCTGTTACCAGAACTACCATGCAGAACTAACATAACACATCTATCAGTACAAGATCCAAGGCACTGAATGGCTACCATATTCACTGGACATATAGCCCCAAAGACGCTATATGTCCAGTGAAAGTAAAAAAAATTGGTTATCTTCTTTTCAGCAATATTCCCATACCCAATCATCCTATCCCATTCAACAATCTTCTCCTATCCAATAATCTTCTCCTATCCAATAATCTTCTCCTATCCAATAATCTTCTCCTATCCAATAATCTTCTCCTATCCAATAATCTTATCCTATCCAATAATCCTCTACTATCCAATAATCCTCTATTATCCAATAATCCTCTACTATCCAATAATCCTCTACTATCCAATAATCGTCTATTATCCAATAATCCTCTACTATCCAATAATCCTCTATTATCCAATAATCTTCTCCTATCCAATAATCCTCTACTATCCAATAATCTTCTCCTATCCAATAATCCTCTCCTATCCAATAATCCTCTACTATCCAATAATCCTCTATTATCCAATAATCCTCTACTATCCAATAATCTTCTCCTATCCAATAATCCTCTATTATCCAATAATCATCTACTATCCAATAATTTTCTCCTATCCAATAATCTTCTCCTATCCAATAATCCTCTACTATCCAATAATCCTCTATTATCCAATAATCTTCTCCTATCCAATAATCCTCTACTATCCAATAATCCTCTATTATCCAATAATCCTCTACTATCCAATAATCTTCTCCTATCCAATAATCCTCTATTATCCAATAATCATCTACTATCCAATAATTTTCTCCTATCCAATAATCTTCTCCTATCCAATAATCCTCTACTATCCAATAATCCTCTATTATCCAATAATCTTCTCCTATCCAATAATCCTCTACTATCCAATAATCCTCTACTATCCAATAATCCTCTACTATCCAATACTCTTCTACTATCCAATAATCCTCTACTATCCAATACTCTTCTACTATCCAAAAAACGTCTAATTTCCAGCAGTGTTCTCATATCCAAAATCTACCATCCAGTAACTATGCTCTATCATCCACGTTTTTTCTGTCTGACAGAAGAGCCAAATATAGCTACTTTATCATCATCATCAGGGGCCGTGCCAGATGGCGTAAGCGACCATAGATTTCCACAAATCTCTGACTTTGGTGTTTGCTATCAACTCACATGTTGACGCTCTACCGTGCCATGAAGTCAGGCTACCCAAAATGTTTTCTCCGTCTTCCTCTGTCTCGTCTACCCTCGATTTTACCGGTTGTTACAATGTGTTCTAAGCCTCCCCTCCTCATGACATGCCGGACAAATGATGACTGCCTGTTTCTTATATTGATGAAAAGCTTTCTCTGTGTCTTGATCTCATACAACACTTCATTACTCTATCATACGCCATAAATTCACTATAGTACCAACTTGTATTGTATTCCTCTCGTAACGGTACACGTTAAATAGGTCAGGCAAGCAATATCTCCATACCGTTTTATCCTGGACAACTCTTTAAATTTTTCTTTGGAATTAAGTGCGATATTTCTCAGTAAAGTTAATTTAGGGTTTCCCTATGGCGTCCTAGTTTTGAACCATTTGCCTCATACTTCAGTGTCTACTTTGTGATTATTTGATCATTTTTTCTCAGAGTATGTTCATGAGGATTCATACTTATTTTCTTATAACAGTTGTTACAAGTGATTGACCTAACATTTCTCTGATTTCATCACTTCTCCTGAATTCTTCTCATTTTATGTTCATCATTTTTCACAGACATCTATTTTAAAATACATTTAACCTACTTTCTGTATCTTTAGTTATTTTTCAGTTCCAGTTGGATATGTTAAGGCTGAAACAAAAATAGAATTAAAAATTTGTAATTTTGATTTAAAAAAAATATAGCATCATATCATAATCATCATCATCATTAAGTAGCTTGTTCCATCCGGAACTTGGCTCCCATGACAGCTGTCCCGAAAAACTCTATTCTGTGCAAGTTGGTCGGTGTCAGTAGCAGTCATTCTCAGATCGTCAATGATATCATGCACTCTTCGTCTTCTAGGTCTTCCTCTCATTCTTTTTCCACGCACCATTCCCTCCAAAATTATTTTCTTCCAGACACATATACCGAAATATAAGAGCGACATTGCAATTTTAAAATTGTTAGCATAGTCTATCAGCAAGTCAGTGTTAACTGTTCTATTTCCTGTTCGAATAAATATAATCAACACATTTTGCGTGTTAATAAACAGTATCATATTATGATGTGAAATTCTAATCAGCTTGTCACTAATAAACGGAGACTAAATTTTAAAGTAAAATTATTCTAGAATATTTATCCAAGTATGCATCCCGGACGAAAAAGATGGATTCAGGGTGTGATTGATGATTTGAGCATGACGGCAGCTGAGGCGGGACATCGTGGCAAATGACCGAAATAGAAATTCCGAAGGACTGAAGTTCGGCCCAGGACAAGCTATTATATTATATGTGCGTGCAAACTGAAAGAATGACAGAATAAAAAGCCTAACATTTCATATCCACACGCACACACAAAACAAAGACATCGAGGCAGGTAATCAAATACTAGCAGTCAACAATTGGGAAGAGAAGACTAAGTAAGACACAGATGAATGAAGACGGTTGATTTCTGAACCAATGAACCTCAAATTCTAGGAAAGCTTAGAAGAAGAATATGTTCTGGTAAAATGCAAAGACATCACGCTCACATAAACAAACTAAATAAGTTGTATAGTTGTATATGAAATTTACTGATCATGTGCATGACTTTATAGAATGACTATGAAATCTGAATCTCTGCTGCTTAACGATAATATAATAGAATAATACGGTAAGACTTTATTGTCACTAATTACGATATATGTATTAATACGCTTTCAGTTTCCTCTACAAATGATATTAAATATAATGTTTACTATCTCACAGTGCAGCATTTGTTCAATGATGAGCTAGACAACGAACTAGGCAACCACAAAATAGGCTACTACATCTATTAGTTGAATGAGACTATTGGCATGGCAAGTAGATAGTGTTAGAGTCTACAATGGCTATCTATAACATTATCAATCTTGACTTACTAGTTTGATAGCCAGCATGTCATTAGAACAGTCCCTCACTGAGACGACGAGCTGCCTACAAGAAGTATGTTCCTCTGAGAGCATCACCTTTAGCTGGAACTACAGTTTAGAAGAATTTGCTTTAAATATCTCTTCAAATCACAACGTTACTCTCAGCAATACTACATCATTTGATGATGACCCAGACAACCTTCTTTCCAGCGAGGCACAGAACTGTCTTATTATCCTGTATGGTTTAACTATCTTATTCTCAATGGCAGGGAACATGCTTGTCATCATTGTTTTCACCAAAGGCAGACGTTCTCGCACGGACATACGACCATTTTTGATCAACTTGGCTGTCGCAGACCTAATTATGGCATTATTCTGCATGCCATTTACATTCACCTACGTTATGACACGCACTTGGATCTTCTCCAAACCAATGTGTCCCATTGTTCTTTTCATGCAACATCTCTCAGTCTCTGCCAGCGTGTTCACTAACATGGCTATTGGAATTGACAGATTCCTAGTCGTGACGTTCCCATTGAGGGCACGTATGACAACAAAGAGAGCCAAGTATACGATATGTATAATATGGGTGTGTTCTGTTGGACTATCATCAGTTCAGCTAGTAGTTGGACGTGCTCAAGCAGAAGAACAGAGTGTTCACTGTGATGAACAGTGGACCTCACCTGATGCCAGACGAACGTTTACCTTATTCGTTTTGTTTATTACATATATCATACCTCTGGTGATCCTGTCTGTAACATACTCCATTGTCTCAATACTTCTATGGAAGCGAACAGCACCAGGTAATGCACACGAGAGTCGAGATTTGCAGCAGCTCAAAGGAAAGAGAAAGGTAAGAATAACTATTCATTTTTACTAGAGATATTCCAGTATAGTAGGTTTCTTCATTGCGTAACGTTGCATGAACGGAGATTGAATAGTGGCTTACTAACATCAATAAGTTAATACGTATATTCTAGCGCAACGACAGAATGTCCAAACGTCTGCGCATAACTTTCAATAACTGAAACTAGAATGTGTTTACATGCTTACATTATGAACTGGGAATGCAAGATTCAAAACTTGTTTGTTGATTATTTTAATACCTGCACGACAGAACAGTTATGTTGTTGAATGTCATATTTCGTTGAGTTAAAATCTTAACATAGTGAAAACAACGACCCATCAGAGCAATAACAGTTGTGAGTGTTGGAGAAATTGTGACAATTTTAAACTTTAAATGTGTTGATCGTGAACTGAACGTATGTTTTGTTTCTTAGTCTATCTCAGTCCGTCTCCAGGTTTAATCGTACAAAAAATATATCTAATTGTTCAAACTTTTGTTTGATGAATTTTGTTAGAATAAATCTATTGACTCTTATATTTTCTCTAGTTCTTCTCTTATATTATCACGTAAAGGTAACAAAGTGAATATCTGTTTGACAAAAATCTGGCACTGAATCCAATTTGTTCAAAGATATGTCATAATGGCAAATCATAGTATTTTTTCGTTTTGGAGAGCACGCCGCCAAGTTGTTGCCACGTTGGCTATTCTAGGCTGATAATTAAAGGCCGCTGGCCAGGGTCATAGAAGCGCAATCTACAGGTTGGGTTTTTGGTTGTACCAGGAGAGAAAACATACATTACCGTTTCGAAGTTTCAACCCGCGTTCTTGTGATTCTGTGATTCTGTGTTTTTCACACGTGAACTATTTGGGTGGAAAGTTAAGATAAGTTTTACTCTGTCAGAGTTATTAGTCCTTTGCTGGCTGGTTCATGGGTTATCTTGAACACCTAGTATGGATTACATATGATGGCCCCCTTCCGTCTGTTTTATCACAGATACATTGATGACTGTATTGGCATTACTGATATGCCTGAAGTTGATATGTCACGCTTCATCAATTTCATTTATATATTCAACCCTTCTATTCGTTTTACTTCTCACATCCCCACTACTTGTGTCAACTTTCTTGACATCACCATATACCTATCCACTATCACTACATCAGTATATTACAAGCCTACCGATGCACATAGTTCTCTCCTTTATACTTCTTTCCATCCCCAGACTGGTCGTAACTCATTGTCATTCTCGCAGCTCTTGCGCCTTCGTCGCTTTTGTAGCGAGGACGATGATTTTTTTGATAGAGCTCGCTAAATGCTTGATTTCTTCCACATGCGCCTATATCCGGAGAAGGTGCTTGTATCTTCTTCTTCTTCATTGCGTTCGTTCTTTACGACCAATTGGAATCACTCTTTGTGATATGCTTGATCTTTGTCAAGAACGTGTATACGTTGCACATTGGTTTTGTAGGCCCTAAACGCATAGACTTCTACACGTTTAGGACACATGCATCCGATTTCAGCCAAACCTCCTTAGTCGCCTCTTACGACATGCGTGGCAGGTAACAGTGGTTATATTCTTTACACCCCAAATTTTGGCCCAGGTAACCACTCGGGTGGGTGCTTGTATAGTCTGTCTGAATGATGGCAGGCCCACACGTATACCTGACAGACAGGGAGACACAGATAGTGTACTTGATCTCGCTCTAGTTTCACCAGATTTGAATGCATTGTGTCGCTGGGATGTTCTCTGACACCATGGCAGTGATCATCTACCTTGTGCAATACTGGTAAAAAAATCAGCTAAGATGAGAACTCAAAGTCATTCTTCGGCTTTCCACTATGACAGACACCAACCTAATGTCACCAGTCAGCTGCGACTAAAGGTACATTGTTCACCAATTAAAACAAGAACTTCTTTCCAGCAACCATCATGGTGGACACCTGAAGCATGGACGGAAAAAGGATGGCGACCAAAGCGTGGGAAAAAGCCAGAAAATCACAAAATCTCTCCGAGGAACGTGGAAGAGCCCTGACAGAAAGAAAGAACAGTCTGGCTATACATTTCAAGCATATTGCAAGAGAAGCCAAGCACACTATATGGGAGAAATTCTGCGTTGAAATTGGAAACGAGCAATCACTCGCAAAATTCTGGAGATTGCACCGCAACATGAATGGTGGTGAGAGACCTTTTCAATGCCTAATCTGAATCTGGACAGTGGAGTAATTTTGAGGACAGATGAGGAGAGGGGAGGCGTTCTTGCATAACTTTATTCTCCAGACAGAAAAGAAAGACAGAGAAGAACGTAAAAGAATGCAGCAGATCGTATACCATTCGCATGAGATACAGACTGTCATGGACGACAATATAGAATACATTTCTGTCGATAATATCAAATCAATACTAAATACATGCTCGGATACAGCGCCTGGTCCTGATGGTGTTCGGTACAGTCACATAAAATGTCTGGAGGACAAAGATCTTGCTGAATTATGCAAGCTTTTCAATAAAAGTATCCATACTGGCACTATTCCTGATGATTGGCTGCACAGCTATCTGAGACCCTTGCCTAAGCCTGGAAAAGATCTCACAGGCACAAATGGATATAGAATTATTACCTTGCAAAACACTGTCGGCAAACTGCTTGAAAAATTCATAGCCCGTAGAGTTTCAAATATAATGGAGACAAATGGTCTTTTCCCTCCACTCTCGGCGGCTATCGCCCAGGAAAGGACACCTGGAGCAATGCAGCGGTTTTTGCATATGATGCGTATGAGGGGTTTCAGATGGGGATGGAAACGGCAGCAGCCGCCATCGATTTGCAGGACGCATATAACAATGTCTCTTACACCTTACTTATGCAGTTATTGATGGATATGCAGGTGGAAACACACTTGGTCAAGTGGATTGCTGCTGCACTTTTTGAACGCACGTTATCAATGCGTTGCGGTTCATGGGCATCACAACCACAACAGGTCCTAATGAGCCTTCTCCAGGGATCACCACTCTCGCCAGTCCTTTTCAATGTATACACCGTCTGGGTAACCAGCACACAAAGGGTCGGAGTTGGCAGAAGAATGTCGTACGCCGATGATATTCTGGTGTATCGTATGGGCAAGGACAGAAATGAGATCGCATCTGCATTACAGTGTGAGCTGAATAGGATTGGTGACTGGTGCAACGAATTCGAAGCGAATGTGAACCCAGCAAAGGCCTCTCTGACATGGTTCTCTCTCAACACTCACATAGTAAAGACACCTACCTGACAGACAGGGAGACACAGATAGTGTCCTATACCCGGAGAGGGTGCTTGTCTCGGCTATGCATCGAGTTTAGAAAATCACTCGCCAGCACGCCCTTACCAGCCAGCATAGGACTACTAACTCTGACAGAGTAAAACTTATTTTAACTTTCCCCCCCCATAGTTTACTGGTGAAAAATGTTTTATTCCGTCATCTGTCTATCCTTAAGTCAGATCATGAGACCCGTTCACGTCTTTCTCAACTATCCTTTGGTGGTTTACAGACGGGACAGAAGTCTTAAGGATATGTTGGTACACAGTCGCCTTAAGTCCAATATCCAGACTCATTTTGGCACTGTCCAGTGTGGCCGTCGGCGTTCCAACACGTGTGCTTATGTGATACAGACGCGTACTGTATCTTTTCCTTTAGCCACGTTTGTTATTGAAGATGGTTTCACATGCGACTCCCGTAATCGTATCTATGTCATTATCTGTAAGCGGTGTAACAAGGCTTATATCGGCGAGACAGGCAAGAGGCTCAGTGACCGATTTGTCCAACACTTTTGTGACATATGCCAATGCTCTGTAACCCCAGTAGCCACCCATTTCAATGATACTGGCTATTTAGGAGCTCACGATATTCAGGTCACAGCCATCCGATCATGTTCCTCGGATGATCGCAGTTGATTTGCTCTGTGGATTTGGTTGATTTCGTTGTATGGTACCTTGCGACCACGTGGGCTCAACGTATTACATTCCTATGCTTCTAAGTACTTTCTCTTCTCATGCCTTGTAATCTATATGGGCATATGTTGCATATATTCAAGTTATATATTTACTAGATTTTTCCTTGTTTCTCTTCTTTTCTATTTCTATTTTTTATGTGTGTTTTTAGTGTTACATTTATTTCGTCATTCGTTTTTATTCACAGATTTTTATTAGAAACGTTTGTATGTAGTCGTCCATATGTTTTTTTTTAAATTCGTCACTCCTGTTGTTCGTTTGTTTGATAAAGGCCTTGTTGATCGAAACGTTGCTGTATTTTGTCATTGTTTTTGTAATTTGTAAAACTACAGTATTTTGTGATTACGTGTTTTGCCAATCAAATAGTTTTACTGCAGTCTCATCTATTTTGTAGATTTATGTCACGCAGGAAGGTCATGGGGGATTAAAGGTTTAGGAAGCAGCCTTCAACAAATGTTTGACATGCGCCAAACTGCAAAGGGTAAATCATAGTATTAAACATTTAATGAAGATCATCTAGTGCTAAGTAACCCCATTTACACGAAGTATGTCCTAGTACAAAGCAACTCCATCTACACGAAGTATGTCATAATACAAAGTAACTCATGTTACGTGAAGTAAACCGTAATGCGAAGCAATTCACTCTACTCAAGTACCCTTAAACATTTGTATATACTGAGGCGCATCTGAGTGATAGTTGAGGAAGCATGAGTGTCGTGCAGTTATTGAAATAATAGTACGAACAATAATAGTAGTAATAAATTGATATTAATAGTAACATTTAATAGTCATGGTTAGAAGTCTGTTCGAGGTCAAAGGCGCATAGGAACAACGCCTCGCCAGGATTAGTGAACTGGCACTAATCAAGATCCTATCCCACCTCCACGTGGTGACCCTGGTAAGAGACAAAGGTTCCTGTTTGGCTAAGCGAGTAGGGATCGAGGGAGAGCTACAGGTAGTGGTAGTAGTGCAAATACGGGAAAAGCAAAGCAGGGCCAAAATCCCTGAACAAAATGCACGCATCACCTGGCCGAAGCCCGATGAAAAGTTGCCAAAATAGTTGCTGAAACGTAAGAAATAACAGCGCACGAGTCGTCTGTAATCAAAAGCCAACTCCCTTATAACAAATGACAGCACCAAAACTTGCTAACTGTGGGGCAAGAACAAATGAGAACGATCCATAACAAAAAACAGACTTAGCAAGTGTCTCTGAAAACACTGTAACGTATCGTGACGACACATGGGAAGATTGCGGCAAACACCTTAGCATAGGCCTAGCGCAGATACATTTACTGAGTATGGTTGGCCAAGCGCACATCTTAAAGTTGTGTTTTAGTGCCTAACGAATCTCCTTTCCCTGTGACAACCGGACATGGTACTGTTGCATTAACAACTAACATCCCAGGAAGAACTGAGGTGGTGATGTCGGCGAGCGCAAAATTTCAGTTGCGTTGCCTAATGAAACGACCCTCTACATTATTTGTGCGTAGCCCGAGTCCAGTGTTTACCGGAGCCATGGAAAATGCAAAGTAAGTAAAGGGAAAAGTAAAGGAACCCTTTCATACCTCGTGGTATATAGGTCAATACAGTGTTAGGCCAGTATTTTTCATTGACCGTCGGCACACAATGGGTGATGTAGTCAGCATCACACCGGCCGCCTTTACTTTCCCAGAGCATGTCTGGTACCCAGTTGAGGCTGGGTCGACCTGAGAGCCGTCGTGGTCGGGAAAAATTCCACGCGCATTGCGGAGCTGAACCCAGACCACCAGACTTGCGAAGCGAGTTCACTAACAACTACGCTACAGCGGCTCTCAGAGTAGTAACTGCAAATTGCCAAGTGCCGATACGTGCCTCGAAAAGGCTGAGAATGTTCCTACTCCTAAATAAACTCAAAGTGATAAGAAAGAAAGGCCGACAATGTAACGATTAGACAGGCTGCCCAAATCCAAACATTGGCGAAGGCCGACACTTTTCACGGTGTGTTATACGAATAAGACGCCGTCCCAGGACAAGCTTATGCGTCCCCAAAAGATTGAGAAATGTTCCTAATTCGGAACGACTTCACATAGTCAGAAAAGGCGCACAGTGTACACATACTCTTTGGCGTAGATCATAATGTCCAAATATAAGGAGAATACTGATAGTAAAAAGCAATGAATACACAAAGCAGTCGACATGTGGCCGTCCCACTGACTAATCCTAGAAAGGTTGTTAATGCTCCTAAACTGGAGCGACCACACCCAGTCAGGAAAACGTGCAGCGTTAAAAACATCACTAATGTTTTCGTCATACGATGCAAAAGGTACGCAGCGCTTAGTAAAAAAAAAGGTTGAAATACGAACGACTCTTTGGCGCAGATCCAAGCCCAAAAATATACGGCGGAACGGATCGTAACAGAGAACCTGTACACACGAAGGGAGGGGAAGTGTGGTTTACTGACTGCTAACGAGACACAGAACATTTTCCGTAGGATAAAAACGGTAACCCTGACCTACACCGTGTATGGTACCATAAACAAAGTAGGGGCCTAATTTCAACAGGTGTTCAACGTCAGTGGTTCTTGTCAAAGATCAATTATATATCACAATAAGTATGATAAAATTTCAACGTCAGTGGTTCTTGTCAAAGATCAATTATATATCACAATAAGAATGATAAAATTGCAACGTCAGTGGTTCTTGTCAAAGATCAATTATATATCACAATAAGAATGATAAAATTGCAACGTCAGTGGTTCTTGTCAAAGATCAATTATATATCACAATAAGAATGATAAAATTGCAACGTCAGTGGTTCTTGTCAAAGATCAATTATATATCACAATAAGAATGATAAAATTGCAATGTCAGTCGTTCTTGTCAAAGATCAATTATATATCACAATAAGAATGATAAAATTGCAATGTCAGTCGTTCTTGTCAAAGATCAATTATATATCACAATAAGAATGCTAAAATTACAACGTTAGTCGTTCTTGTCAAAGTCAATTATATATCACAATAAGAATGATAAAATTGCAACGTCAGTGGTTCTTGTCAAAGATCAATTATATATCACAATAAGAATGATAAAATTGCAACGCAGTCGTTCTTGTCAAAGTCAATTATATATCACAATAAGAATGATAAAATTGCAACGTCAGTGGTTCTTGTCAAAGATCAATTATATATCACAATAAGAATGATAAAATTGCAACGTCAGTCGTTCTTGTCAAAGATCAATTATATATCACAATAAGAATGATACAATTACAACGTCAGTGGTTCTTGTCAAAGATCAATTATATATCACAATAAGAATGATAAAATTGCAACGTCAGTCGTTCTTGTCAAAGATCAATTATATATCACAATAAGAATTATAAAATTGCAACGTCAGTCGTTCTTGTCAAAGATCAATTATATATCACAATAAGAATGATAAAATTACAACGTCAGTGGTTCTTGTCAAAGATCAATTATTTATCACAATAAGAATGATAAAATTGCAACGTCAGTCGTTCTTGTCCAAGATCAATTATATATCACAATAAGAATGATAAAATTGCAATGTCAGTGGTTCTTGTCAAAGATCAATTATAT